>OX637538.1:2753618-3101118 GCA_951800035.1 Linnaemya tessellans
TTTGGTTAAAGTTTTGTACATAAAAAATATAATAATTCAGTTTTTGTTTAAATTGAAAAACAATTTAAGATTAAATTAAATGCTTTTTGGTTAAAGTTTTGGACATAAAAAAATATATAACAATTTAGTTTTTGTTTAAATTGAAAAACACTTTAAGTTTAAATTAATTTTGGTTAAAGTTTTGTACATAAAAAAATATAACAATTCAGTTTTTGTTTAAATTGAAAAACAATTTAAACTTACATAAATGAAAATCTGACCAAAAACAATTATTTTTGGCAGAAAATCGAAAATAAAATGTTTGATAAATAATCGTTTAACTAATTTATGTACTCTTGCAATTGAATTTTTTCTAATTTATACTCAACCTCTTTAATTCTAATCTTCTCCATAAACGCATTGTGACACCGCATTTCTTGAATTTCTTCACGCTTCATTGTTTCCATTTCCTGAAAATGTTTTCTATTTTGGTCGTTTAGCCTATCCAGGGATCTGTATATTTTTCTTGCGGTCAATTCCTGCTCCTTTTGATTAGCAACAACTTCTTTTATACTCGCCAATAGCTCCCTTTGTATTTCAAGTTCAGCTTCCAATACATTGATTGGGCATTTAGGTGAACATTTTTGCTTGTCCATCTCTTGGCAAATTGTTTTCTTTACATGGGTTGCCACTGATATATTGGAATGTTTTAAAGGTTTTGGTTCTTTATTTTCGTCTGAGTCCTCTAATAAATCAGGTAAATCATCCAAAGAAATAAAATCTGAAATTGGTGGTACTGCAACTGTGGAGAGGTGAGGCCTATAGGTTTTACTGGCACACATTCAACAGAAGCTTTCATCCCTATTAAATTATATATCGCTTCTTCTATGGGAGAAAACTTTTGCTTTTTGCATGGACCTGCATATATATTACAAAATAAACAAACAAACCTTTTTCCATTCAGCAATGCACTTGATTGGAGGACCCATATCATCGAGTTCAACCTCGACTTTGTTCCAAAATAGTCCGAGTATCTCCTTACCTCCTTTAAAAAACTCACATGCAATGGTCGGGTTTGCTTCCTTTAATGACAGCAAATGTCGACTTTGATGCTTATTTGTGCTTTTCGACCTTCAAATAATAATTTTTATTTGTTTTACTTATATTTCAATAAAAATACTTACATGTTTTTACAAGCTCCCTTTAATGTTGCAAATGAATTTTTTTTTTGCGGAAAAGCATCGAACATGTTTTTAGAATAAGTATATTTTCCCTCCGAAAATTTTTTCGCTTTCGTAGTTGATAAAACAGGGAGGGTAAAACCAAAAAGTGAGAAATTTCGTGAGTAAATTTCGTTTATGATTAGGCTGATTATAATTAAGAGTTTATTTTATTGGTAATAAGTTCTATGAAATCTTTTTATTAGACACATTGTTGTCACAATACTAATATATATAAATGAAATTTATTTGTTGGTGGTTAAGCAATGTCTATATGCATTTCATTGGTGCTTTACCAAATCGTCAGTAGACTTTAACCACAGTTTTGAAAAGTTAAAAACCTCTTATCTTATGCATATCCTTCTGAAAACCATCTGAGAATTCACAACTTGTAAATTACAAACTATTTTCAAAAATAACAACAGAACAAGAACATAGGCTTGCAACTCATACAAAACTAAACCAACAAATAAAGTATGTTCGATATGAATCTATTTTATTTTTCTACACCTTTATACAATGGTTTTCGGAAGTATATGCATAAGATAAGAGGTTTTTAAATTTTCCAAACTGTGGTTAAAGTCTACTGACGATTTGGTAAAGCACCAATGAAATGCATATAGACATTGCTTAACCACCAACAAATAAATTTCATTTATATATAGTAGTATTGTGACAACAATGTGTCAAATAAAAAGATTTCATAACAGTTTAATTTAGATTTTATTTTTCATTTTGCCTTATAAATACTTTTCTTGTTATCCAATGGATTTCTGATTGTATAAAGGTGTAGAAAAATAAAATAGATTCATATCGAACATACTTTATTTGTTGGTTTAGTTTTGTATGAGTTGCAAGCCTGTGTTCTTGTTCTGTTGTTATTTTTGAAAATAGTTTTTAATTTACAAGTTGTGAATTCTCAGATGGTTTTCGGAAGTATATGCATAAGATAAGAGGTTTTTAAATTTTCCAAACTGTGGTTAAAGTCTACTGACGATTTGGTAAAGCACCAATGAAATGCATATAGACATTGCTTAACCACCAACAAATAAATTTCATTTATATATTAAGGAGTAATGATTTTCCAGCTTGGCTAATATATAGATTAATAAATCAATATGGATTAAGAAATAGTAACATAAATAGAAATGTAAATGAACCAAAAATTTACAAATCTTTAACTTATGTATCTGGAATATCAGAAGGCATTGGTAAATCAGGAATATATGATTCTGAAAAATATACAGTAGCTTATAGAAGTTATAATACATTAAATAAGTTTTTTAGTAAAACAAAAGATAAAGTTGATAAATTAGACAGGTCGAATTTAGTTTATAAAATACCTTGTAATGGAAATGACAATGAAGATTGCAATAAGGTTGTTGCGGCACATTTGGGGACATGGTGCGTTCGGTGTAGCCAGGATAGGTTGCAGCCACTCCTATTGCATGCACTCCTGTGTGGATGCAATGTGCGCTGCTGTTGTTTGGCAGTGGCCCCGTAAGATGTGCATATTTATTGTGTTTCGACGTCTAGTTTATTGTAATGTTGTAATTAGGATCTGGGGTAATGATTTTTATTTTTGTATGTTGTATTGTTATTTCGTTGAGATTTATTTATTGTTTGCTGATGGTTATGATTGCGATTTGCTGTGTTTAGAAAAAGGAAGTGTGAATGAAAGATGGATGCTAAGTAGTAATGCCACAGGGCAAAAAAATATTCAGAGCGTTGCCAGAGTGAGTGAGTGAGGCAGGGTTGTATGAATGGAAGTGATCAGTGTTGGAAGTTCGATCCAATGGATCATCGTGAGTGAAGATGGGATGAAAGGGAAAGTGAGTGTGTGTTAGGAGAAGTCCTTGGAAGATTGGTATGTGTTTTCCAAGGAATGTGAGTGAGTGTGTGTTAGAAAAAATTCCTTGGAAGATTGGTATGTGGTTTCCAAGGAATGTGGGTGAGTTAAAATTGAGAGGTCGCCGTTAAGAAGGGACAAACAGTATTTGATTGTGGTGGCGAGCAGTAAGAAAAAAAAATAAGAAAAAAGAAAAATAACCGACGTGAAGAAAAGCAAAGAAAATTTTTTGGTTACACTGGGAAATAAAGAAAGTGTCCCAAATGATAAAATCGAGCAAATTCTGGAGAAGAGAAAGAAAGGAGACCAGGTGTGGAGTGCTGCCAAGAAGACAATAAAAAAAAGAAAATACTATTCCCAAGAGGTATCATAATCAAAGCCGGCGATAAACAGGTAACACCTTAAGTTACATAAGCATATCCAGAAGTTTGGCCAACCATACCCTAAGTCGCCAATAGCCTCCGGCATTGTAAGGAGACTTTTTATTTGAGTGAGGGGCGCAAAAAGAATTTCACCACTGTCAATAATTAAATAAGGAAGAAACACAGCAGTCAAATACGTACATGTCAAGATAGAAAGGCAGATTTAGATAAGAATTGTTTTTTTGTTATAAATCAAAAGGAAATAGGGTACAGAAATAGGATTTAGTATAAGTAGTCATAAGTATTGTAAATGTAGTGATAAGTATAGGATAGTTCCTGCAAGTTTTGGTTTTCAGTCAATTGTTAGTGCCTAAATATAAAAGGGAAAAATTTTGTTAGTGGTATTTGTTTTTTTTTGTATTTCCTTTGTTTAAAAAAGGTTGTGATAGATTGTATATTTTTGTTGTAGTTTCTATTACGCACTAGGTAACCATCTAAGGGAGCTCTTTTAGGTAGGTCAGGTGCAGAGAAGCTAGCATTTTATTGCAATTTCTTTTATATTGAAGGAAAATTTATGAGTGTTAACTGGTAGAGTGAAATTGTTCTTTTGTATTAAGATTGTTCTTTTATATTAAGGCACCTAGTAAGGTTAGGTTAAATTGCTTTAATTTTAAATAGAATTAAAAAAAAAAAGACATATTAGTGTAAGAAGCCAATTTGTATAATATTAGTATTGAGAGAGTTTGATTAGTAAGTAAGTTTTGGTTTATATTCATTTTTTATTTTATAATAAATATGTAATTTTGTTTAAGTGAATACAGTGAAAATGTCTGTGTGTTAAGTCTTTGGTTTCGGGTAGGTTGGATGTGTAGGTAAGTGTACTAGCGTGCGTTGCGGAAATGGGGGACACATATAGATCATGTAGGGAAGGATGTGTCCTAGGTTGGGTGGGCAAAGTGGAGAATTTGACACCATACTCTCCCTCCAAAGTTTTCAGTAATCTGTCGTAATTTCCGTTTTTTTTGTGTGTTTTATTATGTAACTTTACAATGTTGTAAAAAAATTTATTGCGACGGTCTCAGGGCTGCAAAACGGGTTGGAACCTACCCTGTGGATGCCATTGAGCTGGCTGGCACACCAACTGCAGCGCCCGAAGGGACACGTAACAAGGTATAGATATATAGGTACAACAAAGAACAAATTAAAAACTAGGATTGCAGGACATAAAACTGATCAAAGATATAGAGATATAAATTCACAAAAAACTGCATTATCATCACATTGTTCTAGATTTAATCATTATCCAAACTTTGAAAATGTTTCAATATTAAACACAGAAAATAATTATAAACGTAGATTTATGTTAGAAATGTTACACATAATCAATACACCAATCACAAAAAGAATTAATTTTAAGGCAGATACAGCAAATGTAGCTCAAAATTATAGACATCTAGTTCATAAGAGATAGGGATAGTTATTGTTTGTTACTGTTTAAATATGTTGTTTATTTTAACTTGTTTTTCAAACTTTTTGAATTTTGTTGAAAAATATGTGTATATGTCTATAATTTATTTAAATTTGCTTAAAACATTTTGAATTTTGTTGCTAATTATGTATATATGTTTATACGTATATATGTATATGTTGAAAAAAAATTTTGTTATGTATGTTTATAAACTACATATGTATGTATGCATTTATATGAATAGAGTGAACAGCTGTTTACAATTTTTTAAAATATATATACATGTATACGTTTAAATATTTTGTTCTAAATAAATGTGTTTAAATTTGTTTGTAATTTCCAGATTGTTGTTGAAAAATATGTTTATAAGTATATATGTATATGTGTTTTTGTTTATATTTATATGTATTATTAATTTGTATATATATATGTGTATATGTGTGTATGTGTGTATATATATGTATATATGTATGTATGTATGTATGTATGTATGCATGTGTGTATGTATGTATGTGTGTGTATGTATGTGTATGCATATGTATGTGTATGCCTTTACATGTATATATGTATATATATGTATATATATATATATATATATATATATGTATATATATATATATATATATATATATATATATATATGTATGTACATATATGTGTATGTATGTATGTATGTATGTATGTATGTATGTATGTATGCATGTGTGTATGTATGTATGTGTGTGTATGTATGTGTATGCATATGTATGTGTATGCCTTTACATGTATATATGTATATATATATATATATATATATATATATATATATATATGTATATATATATATATATGTATATGTGTATGTATGTTTATGTATGTGTATGTATGCATATATATGTGTATATGTGTATGTGTATGTATGCATATGTATATATATATATGATTTAAAAATTGTTTTTTATAAATGTTTTTTAAATATATATGCATGTTTAGGTTTAAATATTTTATTATTGTTCATATATTGTAAATTTATTTAAAATTTGTTTGAATCTTTTTGTATTTTGTTGACAAATAATTTTGTTTCACAAACAACATATTTTTTCATATCAAATAAAATAATTAATTTCCTGAAGAAGTCACACAACGGAGTGACGAAATATTGAAATTAAAAACTAAACTAAAATAAAGAGACCTTAAGCTTCAAAATATCAGAATACAATACTAGATGGACAATACACAAAAAGAAACAGACAGACTGATAGATAAAGTTAAGGATTACAACTACAACGTAGACAGTTTATAGTTACATGCGTGGTCAGAACTCCGGAGATTGAATACAAATCGAGAATTTATACAAGAACATCAGGATAAAATAAGATATAATAAACTAACAAAGCTAGAAGAAGTGCATACGTTTTAGACATAGTCAGCCAACTAAACAACAATGAATCAGAAAAATTAGGAAACCGAATAAAGGAGCTAGAGGAAACAAAAACAATTTTAGAAAAATATAACAAGAAGCTAGGGACTCAAATAGAGTTTACGAGTGAGTTACTGGACAAACAGGTTGCAGAAAACAAGGAACTTAGAGCACAGCTACGGCAGAAAGGACTCAGTGAAAAGGAGATTGAAAAACGGTTAAATTTAAAACATATCGTCAGTGAAAAGGACGACACAATACAAAAGTTATCAGTTGCGTTGTCAAACGCAAAAAGAGAACTAAGCACTGCTTATAGATCTCGTTCACCAACTCCTTCAGTTAACCCGCAAGTAACAGTCACGAGCTTATCATATACCACAGAAGTAATACCATCAGTAACAGTCCCAAAACAGCAAAAGAAATTCAGGAAGAAGAAAACACAAAAAGTCAAGAAGGAGTAAAACTATTGAATAAAGTAAAAAATTTAATTACGAACGCAAAGAAAACAGTAAATAGGGGGTATACGACAGAAACTGTCAAAAGAAAATTCGCCGATTTAGCAGAATTCGAGCAGGAATTTCGAGAACTAAGACTAGAGGAGGTTCATCTCGAGAAAGAATTCTACAAATACCTGCAAGAAGCTCGGGGATCTCTTAAAAAGTACCCGTTATCACAATAACAGCGGATAGGGAGCCTTGTAACAGAATTACAAAGGTGGACAAAATGCCTGCAATTTCAAGCATTACAAAAGTAGTAATCAATATCGACCCCCCTTATTTTGGCACCGAAGGACAAGACTTAACGTCAGAAGTTTTTAGGTTCATCCAAGGATACAAACTAGTGGAACGAGAACTAGCGTCAGAGAAAAATGGAATCACAATACCGGACGTTATAGAATGACTGAAACTAGGATTAATGGGACCAGCATACATAACGATAGCACCACAAACATTCAGCACTATACACGCATTGTGTAATGCAATAAAAAAAGGGTACTTGAAAAGATGAACTTTGGACCAAATAAGAGAACTCATTATCTCCTGCAAACAATGAATTAAGGAATCAGCGGGCAGATTTGGTAGTCGACTGGAAGCACTGCTAAATGAAGCCCAAAGTATAATAACAACTGAATGGAGCGAGGAAGGTGGTAGAAGGATTATATTTGAAGACTTCCAAAGAATAGTGGTAAAAAGCTTTATAAAGGGTCTTAAAAACCAAGCGCTGAAGACCAGGTTTATTGGCCAGGAGAGCGAGCCCTTGCAGAAGCTAACTCAAATAGCAGAGGAAGCGGAACACCTGTTTGGAGACAACCAAGTTACAATAAACGCTATCACCGTTTTGACGCAGTGCAGTTTTTGTGAACAAGAGGGCCACAACAGAGCAAACTGTGAACAAAGGATGAACACACCATACTGCGTAGCTTGTGGAGAATACGGACATGAACCTGGACCACTATGTAAAGCAAAAACAGCCACTGGTATAAGTAGTTGTGGCTACTGCAACATCAAAAGACACAATGAGTTGGAATGCAGAAAACGTTTAAAATCGTTATTTTGTAGGATATGTAGAACGAACGGTCACGCAGAAAACCAGCCCTGCAGAAAACCACAACAAAGAGATTTGGGCAACGAAGCAAGAAGCCAAAACACGCTACGAACCGCAAATTGCCAAGTATCTGACGATACATATTTTACAACAAATTATACCGGTCAGAGACAACAACAACACCATTACGGGCTAAACGGTCAACAGCACATAAATCAAAGATCCGCTACCACCAACATGAATCAAGGAAGAGGAAGATACGAGCCACAAAAATGCTTTATCTGCAATGAAATAGGACATCTGAAGGCAAGCTGCCCTGCAGGGAATTCGGGAAACTTAAGGCGGCCCAGCCAAAATTAATGGACTAGGATGCCGCAAATTCAAGGAATATTTTTAAAACATCCAATAGCACAATAACCAATAACAATGGTATCAATAATATTAAAAGAGAATCAAAAAGTGAAGGTATATTCGTAAGTAACACTGGGCACATAGTAAACAAAGAATGTAGCAATAAGATACATTGGAGTAAAACCGTCCACACTTACATACCGGAACATGACAAAAGACATATATATGCCAACCAGAAATCATACAAAAACGGGAAGTTGCAAACTAATAAGGAAATATTGGATACCAATGATGCATTTATTAATTTCACTTGCAACGAAGCCCGGGGTAGAAACGTATCCTTGCTAGTGGACACAGGAGCAGATACCACCTTAGTGAAAGAAGAAGCCTTAGCACTACACGTACAGATAGACGTCAAAAACCCGAAAGAGCTGTCAGGAGCATTCGGGCGAAATATTAAGACAAAGGGAACAATAACCGCTCAACATTCATGCATAAAACCAGTTGCATTGCAGATGCATGTAGTACCGGAAGGGAGTACACTTCCTGCAGATGGATTACTTGGTAGGGATGAATTATGGAACAAAACCATTACCGACTCAATCAACAAAAACATAAAATTCTATAGAAATAAGCAGGAAATAGCTTCCTTACCTCTCACTACGGAAGGAAAACGCACCCAGGTAGACATAGACGTAAATTTATCTATGATGGGGCGTTCCCAAGCAATAATATCGGTCGTAGCCACCACGGCCAAAAGAGAAATTTTAGTGAATAAGTTGGAAATTTTACCAGGGGTTTATGTGGGTGACACATTAACATCAGTCAACAAAGGAATCGCATTTGTGCCCGTCCTAAACACAAATGACTTTACAGTAAATATAGATGAGAAAACAAGATTGAGGTGTGAGAATTCGGACAACTATTCAGTAAAATCAACATCGGCAATAAATGCAATAAATATCGCAGATAACACAGTTAGGAAAAAGTATTAATAGAAACCGTACCGTTAAGTTCAGACTTGAACCCAGAAGAACGGGTTTCGATTGAAGCAATTTTAAGGGCATATGATGACGTATTTCAACTACCCGGGGATAGCCTAACACATACTAATGTATTGAAGCACAAAATAATAACAGACCCCAGGCAACCTCCAGTAAATACAAAACAATACAGGCTACCAGAGGTCCATAAAAAGGAAATTAATGGACAGGTGGAACAAATGATCAAAGATAAAATAATCTCACCCAGTGTTTCCCCATGGAATTCCCCACTTCTTCTAGTACCCAAAAGGGCAGGAACATATGGAGAGAAAAGATGGCGTTTAGTGGTTGATTTTAGGAAATTAAATGACGCCACCATAAAACAAGTTTTTCCCATACCTAGGAAGGTACAATCTTAAGCTGCACCCCGAAAAATGTCACTTCCTGCAGAGGGAGGTAGTCTATCTGGGCTATCAATGTTCAGAAAAGGGAGTATTACCGGATCCAAATAACACCAAAGCAGTAAAGGATATACCGCCTCCCAGAAATATTAAAGAACTGCAAGCATTTTTAGGACTGGTTAACTATTATAGGAGGTTTATGCCGGATTCCTCAAGAATTGCACTGCCACTTAGCAAACTATTAGGAAAGGGCGTCAGGATGCAATGGTCAAAAGATTGCCAACGAGCCATGGATGGACTGGGAGTCGCAGTAACAAGCCCTCCTCTGTTGCAATGCCCTGACTTCGTGAAGCCGTTTGTACTGACTTCAGATGCAGGCAACGAGGGCCTAGGAGCTATTCTGTCTCAGGGGGAGTCTGGCAGTGATTTACCCGTCTGTTTTGCAAGTGGAGTGCTTGGTGATGCGGAGAAGCGATGCTCTACAATAGATAGGGAGCTTCTAGCCATCGTGTGGGCGTCAAGGACTTTTAGATCTTATCTACTGGGGAGACATCTCGCAGTCTTTGCAGACCACAAACCATTGAAAGGAATAGCTAATCTAAAAAATCAGGATGGCAGACTAGGTCGCCTTAGACTCAAGCTTCTGGAATGTGACATTTAACACCGCTTTAAAGTACATGAGTAGCTACTTTAAATTATTTGATGTTAACATCGGTTTACAACACGTGTGTTAAGCTAACAACCGTTTTTGCATGATACTTTAAGGAATTTTGCTTAACATTGGTTTACCAGTCTGTGTTAAGTTTTTTTGCATAAGGCTGTTTAACTTTAATATTTTGTGTGATTTTTTATCTTTTAAAACCGCTGAAAGTGTAACACTTTGTAATATCACCGCTGAAATTGACATTGTAATAATATTATATTATCAAGCTGATTGCCATAGTTGAAAGTGGGCTGTACATATGGAATGCTGGCGTTGATGGGTACTATAAGTTATGCGCGACAATGCATGGAGGAATATCTGTGATTATTTTAGTAAAAAATATGATCATGCAGAACTTAACCATATATGGACCAATTTGCGCATTCAATTTCGAAGCTATTGTGCTAGAGTCAAAACAAAGTCTGGCCATGGCGTAGTGGATACAGTTAAGTGGAAGTTCTATAATGCCATGTCTTTTATAAGTCGAACTGAAGATCAACAAATTCAGGAAAACATATCCAATATACTTGTGGAAACGGAGTTAAACAGTAGTTGTAAGTCTACGGCATTTTGCATAATGAAAAACTTTCTGCTAAGTTTCCCTTATGGGAATTTACATACAAAAAAGTTAGCAGAAATTTAGTTAGCAGAAAGGCTTTCATTATGCATAATGCCATTAGTGTTTAACTTATGTGATTGTACATATGTACATTGTACATGCATATGTAAGTATTAATATAAACATAGAAATTAATCAATGTCTTATTTTGAAGCTCAATACTCATCTGCAACAACACTCCCGCCACCAACACCACAACAACTTTCAAGAACTAATCAATGCGACAGGCAGTTGAAGCTATGAAAGAAAGAAACCGAAGCGTATTGGACCCAAACATTTCCTTTGCGAATTATTTGATGAGCGAATTAAAAATATTAAGCGAAGATAAAGCTGCTACTGTGCATAAAAGAGTTACGTTATTCTTTTTGCACTGCTTAGAGGAAAATGAGTGAATATATTAGCATATCCCTGCAGCTAATATGGTATCTAATATCATTTGGAACAGTTATCATACTAGTTGCAAAGATACTATAATAGTCAAAAAATGCAATAAAAAAAAGCAAATAGAATAATAACAAATGCTCTTTTGCATAAAGAACGATCTCTCTAATTTGCTCAATATGTATTAAACACTTCAAATAAAACTATTATGAGACTCGTGTAATAAAAACTTGTACGTTTCTTTCCACATACTGATCACTTTAGCTGCAGAGATTATATTCACTTGCGTTTATAGATTATATTAATATGATTAATGTCGTCGCCAAATTAAACTTATTTCTATTTCTCCCAACTGCAAAAGAAATGCAGTACCGCACTAAATCGTTGTTATAAATGCGCAAGTAATTCACACTTGCCGGAAAGCAATCAACCACTGCCAGTTCTTGAAAATGTATCCATTACTATGCCAAAGATACGCTTTCGGGTCCGGGCGGTTAAAAGGGTCTTATCGGATCTCAACGTAAACAAGTCTCCTGGGCCGAATGGAATTCCAGCACTGGTCTTAAGGCAGTGTTTTTCGACGTTAGCTCGTCCTCTGGCAACCCTGTTCAGCACTATTTACCACTCAGGCGAATTTCCCTCGTGCTGGAAGGTTGCTCATGTAACGCCAATCCCTAAAAAGGGAGAGGCCAACGACCCCCAGAACTACCGCCCAATCGCGATTTGTTCTGCGCTTTCCAAGGTGATGGAAAGCATGGTGAATTTTCACCTAGTGAAATATCTAGAGTCTAATAGCTTACTTAACGACCGCCAATATGGCTTCCGTAGGGGCCGCTCTACGGGGGACCTATTGGCCTTCCTTTCGGAAAAGTGGTGTCAGTCTATTCACCACTTCGGCGAGAGTAAGGTAGTGGCTCTGGATATTTTTAAAGCATTCGACAGAGTGTGGCACGGAGCACTTTTGTCGAAACTTATGGCTTTTGGTGTGGGTGACGTCTTCTCTCGATTTATATCGAGCTTTCTCAGGAATCGTGCTATAAGAGTTGTTATAGACGGGATTTCATCAGACGAGTATAGAATCAACTCTGGGGTACCGCAAGGCTCTGTTCTTTCTCCTACTCTATTTCTTATATTCCTAAATGACCTTCTATGTCAGACTTTAACTCCTATCTACTCTTTTGCAGATGATAGCAGCCTCTGCCATTCATATGCTTTCAGCAATAGGCCGACATCGTCTGGGATCGGGGCGATGAGGCATGATATGAATGTTGCACTAAACTGTGACCTCAATAGGATTGTTGAATGGGGTCACAGAAACAGGGTAAATTTCAATGCCCGTAAAACTCAATGCTGCTTGCTTACACACCGACGCAAGCCCAATCATGCTGCTTCATCTGTAAACATGGGTGGTATAGATATTGAGGAATCAGAAGCTCTTGATGTTCTTGGCATGAAAATCCAGTGCGACGTTCGATGGACAGAACACATTTTTCATGTCTCAAAAGAAGCATTCAAGTGCCTCGGTTTTCTAAGGCGGTGTAAGACATACTTCACCCCATCTGATCTCCTTGCTATTTATACCACTTACATCCGACCGAAAATGCAATATAACAACTCTCATGTATGGGCCGGTGCTTCAAAGTCTATTTTGAAGTTACTCGACCGTGTACAGGAGAGGGCGAAGAAACTCATAGGAGACGGTAGGGCAGCCAACTCTATCGACTCATTAGAGCATCGACGCAATGTGGGGTGCATTTCACTGTTCTATCGGTACTATAATGGGTTTTGTTCCGACGAAATCAGGGATCTTTTTCCCGAAACACGCACTTACTTACGCTCAACACGCTTTTCAGTGCGATCACACCCATATGTGGTAGATTTACCAGTGAACCGTACTACGCATTACAGGGAAAATTCATTCTTTGCCCGTACTGCCCGCATGTGGAATAGACTCCCTGCGGAGGTCTTTCCTGCCATATATAGCATGAAGAAATTCAAATCGAATGTTCATAGACACTACTCCCTTTATCCTCCTTCCCACAACCAATTTTCCTAGTTCCGGCACAATGTACGCATGAGTAGGGGCCATCCCCTGAGTGCCGGTCCTAATTAAAAAAAAAAAAAAAAAAAAAAAAATCGTTGTTATATGTAGGAGTTTATGTACATACTCGTATATGTATTTAATTTCACATATTAATTATAAATTGAAGTACAAGTCAAGGACTTTTAGACCTTATCTACTGGGGAGGCATTTCACAGTTTTTGCAGACTACAAACCATTAAAATCAGGATGGCAGACTTGGTCGCCTTAGACTCAAGCTTCTGGAATGTGACTTCGAGATGGGATGTAAGCCGGAAAACTAATAAAAATGCTGATACTCTGAGTCGCCTGCCAGTGGAAAAAGTGAACAAGGGAGCTGTAACAGGGTCAAAGGCGAAGTACCTGAAAGAAACAGCGGGTGCGAAGAGCCCCATACCTGCTGAGGAGTTGAATGGGAACGAGGATGTGGGACGGGAAGATACGGCAGTTTGCTTGACAAATGCCGAAGATATAAAAAAAGTTATAAAGGCTTTTCACGACACACCTTTAGGTGGACACCAGGGTTCATTCAAAGCTTGCTCTCGCATCAGAAAGCAATATAAGTGGGCCGGTATGTACCCACAAGTTGGGCATTGTATAGCAACATGTAACTTATGCCAGAAAAACGGATGTCCAAGGGTCGACAAGTTGCCGTTGGTGATAACAAACACGGCAAATAGACCATTCGAGAGGATTTTTGTGGGACCGTTGCCAGAGTCTGGCAGGGGAGATAAGTATATTGTCACCTTCCAGAACGATTTTTCAAATTTTTTCGCATGTGCCCCAACTCCAGACGCAGAGGCAGCAACGGTGGCCCAAGTTTTCTTTAGGGAAATCATTTCAAGATACTTCATCCCCAAGGTCTTGGTAACGGACAACGGATCAAACTTCACATCAAAGTTATTTAAGGAAACATGCAAGTTGCTAAGGATAAGGAAACTACTAACCACCCCATATCACCCGCAAGCGAATGGTGTTTTAGAACGAGCCCACAGACCATTAGCGGAATTCTTGAGAAATTTTGTCAATTTGGATGGTACCAACTGGGATGAGTGGCTCCACCACGCCATGCATGTGTATAATAACAACAAACATGCATCGACGAAAGAAGCACCGACAAGATTGTTATTCGGGTTTGAGTTCGAAATGCCCATAAATTTAAGAACGGCACCAGCACCCCTATACAACACGCAAGATTGCAGCAGAGTTTTGGAATGCCAAATTCAATGTTCACATGAGGTTGTTGGAGGGAACCAGGAAGTGGCAGAATTAAAAGCAAAACAGTATTATGATAAGGGCGCAAAGCGCAGGGAGTATGAGATGGGTCGGAGGGTTTGGTTAAAGAATCAAATTCGAAAGGATAGATTTTCACCCTTATGGTTGGGTCCATTTGAAATTATAGACATGCCAACACGGGTGAACTTGGAATTGAGGGTTGAAAACAGGGGAAGGGTTTACCATGGGAGCTTGATTGAGCCGTTCAGTGCTCGAGGTTGAAAGCATGATGCCGTCGAGGTATTTCCAGGAATGGGACAACTAGTGTAAAACCATGCTCAATAAGCAAAATGGCCTGATTTATCTTAGCTCTTGCTTTTAGGAGTGGTATGGTTACTGTCCGTCAGTGAAGTCCGCCCAGAGGTGTGTGTCGAAGGCCTGCTTTCTGAACGTGGATTCGAAGAGGTACGCATGGGCTCTTGCTTTTAGGAGTGGTATGGTTACTGTCCGTCAGTGAAGTCCGCCCAGAGCTGTGTGTCGAAGGCCTGCCTTCTGAACATGGATTCGAAGAGGTACGCATGGGCACGGCTCAAATGGTGAACAGATACGACTGCATCATTCAAGTCATCAGTTTGGGAGGAGTTATGCAGGTGATGAAGCGGTTCCATCACGGCCTGGAAGTGGTGGGGGAGTCGCCACATCAGCAAGTAGCAAAGGACCAATTAAGTGAAATGGAGGGACTGATGCGCTCTCTCCTGCCACGAGGGAAGTCAAGGGGCTTAATGAACGCAGGGGGTACATTAGGGTGCGCCTTATATGTATGGGCCAAATTTTTTTTCAAAATTTGGATTGTAACTCCCCCCAGAAATGTTCTCTATACCAAGAAGATACTTTGTGGAAAGTTATAGTAAGATTGCAACAGGAGAAGGCGTGCCGCAACCGCCCACAAATTGTAATTTTTTTTAAATTCATATAGAAGAACTACAAATGCTGATTTGGGGGTTGGCTTACGGAATATTCTGAAAATTTTTAGGTGAATTATAGTAAATTGAATTGTTCTGTGTATAAAAATGTTCTAAAAATTATAATAAGACTGCGGTTTTTAAAGTTTTGAAATTTTTTCATTCACATGCTCAGCCATATATGGATTTTAACAGTTATTATCAAAATAAATAAAGTTTTTTGGTTTGTAAGGTAAGACAAGGGATAAAAAATGCATATATAAATCTGGTAGCTCTAGAACTTTAATAATGAATAGTTGTGTAATCTCGCCACAAATTTTAAACAAAACGGTGAGTCCCCCCATTAAAGTGTTCTTTGATTAAATACATTTTTTCACTTGAGAAATAGTACCGCTGTTAGAAAGTTAAAAAGTAAAATTGTTAATAAACAAATAAAAACCTAAAACCAATAAGTCTGTAAGTTTGTAAAATTAAAGAAAAAATAAATAAAATGAACACAAGAGCAAAAGAACAAGTGTACCTTCTCGGCTATGATGAAAGCCAAATAATAGGTGCCAAGCTGCCTTCTAATGCTCAAGTCTTGCGTGTATTGTTTTATAACATGAGGAAGGTAAAGCTAGAACTTCGTGCAAGTGCTTCTCTTGTAGTAAAAGAAGTAGAAGTTTTATAGAACAAAGCACGAATCCCAATAAGATCTACTGATAAATGTGTTTTAAAAGTAGAAAGTTTATATTTAGAATGGAGAAATTTACAGAAAAGCTCGAAACGCCAAACATTAGTACAGGAGAAACGTGAGAAGGATTTTGTTGATAAATTTGACGATTTGTTTGACGTTGCACATTCTAATGCATTGGATATGATCTCCATAGCGGAAGATAAGATTTTTTTAATAAATCAAAGAAAAAAAGGAATACCTGGAGCAATGACTGCAAATTGGCAAAAAAAGAGAAAGCCAAATCGATTCGAGAGAAGAATAAAGAATGTTTTCAAGACAAACATACGGTCGTATTGCAAGGAAAATTTTTAAGTTTAAGTGTTCTTTGTACTAATTTATTTTTAAAAAATTTAGGCGAATATGACAACTTTGAATCACAGTTAAGTGACGAAGAGGCTATTGACAATTACGAAATTGAAAAAATTCCAGACCCAATCTATGAGATAGGTGCCAGTACTTCAAGAAAAAAAAGAGGTCGACAAAATTTTATAACACCAAAGCTCGTTTCTGTTTTAGATAAGTGTAAAGTTAGTGATCGCGATGCCGTTCGAATTCTAATAGCAACTGCTCAAGCTTTGAACCATGACGTAAATGATTTAGTAATAAATGCCACTTCAATCCGCCGGTCACGTACTAAGTTTCGTTTTGACGCAGGCAAGAAAATTCGTGAAAGGATTCAAGAGAAACATATAACAGCATTAACTGTTCATTGGGATGGTAAAATTTTGCCATCACTAATGGGCAGGGAACGAGTCGATCGTCTTCAATGGCAGCTCGATGAAAAAGTTGAAGCTCTGTGCTTCGATACAACCGCAACAAATACAGGAAGAATTCAAGGTGCGTGTGTGCTTTTGGAACAAACCCTCAACAAAGATCTTCTGTATTACCCATGTCGTCATCACATATTTTAAATACTTTGCGGAGCGTATTTGAAGCAAACATGTTAATATTTTCTGGTCCCACTGTCAAAATATTTCAAAGATTCAGGGATGACTGGAGTAAACTAGATAAAAGTAATGTTAAAGCTGGTGTTCAAGACAAATATGTATGTGGAAAATGTAATCGGGGATACAACGGAATTATGTGAGTTTATTTTAATTACTTTAAGCAAAATGCAACCACGGGAAGATTACAAAGAACTCCTTCAGTTGGCAATAGTTTTCCTAGGAGGGAAGCTTCCAAATTTTACATTTCGAAAGCCCGGAGCGTTCCACCATGCACGTTGGATGTCTAAAGCAATATATTGCTTAAAAATGTATTTATTTCGAGACCAAATATTTTCGTCTATAAATATTTTCATTATAAAAATATATTTAAAAGTTTGGATAAAAGCGCCGATTGCAACAGAAGCACCCAACCAAGATTTGACATTATTAAAAAGTTGATATCTTTACAATGATGTTGATGAAAATTTAAGTCGTGAGCTAACTAGAAAGTTCTGCAGCCATTTGTGGTACATTTCGCCAGAATTAGTAGCGCTTTCTTTTTTTGATGAAAAAATTTCAAACGACTCAAAACGACTTATGGTAGCAGCTTTAAATCAGCCTGATGAAGATGATAAAAAGAAAGTAACAATTCTTCCCCATCAAATAGATCAGTTTATGAACAAAAATATCGAGAATTTTATTTCGCAAAAGACCTTAAATTTTTTCCAAAGGTATTCAATTTCAACAGATTTCTTACAGAAAGATCCTGAAGAATGGCAAAATGATCAGTCGTATAAAATTGGCTTGGCTTTTGTAAGTAAATTGAGGGTTGTTAACGATACTGCAGAAAGGGCTGTGAAGCTTATGGACGAATTTAATCAAGTTTTATCACATGATGAAGAAGAAAAAAAATTTATAGTGCAAATTGTAGCTGATTATAGGAAACAATATCCTAATATTTGTTTTAAATATACTTATTCCTTTGAGGAAATGTAATTAGCTAAATAATATTATTTTATTGAAAAATTACAATAAATTAAACACAACAGAGGCTTATTAAAGTTATTTTTTGTTATAAAAAAGAATTAATTTCATATAAACTATCAAAATCGGTCTTTTTGCAGAAAAAATGGCATAACTTAAAATAACAGTGTTTGAACACTATTCGTAATAGAACTCAGATTCAGAAGGAATAGATTCATTACATAATTTCCAAGAATATTTAATATTTCTACTCGAACTTATATTTAAATAATTGATGTGGTAATATTGTATTTTGAAATTTATTTTGATAATATTACCATTTTGTGGGCGGATGCGGCACGCCTTCTCCTATTCCAATCTTATTGAAATTTTTTACAACGTATTTTTTGGCTATAGAGAACATTTATATTGGGAGTTAAGGTTCACTTTTTCACTTTTAAAAATAAGGCGCACCCTAGGGTACATACATGAATTTTCTCTTTGGAACAATGGACGATGAGGATAGAAAAGGTGTTGATGAACACCAAAGGGTGTTGGAGGAGAGTGACCATCAGCTAATAGAGGGTCTTAATCAGCAGATGGTGATCAATGACAATTTCAATAAATCACTTATGACGATAAAAAATATTGTTCTAACAGACAGGCAAGAAATAGAAAGGAAAATTAATGAAGTTGGTTATCTGGACAAAAGATTTATCGGGGAGAATCTCGCCATCATTCAACTATTTGGAATCAACATATTAAGGAGGAAACTAGAAAGTTTACAACAAACAGTGGCGTCTGCAAAATTAGGAATTTTTTCACCAGCACTCTTAACAAGGGAAGAAGTAGATGAATGTAAAATAGACCTGGAAATGCTTGCAGATGTCAGAATAGGAATGGTAACCAGCCAGGAGAATACAATAAACCTTTTGATAGAGATACCAGCGGAGAGGGTAACCGCAGAAAAAGTCGTAATCATCCCCATTCCAGACAAAGAGAAAATGCAAATTGAAGAGAATATAGAAACAGTCATCAGAGTCGGAGGAAAAATATTGACTTTCGTCGAAGGCAAGGCCATATTCGAACTATCAGAAACCAAGAACTGCAAAAAAAGCCTTGCAAAATGATAAGAAGAGCGGAAAAGGACACCATCGTATTAGACGACAGCAAAATAGTAGTAATTAATGCAAACTTCAGTCGACTGAAAAGTACATGTGACGGACGAGTTATGAACTTGCAATGACACTACTTCATCCATTTCAACAACTGTACTATTCAAGTGGGAAATACGACATTCAGAAATAGAGTAGCCAGACGTGAACAAAGTTTTGTCATACCACCCAGGGAAGTAGATATTAAAACAGAAAAACCGATGATATTCCAGGACATAATTCTGACCCAGGAAGAAAATATCAAGAGAATAAACGAGTTACACTACCATAAGGTAACAGTAACGGCCATAGGTACAACAACTCTGATTATAATGGTGGGGTTATTGGTTACCGTTATAATATTGTGCAAACAGCAGGGGAGGATAAAAGTCAAAGTTACCGAAAACAGAATAAGCAAGGGTACGGCAAGAAATTCGATGATCAGGAAAAATTGTTCAGTGGAAGAAACAACCAAGAGTACTTAAAGAAAAATAATAATAATTAGGGTAATTTACATATATTAACTATAGGAAAATTTTGTATTGATTAAACAAAGATAAGAAAGAATAACAATTTAGCTAAAATTCCACCTTTACCTCTGTTATCAGGCACTTCAGACCAACATATTTTGCTGGTATAAGTTCAGAAACAGAGAAATAGAACTGACCCACGCGGATTATAACGAAGTCAGGAACAACAACTGGTTCAGCGACCAACACATTGACATTTTCCTGAAATGGGTGCTCGACACGAGTCTATCACAGACCCAAGCAGAACAGGTGCACGTATTCAATGCCCAATTTTATTTAGCTCTCAAGCAGTGGAATCTTGACCCCGAAAACGCCCAAAACTTAGGCAGAATTCAGAGAGCAATAAGAAAAGTAGACCTTCCAAGTAAGGCCCGCGTTCTGATGCCAATAAGGGAGTCAAACCATTGGACACTGGCAGCAATATCGAATAAAAAAATTTTTATCTTTGACTCCCTACGACCACACAATATAGAACTCCCGCCTAATAGGGGCACCACTGGGGCCAATGTCTTTGATTTATACAAACTGTCCCCAACAAAATAACACAATAGATTGTGGGGTCTACACGATCAGACATGCAGACTACTGCCTAAAAAGATTCAACCAAGGGCTAATGATTCAATTGCCACCCGAGGAAATATCTATTTCCAAATGTCGCATCACACGTGCTCATTTAGGGAAGATTTTAGAGCGATGATCAAAAAGAAACAACAACCAGAGTCCAACAGAGAGTGGAATTAGTAGGGCCACAGAAATATTGAAAAAAATGAAGGCAAATTGGAAAAGGGGGAAGTGGATGAAAAAGGACATGGAGATGGGTCAAATCACCTATAGGCTCATAGCGGGGAAATCTGGAAAAAGTAGCATGAAGATTTTATAATAAAAAAATAAATAAAAAAAAGGGGAATAATAATAATATTAATAATAAACTAAACAAAAATAACAAAATGCAATAAACTGAAGCATTTAAAAGAGACCAATAACCTGTAACTCAGCGTTTGGTATTTTCTATTTTTTTTTTGTTTGTTTAAATGTGGGGCATTGATTCGCTGTAGTTGCAAAATAATGTTCCACATTATACTATAAACAAATGTTGCTGCAATAACCGCTAAAAAAAAAAGAGAGAAAAATAAACGCTGAGTCGAGAACAATTAGCAAATTTTAAACAATAATATATGTAAGTAATGTGATCCTATCAAAGCATTTCTAGGTGAGTGAAATTAAAAAAAAAAAAAAAATTTTGAGTTTATTCACCCATACTACGTAATTAATTATATACAATGTTTATGATAATAGTAATTGATTTAAATTAAAATTGAATCCCTAGACTATATTATATTAAAGATAAAATAAAACAAGACAAAGTATTAGATTAATCATAAAAAAATAAAAGAAAATAGTAATAGAAATACTTATAATACCTGGAGTATGTTAAGATGTGTTTGAGTACATCTGCAGTATCAATTATCCAGCAATTACAGCATAGTTAGTTCATATTTAATGGTAGAATCTTGAAGGTGTACAAAATGGCACAGACTATCAAGTGCTCAAACACAGCCAAGCAATCAAAAGATTATTCTTCTTAAGGGTAACTCGCATATAAAATAAAAATTAAAAACAGATTATAAAAAAAAGACGCTCTCAATTAAAGCCCAATCAACCCCACGAACCCACAACAATTGGCGCAGCCGGCAAAGCACTAATTTTTGTTAACAAGCAACATTAAATTTCCAAAAGTGGAACACAGAAGCTACAAATAAAAATTAAAGAAACCACAGCCAATACAAAGATTATCTGAAGGTCTTAAGCATCCACATTCTGGTACGCCTTTTGAATCGAAGTATATGTCATAAGTGGTGGAAATAATAATACCTTGTGGCGGAAGTAATCCCGGGAGGAAGTTTGGTTGCAGTAAACAAAAATACTGAAGGAAGAAGGAAGAAGGAGGCAGAAACAAGAAGATGGTTCGTATTAAAATAAATTACTAGATGGACAATACACAAAAAGAAACAGACAGACTGATAGATAAAAATAAGGATTACAACTACAACGTAGACAGTTTACAGGTACATGCGTGGTCAGAACTCCGGAAATTGAATACAAATCGAGAATTTATACAAGAACATCAGGATAAAATAAGATAGAAGAATAAGCTAGAAGAAGTGCAATACGTTTTAGACATAGTCAGCCAACTAAACAACAATGAATCAGAAAAATTAGGAAACCGAATAAAGAAGCTAGAGGAAACAAAAACAATTTTAGAAAAATATAACAAGAAGCTAGGGACTCAAATAGAGTTTGCGAGTGAGTTACTGGACAAACAGGTTGCAGAAAACGAGGAACTTAGATCACAGCTACGACAGAAAGGACTCAGTGAAAAGGAGATTGAAAAACGGTTAAATTTAAAACATATCGTCAGTGAAAAGGACGACACAATACAAAAGTTATCAGTTGCGTTGTCAAACGCAAAAAGAGAACTAAGCACTGCTTATAGATCTCGTTCACCAACTCCTTCAGTTAACCCGCAAGTAACAGTCACGAGCTTATCATATACCACAGAAGTAATACCATCAGTAACAGTCCCAAAACAGCAAGAAATTCAGGAAGAAGAAAACACAAAAAGTCAAGAAGGAGTAAAACTATTGAATAAAGTAAAAAATTTACTTACGAACGCAAAGAAAACAGTAAATAGGGGGTATACGACAGAAACTGTCAAACGAAAATTCGCCGATTTAGCAGAATTCGAGCAGGAATTTCGAGAACTAAGACTAGAGGAGGTTCATCTCGAGAAAGAATTCTACAAATACCTGCAAGAAGCAAGGGAATCTCTTAGAAACTACCCGTTATCACCAATAACAGCGGATAGAGAGCCTTGTAACAGAATTACAAAGGTGGACAAAATGCCTACAATTTCAAGCATTACAAAAGTAGTAAACAATATCGTCCCAACATTTTTTGTCACCGAAGGACAGGACTTAACGTCGGAAGTTTTTAGGTTCATCCAAAGATACAAACTAGTAGAACGAGAACTAGCGTCAGAGGGAAATGGAATCACAATACCGGACGTTATAGAATGCCTGAAACTACGATTAATGGGACCAGCATACATAACGATAGCACCACAAACATTCAGCACTATAGACGCATTGTGTAATGCAATAAAAAAAGGGTACTTGAAAAGAAGAACTTTGGACCAAATAAGAGAACTCATAATCTCCTGCAAACAATGAATTAAGGAATCAGCGGGCAGATTTGGTAGTCGACTGGAAGCACTGCTAAATGAAGCCCAAAGTATAATAACAACTGAATGGAGCGAGGAAGGTGGTAGAAGGATTATATTTGAAGACTTCCAAAGAATAGTGGTAAAAAGCTTTATAAAGGGTCTTAAAAACCAAGCGCTGAAGACCAGGTTTATTGGCCAGGAGAACGAGGGCTTGCAGAAGCTAACTCAAATAGCTGAGTAATTTTTGTAAGCTTATAGCAAACAGCAGAAAAAACAAGAAATTAAACAACACCTGCGATTCCTAAGCGACCCTCCAGGTTAATAAAAAATAAAAATAAAGACGCTCTCAATTAAAACCCAATCAACTCCAGGAACCCACAACAATTGGCGCAGCCGGTAGGATTGTTGTGGGTTCGTCATTAATGAACTGACTAGTGCTACGTTAGCAAATTAGTGCAATATGTAGGTAGGAGGGTTGTTCACTTTGATTCACAACAATCTTAGTTCAATTTAATACTGCAATATTATTGCTCGTTAAATCACTTACTACAAAAAAACTTGATTCTTTGCAAAAAAAAAATTTGTTTTTTAAAAAAATTCGTTAACCTCTTTTTGGCCCGTGTAAATAAAACTATTTTTATTTGTTTTGTTGATCTATATATTTCGAACCTCTCGGTTTATCTTCAGGATCTATTAAAAATGTTTTATTTTAAATTATTTTATAATATTATTAATACACAAAAATTTTTTTACCTAATTCCTTTGATTTATATGAAAATTATTTTAATATATGTGAATATATTTTAAACATATAGTATATAAATTTTTTTTATATAATTGAAAACTATAAGTCTACCTCTTTATTATAAATTTTAAGAAATAAAAATTGATTACGCCCCTTTTTTTCTTATGCTCTTTAGTTTTGTCGTTCAACAGACTTTGGCGAGTTCACATGTGCGATTGTTGCTTAGCGATTTTTTCCAATCACAGTTGTTAATGCAATGCAACTAACATATTATTTTATGATAAACAATGCTTTTGGAAATGTACAATGCCTTTTATGTCATCAAATATTTAAAAGGTATAGAGAAAATGTAATTAAGAAGCATTATGATTCTTTCTTATACCTTGTTTCCACGACAATTTGAATCTCCTGTTTCGCTTTCTCAAGCTAGTGTATGAATCATTCTGCTTACATGACTCATATAACTACTTCGATTTGACAGTTATTATTAAAACGAAATATTTTATTTTTTAAAACGTGAAAAACAATTTCTTTTATATGGACAAAAAAATAGGTTAAAATTAGTTAGCTTTTGGAAAAAATTAATATGTATGTACATATTTATTTTCATTACTTCTAGCACCAAGAAAAAGTGCAAGCAAGTGGGACCAGGTAGGAGAACGGGGTCTATTAGATATATGGGCAGATAAGATGCCTCAGTTGCGTGGGCGCCGCAAAAACAGCCACATTCATATGGAAATGACCTCGGAGTTGGCAATGCAGGGCTTTAAATGTACGCCGGAAAAACTGAGGACGAAAATGCACAATATGACTTGCAGATACCGGTAAGTATGCTAAAATATATATATATATATATATATATATATATATATATATATATATATATATAAATATACATATGTTGGCCGAGTTGCTACGCGCAGGTTACAATGCATACGTAGAATTCGATGTCGAATATTTCCAACTGGTCGTCGGATTAGAAACATGCATTGCTATGAATACTACAGTTGTACGGCTCCTGAATGAATTAATTGAATTGAGCGATGTGAATCTTTCACTTTACTGAGCGTTTTTAGCTCTTTTCTTTCACTTCTTTCAGTTGATTTAGTGATTCAGTTGTTTCATTGAATCTATTTCTTTCAGTAGCTCTTTTCTTTCACTTCTTTCAGTATTCTCAGTAGCTCTTTTCTTTCACTTTTTTCAGTAGCTCTTTTCCTTCACGTCTTTCAGTTGTTTCAGTAGCTATTTTCTTTCAGTTGTTTCAGTGATTCAATTACTTCATTGAATTTGTCTCTTTCAGTATCTCTTTTCAATGCTTGAATGTCAAAATCTATATGAAACCAAGCAAAAACATTATATTCGACTGGGTCGAATCTTAAATACACTCCAAATATATAGTAAGCAAATTTAGAATGTTTAACTTGGTGGGACAGAGTTCCTTTATATAATATCGTACGTCAACGCCCACTAAAGGGAGCGGGGTTCAAAAATAGACAATATAATGTTTTCCACAGACGAACGTATGGGCATTGCTAGACCGTCTTAAACTTCATCACTAAACAAGAATATACATATTTACTTTATAGGGTTCAATTCTCTTTGGAGGGTATAAAACCTGTATTTTGGCGGGGTCGCTCTGGCAAGGGTTGTGGCGGAAACATTTCACCTTTGTCATAAAACTCTAAAAATATATGCTTGGGATAATTATATACATTCTGTTGTCTTGGTGCAAGGAGTGTATTCTAATAGTTTTGTTAATACTTCTGGTATTCCTCAAGGAAGCATATTGGGTCCGTTGTTATTTAATATTTTTATTAACGACATCAATCTTTGCTTTAAACATTCTGAGTTTCTATTATATGCTGAAGACTTAAAGATCTTCAAATCGATTTCTAATCTTGTTGATACAGTTAACCTTCAAGAGGATTTAAATAGAGTGAGTTGCTGGGAGTTGAATAATGGATTATAATTTAATATAAATAAATGCTTTGCGTTTCATAGATGTTTTAACCCGTTAATTACTGAATATAGAATCCATGGTTGTACGTTGATTTCTGTAAATGAAATCTTGGATTTAGGAGTAGTTTTTGATAGAAAGTTGTATTTTAATAATCATTTGAATTTTATTATCTCCAAAGGTTATTCATGCTAAATTTTATTCGTAGAAAAAGTGACAGTATGTTTGATCACTATGCGAAAAAAATCTTGTTTAATTCTTTTGTAAGATCTAGACTCAAATATGCTTTATTTATTTGGAGTCCTAGTACTCAAATTTACAAACACAGAATTGAAAAAATTCAAGTAAAATTTATAAAATATGCTCTTTTTTCTTAAATTTTTCTGCTTCTCGTACCTCTAACTGGAGTCCCTCTTATGCAGATAAATGCGTAATATTTCTTCACTAAATTTTTTGTACGGCCTTGTTAATGATATAATTGATTGTCCTGAATTACTGAATACTATTAAATTTCAAGCTCGTGCTAGAATTCTAATAAATAAAGTTTGTATGTAAGCAATTACTTTTTCCCTTTTTTATCACCCCTATTATTTTTGCTTATCAACAGAATATTTACTATATAAAAAATGTCTGTCTTTAATTAGATCGTGCTCTAAATTTAAGTTTCTTAATTTTGCCTTCTTCACTTCCAATCTTGCCTTTTCCACCTCCAATTTGACTTTCTCGACCTCCAGTCTCATACTTTCAACCTCTAATTGATTTTTATGCAGTTCTTCTCTGCACTTCATGTCAAATTCAACCATATCCTTTATATTACACTCATTAGATGTTTTCTTATGGATTTTCTTCTTTATGAGAGGTGTGGAAATGGGTGCATTTTCTTGAAGTTCTGCTGTCTCCGTTTCTTCAAAACTTTTATCTTTATTTTCTAAAGTTGTCGCAGTATCTTGGACAATTTCTTTCAACACAGTATCCGAATCAAATTCGTTGGAATCTACACAGAACTCATTCGGCAGCCATACTGTTATGTCATCGCTGCTTACAGGTTCTTGTGTATCTAGTGACCCACCTCCAGTTTTCATAATTTCTTTGCGTCGCTCCGATACTTGCTTTTTTGCTGCAATTTTAGTAGCCATCCACTGATTTTTTAGCTGTGTTATTGTGCGTTGACCCCCGACACATAAGCTGTTGAGCTTTCTGCCGCTTCCACCCATGTTTTTTTCTTTGAATGGTTGGTGTTGTTGTCCGTATTTTTGTTTTCAATAACTTTTACCTTTTTTCTTATGAGTTCCCTAAGTAGCATTCTGTCCTCTTCGTTCCAGTTTTCGGATCTTTTTCTTTTCAAATCGTCTGACTTATCCATTTTTTATTAACTTGACAAAATTTATGTTCCTATACACAAATATTTCTTTGCAAAATAATGTAAAAATAATATATATATATATATATATATATATATATATATATATATATATATAATAAATACATATAATAGTGCACTGAAATATGTATATGAAATATGCTGTTTAAAAATTTTCATTTGGCAGCTCTAATAATATAAAGCACCACACCATGTGTGTAGCTGCATTGAGTGAATTAACTCCTTTTTATACCATCCAAAAAGGAATTTGGAGGGTATATTCTCTTTGTCATTCCGTTTGTAACGCATCGAAATATCCATCTCAGACCCCATAAAGTATATATATTTTTGATCAGTGATGACATCTAAGA
This sequence comes from Linnaemya tessellans, assembly GCA_951800035.1. Classification (NCBI taxonomy): domain Eukaryota; kingdom Metazoa; phylum Arthropoda; class Insecta; order Diptera; family Tachinidae; genus Linnaemya; species Linnaemya tessellans. Next base: position 2,781,080 of record OX637538.1, read on the forward strand.
CGATCTGAGCATGTCCGTCCGTCCGTCTGTGGAAATCACGATTCAGTCCAAATGAAAAAAGCTAGACTCTTAAAATTTGGGGAAAAAAGTTCCCCTAAGAAAAACTAAACAAACCCAGAAAAAATAACATAGTATATATATATATATATATATATATATATATATATATATATATATATATATATCTATACTTATACATAAATTAACTAAGAAAAATCTCCAAAATACAACGTTAAATAGAAAATATTACTTTATTAAAATAGATTCGAAAGCAAAATATTTATCTAGTTATTACTTATGTTCAATATATGTTGAAAAGTTTCCACTTTAATATTTTTTAAATTAAAAGAAAAACTTTATTATTTTTAACTCAACGTAAAAATTAGTAATTGTAATTGTACCGTACAAGGCAAGTACCAAAATTAAACTGACCGTAATGATACATTATTCAATTAGCAGTCAAACAAGTTAATGTATATAAGGAATTAAAGAAAATGAAAAAGAAGAACAAAGAAGTATGTAATGATTAATAAATAATGTTCATATTTAAAAATAATTTAAAGAATGTAGCAAAAGAAATTGTTACGATATGACATATTAACATGCCGGAATATACGGTAATGTATATTCAATCTTCAATGTGTAGTGGGTATAGTTTGGTAATGGCGCGTTTGTAGACTCCATTCTGAGTTTTTATTTCCGCTACACGATGCACCCCATCATGTCCAGGTATAGTTGAAATTATTCTGGCTAAGGCCCACTTGCAAGGTGGCATATTGTCATCTTGTACCACGACGAGGGTATTTAGTTTTAATGGCGAGTTATTTGTGGTCCATTTATACCGCTGCTGGAGTAAGTGGAGATATTCTTTTGACCACCTATTCCAGAATATTTGTTGTAGCTGTTGCAGCCTTCTGAAGTGTTGTAAACGACAGTATTTAAGATTAGTAATGTCAGGTTCCGCGAAGGAAGTCAAAGGCTGACCAATTAGAAAATGGCCTGGTGTGAGCGCTTCAAAATCATTTGGATCAGACGACAGCGGTGTTAGAGGTCTAGAATTGAGTATTGCCTCAATTTGTGCGGTAACTGTAGTCATCTCTTCAAACGTTAAAGTTGCATTGGCCACAGCTCGTACTAAGTGATGTTTGGTCTGTTTTACGGCGGCCTCCCATAAGCCGCCAAAGTGAGGAGATCTTGGTAGGATTGTATACCACTCTATACGGTCTTCTTGACAAAGTTTAAATATCTCAGCCTTGTGACTTTCACTTTCAAATAGTTTTTGGAGTTCGGCTAATTCGTTTTTTGCTCCCAGAAAATTAGTGGCATTAAGGGGCCAGTAATTTTGCCTGATGATCGCTAAGAGAGTGCGTGCGCCGGCGTGCATGTGCTTAAAATGATAAAAAAGAGACCAAATGTTTTGTGAACTCACATTTTTTTTGTAATATAATAGGATGTTTTGATTCGTGTAAACGCCCTCCTAACACCATCTCCATCTAGCAAAGGTGATAAGTTTTTAATTGAACTGGAATTTTCAACATGGCCATTTTCTTTCAGAGATTTGTAATCAGTAAAGAGATGAGAACGCTGACTGTTTATTATTAACTTGATTCGAGCCGCATCTTGTTCAGATACTTGTAGAGGACCTGATTTGCGTTTTTCTACTTGAAATCTAGCGTTGTTGTAAAATCGAATACAATATGCAAAAATGCGTTCTAGTTTCAGGAGAGATCCGCGATTGAGGACAGTTGTTGACAAATCTGTAGGTTTTGATGCCAAAAATACTAGTCTATTTGGTCTTCTTTCAGGTATCTCGTCGTTTCTAATATTTGGAGTTTCGAAAAGGGAATATGTAATGCATTTTGTAAAAATTCTGGACCTGTTTTCCACAATGATGACACCAAGAAATCATTAGGCATTAGTCCACGGGAAATAAGATCTGCAGGATTTTCCTTGGTATTGACATAACTCCATTCATCACTACGAGTAAGCTCTTGTATTTTGGCAATGCAGTTGGCTACGAATGTGGTCCAAGTATAAGACGGGTTTGAAATCCAAGCTAAAACTATTCTCGAATCAGTGTAGAAATATCTGCCCGTTACGGTAATCGGTAATATGTAAGAACAGCTGCTAAGAGCTCGAGCTTTGGAATAGACAATGAGCTGGTTGGAGCAACGCAAGATTTTGCACATATCAAGCTGGTCGATACAACGTTTTCTTCATCTACACACCTCAGATAGCTACAAGCTCCGTATGCATCTTCGCTGCTGTCTGAAAAGGAATGGATTTGTATAGATTTCATTGCCTTATTCGTCATTAAATGTCGAGGAGCCCGATAGTCATATAGTGCTTGCAGTTGTAAAACGTAATTTCTCCAGCGCGTCTCATAGTCGCCTTCTGGGGGCTGGTCCTATGAAAGTTTTAGTTTCCATAGTTGCTGCAGAAATATTTTGCCAAGGACGACAACTGGACCGACTAATCCAAGAGGATCAAATATTCTACCAAGATTCGACAGAACAGTGCGTTTTGTAATTATTTGAGAAGATTCAAAAGCAAGATGATAGACAAAAGTGTCGTCGTTGGGTTGCCAAATAAGTCCTAGTGTTTTGACCACTTCGTTTTTTCCAATTTGCATATATGGCTCTTTATTTTCGTCAATAATTCTGTCCAGTAGTATGGATTTATTTGAGCAATATTTTCTTAACTAAGAACTTTCTGGAATTTCATCACCAAGATGTCCAACTCGAGTCATATCCTGTAGGTTTTCATATTCAAGCATAAATTCACAGTATTGACGTTTGAGGTCCTCATTTTTTAAAAGTATTTTTTCTAAGGTGTGAAACCGACTTCTTGCTGTTTTCAAAGAATCACCTAATAACGTAGGTGGACTTCTGAATGGAAGACGTACAATAGATTTCCCATTTTCAGACCTTTTTACTGTTGAATCAAAATGAAGTTCGCAAAGTTTTTCTTCGGCAGTAAAAATTTTAGAGCAGCTAGTGTGCGATTCAACTTCCCAGAACTGACGAATGATTGTTTCTAGAGCAGACGTGGGAGAAATATTGAATTTTATGAAAACTTACTTGTTTTGGACATATTATTCTCCCGGCGAGTATCCAGCCAAGCTCAGTATTGTGAAAGACTGAAAGTCCATTCCCAAGTCGAATTGATTCACCGATGAAAAGATCTAATAATATTTCAGCTCCTATTAACATGTCTATTCCCTGTGATTTATAAAATAAAGGGTCTGCAAGGGTGAGATTTGGTGGTAAATTCCAATCAGAGATGTCGAAATCTAATTCAGGCTGACGATAACTAATACGTGGAAGAATATAAAATTGTAATTCAGTTGAGAAATCAGAACAATTGGACTTAATGATTGTTGATATGGAGTGTCGAAATTCAGCATTTATGTCACCAATTCCACCAATTTCCGTTTGGTTCAGTTGACGTTTGATTCCCAATCGAATTGCTAAAGGCTCGGTGATAAATTTGAGTTGCGATCCCGAGTCAAGTAAAGCTCTATGCAGAGAAGTAAAATTCCATTTATTTGTTACCTGTATTAGCGAAGTAGCCAAAAGTATGGTAGACGACAAATTTGTAGAGTTTGTTGCTTTAAAAGCAGTTAGTTCTGTTAAAGCGTGGTTGATGTCACTAATGGTATCTTGGGCAACTACTGGCGTAATATTTTCAAGGTTGTGTTGCTCCTCAGTAGATAGTCAGGCCAATTGAGAACTGCTAGATGTTGGTGGCTGACGAGTTGAGTGCTGTGTTGTTGAAGACTGAGGTTTGTTAAGATGAAAAGTGTTATAGTGCAATAACGTATGATGAAAACCTTTACACTCTTTACATTTTTCCGCTTCACATGACTGATATGTGTGACCTGATTTGAGGCAATTATTGTATAAGTTCCTCTCGTGAATGGCATCAAAACGTTGTTTTGGTGGCAATGTGAAAAATTTGCGGCATCTATACATGAGATGATTTATTCCCGTACAATAACCACACTTCTTCTGTTGATTTGCGTGTTCTGATACGGCTAGCGATGTTCGAACTTGTTTGTGTGGAACTTGTTTGACAGTATTTGATGACGTATTCGATTGTTGGCGATTTGACAATCAATCTTCTAAATGATTGCATCTTTTTTCTAAAAATGTTGTTAATTCATCTAAAGTTGGAACTCGATCGGTGGTTGCTTCATCATTCCATTTGTCCAGAGTGCTTTTATCAAGCTGGGATAAAATGATTTCCACAAGAATATCAATCAAGTCCCTTAAGGCTGATGCTGAAACCTTTGTAATAGGTGTCACATTAAGCAAATGTCTAACATGTTCACGAATGATGAGTGGTTTCTTTTGGTATTGATCAGTTAAAAGTTTCAAGGCTACCTCATAATTTTCTGCAGTTACATCTATAGACTCGATTCTGCGCAATGCTCCAAGTATGTTGGTTGCTTCTTCTCCAGCCTCAAATTCCTCGATCACCGATTGAATATATTCGAAATCATTGAGATATTTTTCTAGTGCTTGTACTCTTAATTCCACTTCGTGAATGGAGGCAGTGCTCAACTTATTGTTCACAAAATCTTGAATTCTTTGCTGCTGGGAGATTAGAGTTGCACATGTAGTTTTATGTTTAGCTAATTTAGCTTCAGCCATTGTTATTGAAATTTTATTCTTGCGAGTGAAATATAATCTTACACAAGTCTAGCTTATTTAATGCAAATAAGAAAAATTGAATGTCTTGTCAGAAATTCTTCTTTTTTCGTTGAATTAAGATTCTATAGGCTAATTGTTCGAAATTTTTAATTTAAATCTCAGAAAGACATGATAAATATTCCAAGGCACAAAAAGAAAAATAATCAAACGGTAACACGGGTATTATAACAATAACATGTTAACATCAGCTTGATAAAGTTCTCGTATTCTTTTTCACAATAAAATTTGTGTAAATAGGAACTGTTATCACATTCAACTAAGCCACCTAATAAGTGGTGACAAACACAATACACATGAGCACTGATGATGAAAGGGTTGCGTCTTTCGAAAACAGCTGTTCTGCTCTGCTGTGTAAGTTGAATAACAAAAACTGATGTTGACTTGCCTTTGTGCCTTGGAATATTTATCATGTCTTTCTGAGATTTAAATTAAAAATTTCGAACAATTAGCCTATAGAATCTTAATTCAATTTAATATAGCAATATAAAAATGTTCGTTAAAATTCTCTTTTTTTTCTTTTTTTTTTTTAATTTTTGGCCAAAAAATTTAAATAAGGGACAAAAAATTTACCGCTATGGGTTCAATTTAATTGGTTTTTTTGTTGTTGTTATTTTTAACAAATAGACTCGAAACCAGTTCTTTCGTTAACTTGTCTTGAGTAGTGTAATTTGTTGTTTTATTTTTAAATATTCTTTTAATATTTCTTCACTACATTGCAATGTGTTGAATCTCTGCCGACGTTCTGGATCCCCTGCTGGTACTTTGAATTTCGGTTGCCGGGAGATAGGGGACTGACAAATAGGAATATTTACAGCAACAAGATGTATTTAAAAGTTTTTGCAATAATTTAACAATTATTTAAAAACTGGAACTACGTGTCCTGTCACGGTCGCCATGAAAAGTTTATACTTCAATATTTTTTAAATTAAAAGAAAAACTTTATTATTTTTAACTCAACGTAAAAATAAGTATTTATAATTGTACCGTACAAGGCAAGTACCAAAATTAAACTGACCGAAATGATACATTATTCAATTAGCAGTCAAACAAGTTAATATATATATAAGGAACTAAAGAAAATGAAAAAGGAGAACAAAGAAGTATGTAATGATTAATAAATCATGTTCATATTTAAAAATAATTTAAAGAATGTAGCAAAAGAAATTATTACGATATGATATCTTAACATATGTGTTTTATATTACATATTAACGAAAAAATAAAAGGGCATAAGTGGTTGCTGTATTAGATAGTCTGATTCTTTCATGACATATTTATTTCATGAATTATGGCTGAGCTAAGGAATCAACTGAGCTAGTGAATGAAATGACTGAATTAATTTGGTAAAGTGAGCGGAGCGGAAAAGAGCGCTCACTCAAAAGAGCTGTTTTGTACAACTCTACTGCATACTTGGTTTTTTATTTACGTTACAATAAGTGAGTCGTATGTACATAAACATTTCATATTTACAGGGAAGAAAAACTGAAAATTGGTTCAACCGGTGGTTCTCCCTTAGAGTGGGACCTCTACAAGGATATGGAACATTTGTTGGCTCCATTTAAAAGCTATCATCCTGAAGGTTTAGTTTCCGACAGCATAAATGGTAAGCAATAAGCATACATTTTGAAAATAATAACACTCAAATTAAAAACATTATTATTTATTTTTTTATATTTTAGATATTTCATCATATATTGGAGCAGAGCCATTGCCGTCACCGTGTTCATCATCCAGTCTACCTCCACCGCCAATGCCGCCACTATCCATGCCAGATACATCACCACCGCCTAAACTTTGTATGTCTGCAAATAAAAAGAAAAATAGTGTGGAAAAATTATTAAAAGAAATTAAAAAAATCAATGAGTGTTCGAACTCACGGGCGATGTGTTAACACCTTTTTGTTTATTTATTTTATATTAAACCAGATACGGGCGTTTCATAGCACAATTGTGCTGAGATCAATCACACGTATTCTTACCCTCTTTAATGTAGTCGTCGATGAGATAGCGACGAATGAATATCAGGCGGATGCTTACGATTTTTTATATATTTTTAAAGAATATTTGTCCAGCGAACAATTACAGTCATGATGATATACGAAAAATATTTTGTCATAAACAATGCCTTTTATACAATTTTTTTCCTAATTTAGTAATACACTTAGTCTTATTAATTAGTCTGTATTAAATCTTATAAAAAAATTTTTGAATATGTTTCCCATATCAATATGATCTTCCATGCCGACAAATATCAAAGTTTATTAAGTTTGATACATCCAACCGCGTATTTTTTTATATGGCGAATATTCAGTATTATGCTCCAGCAGTGGGAAAATTATATGAAAATCGCCCAATAATCACTTTCAATACCGACAAGCAACGAACAAACAAACTCTTACACTTGCGTATGTATTGAAACTGATAGTTTACTGCCCTAGAAAAAGTCAATAAAATGCAGGATGATATGGCATCTACTTCAAGAAAAATGTTAGAAATTGAAGAGAAGAAAGAAATTTTGAAAGCTTTTGCTGCCAACGAAGCTTAGTTTCAAAAGAACATAATGAATTTTTTACAAAAATTATTAATTAATTATTTTGAATAGTTTCTACTTACATATGTACATATGAATTTGATCTCCTTTTTATACCCTCCAAAAAAGAATTTGGAGGGTATATTCACTTTGTCATTCCGTTTGTAACGCATCGAAATATCCATCTCAGACCCCATAAAGTATATATATTCTTGATCAGTGATGAAATCTAAGACGAACTGAGCATGTCCGTCCGTCCGTCTGTGGAAATTACGATTCAGTCCAAATGAAAAGAGCTAGACTCTTAAAATTTGGTATAAAAATATTTTGAAGCTTAAAGCAGGTTAAGTTCGGTGATGGACCAAATAAGGCAAGTTCCCCTAAGAAAATTTAAACAAACCCAGAAAAAATAACATAATTATCATAACATAGTTGATTTTTTAAGCAAATGATATATTTTTACGTCAAATACGGTCCGACGCCTTAAACTGGAGCCATAAAATTAAAAAAAAAATTGTTGACGAAATATCGAATAGAATAGAAAAATTATAACGATTTTTACAAAAAAGACCTCGAGCTCAATCATTCTAAAATATATATATATATATATATATATATATATATATATATATATATATATATATATATATATATATAAGAAAAGGTCAATAAAAGCAAACAACTATTTGACATATTCTTGTCACAATACTATTTTAAATAAAATGTATTTGTTGGTGGTCAAGCCATGTCTATATGTGGTTAAAGTCTACTGATGATTTGACCACCAACAACTAAACTTCATATAAAATAATTAAAACTAAAACATTTTTAAGAGATCCTGAAGATGAACCGAGAATTGTCCATGGTTCCTGTATGAACACAACGTGTATCTTAACTTTATTTATTTGCTCTATCAGAGCTTGAGTCGCCGTTTTACTCCGATGGAGGTTTATCTGCAGCAGAAGCACCCTCACAAGCACAACGGCTTGTGAGGGTGCTTCTTGAGATGCAATGATCTACGATTCCCCCTTTTCTTTGGTCCCACTTTATCTCTCTTGGCATTCTCAGTTGGGACTACTGACCAGCCAATGAGAGTCTTCCCGAGTTTGAAATATATGGCCGAGGTAGCAAAGAAGGCATTCCTTTTCTGTTTTTGGAGGTAAGTTATGGACGGTTTGTCGAGACCCACCACGATCAAGGTGCTCTCCTCTGCCTCCTCTTGGTGGAAGAATTTAAAAATCTCATTGCATTTATCCTTTTTGTATCTGATACAATTCTTTCGGGTTTCTTCCACAATTATGAAGAGATCATCAACTTTATGATTATTTAAAAATAAAAACTTTAAAATTTTAGTTGGAAAATGACCACAATCAATAAAATTTTCTTGCATATATGGAAATTTTATAATTTTGTAGAAAATTTTAATGTTTTCAAAAATTTACAGCCGAAAATACATTTACTCAGTAAGAAAGAATCATAATGCTTCTTAAAACATTTACTCTATGCCTTTTAAATATTTGATGACATAAAAGGCATTGCACATTTCCAAAAACCTGGTTTATCATAAAATAATATTTTAATTTCATTGCATTAACCACTGTAGTTGGACAAAATCGCTAAGCAACAATCTCACATGTGCAATCGGCAAAGTCTGTTGAACGACTGAACTAAAGACCATAACAAAAAAGAGGCGTTAGTTATAAGCAATTGTTTGATGAAAAGTACACCGCTGATTTACTGTAATCTAATTATTACATAAAATTTATAATAAAGAGGTATGCTTATAGTATTCAATTATATAAAAAAAATTTTATATACGATATGTTTAAATTATATTTACATTTATTAAAATAGTTTTATGAAATTTTTTTATTTGACACATTGTTGTCACAATACTACTATATATAAATGAAATTTATTTGTTGGTGGTTAAGCGATGTCTATATGCATTTCATTGGTGCTTTACCAAATCGTAATCGTCAGTAGACTTTAACCACAGTTTTGAAAAGTTAACAGCCTCTTATCTTATGCATATACTTCCGAAAACCATCTGAGAATTCACAACTTGTAAATTACAAATTATTTTCAAAAATAACAACAGAATAAGAATAGTAGGCCTTGAAACTCATACAAAACTAAACCAACAAATAAAGTATATTCGATATGAATCTATTTTATTTTTACCTTTATACAATAGGATGCACGCCCTGGGTCTAGACCCGGTCTTTGCACAAAAAAAAAGTTAATAATTACAGTCGTACAAGGTAGAAACCTTGTTCTTAATTGTCAATGGTTCCTGTATGAACACAACGTGTATCTTACATTTAGTTACTTACTCCATCAGGGCTTGAGTCGTCGTTTTATTCCGATGGAGGTTTATCTGCGGCAGCATCTTTATACAACGGCTTGTGAGGGGCCCTCTTGAGATGCAATGATCTACGATTCCTTTTTTTCTTTTGGCTCCACTTTATCTGTTTTTGGCATTCTCAGTTGGGCCTACTGACCAGCCAATGGGAGTCTTCCCGACTTTGAAATATATGGCAAAGAAGGCCTTCCCTTTTCGTTCTTCGAGGTAAGTCATAGACGGTTTGTCCAGACCCACCACGATCAAGGTGCCGTCCTCTGCCTTTTCACGGTTGAAGAGTTTAAGTATCTCATTGCATTTAACTAAATAGAGTGTATCTGTTACAATTCTTTCGGGTTTCTTCCACAACTTTGAGAAGATCATCAACATTATTATTAGTTAAAAATAAAAACTTTATAATTTTAGTTGGAAAATCACCACAATCAAGGAAATTTTCTTGCATATATGAAAATTTTATAATTTTGTAGAACATTTTTATCAAATTTTAATGTTTTCAAAAAGTCACTGCCGAAAATACATTTACTCAGTAAGAAAGAATCATAATGCCACTTAATAACATTTCCTCTATACATATTAAATATTTGATGACATAAAAGGAATTGTACATTTCCAAAAAGCATTGTAGCTATATAAAAAAATAATCTTTTAATTGCATAGCATTAACCACTGTAAATGGAAAAAATCGCTAAGCAACATGCTCACATGTGCACTCGCCAAAGTCTGTTGAACGACTGAACTAAAGAGCATAAGAAAAAAGATTCGTTGCTTATAAACAATTGTTTGATGAAAAGTCCACCGCTGATTTACAGTAATCTAATTATTACTTAAAATTTAAAATACAGAAGTAGGCTTATAATTTTCAATTATATATGAAACAAGTAAAAGTGCTATATTCGGCTGAGCCGAATCTTAAATTCCATTCACAGATGTAATTCTTCTTTCTTTCTTGCCAAAACAGAAAGTAGGTTTAATTAAAAAAACAAATTATATTAGCGGTTGCTATTATATTCAATATGTCGTCACTCCTTTGTGTGACTTCTTCAGGAAATTAATTATTTTATTTGATATGAAAATAAATTTTTTTTGTGACTTTTGTTATTGCTAATACCTCTGAACGTCTTTAAAATATATTAAATATGTTTAATTTACAAAAAGAAAAAATCCCATTCATGTACCCCAAAAAGTTCAAATTCTCCAACCCTAGAATCGTCTTTTAGATTTTGTTGATTTTTAAACCAATTTACTTCTTCCTGATATATAAAGTTGAATACTTTTGTATTTAATAATATTTCTTTACAGAGTTAAGGGAAAGAGAGAGGGAAGATCAGCTGCAAAGAAATATTAAATTGTAACAACTCATCGTAGAGTTAATATAATTGGGTGAGAGTAATTGAAGGGGAATTAATGTATGTGTTTTCTATAGGGGCGGTCAGGCATAGGTATTCTTACCTTTAAGTCTCCAAATTATAAAGCGATAAGTAAGTATTTGTTGCATACAGTTAATTCAGTTTATTGTTGCATGTATTAGATTTTGTTTGAATGTAAATTAATGTATAGGACTTGCTATGTAACTTTAAATTAATTTGTAATATCCGTTTGGTAAGTGCAAGGATGATGATTGAAGTTTAATGTGTATAGTTCAGAGTAAAGACAATTTGTAAGTGCTGAGCCTTTTTCAGCCAAAGCGCAACCAAGGTTCTTAAGTGCTGAACTTCACGATTGGGTTTCGTTGATTTTGTTTTTTCTTAATAATCATCCCACATCTTCTGCGTTGCCATATTACTGTTATTGGTTTATTGTCCAAATTGAATTTGGACATGGCGCGGCCTCGGCCAGGTTACATATTAGTCTTGTTGTACAATATCGTAGCTAAAGACCGTATTGCTTCTACAATGACGTTGGTATCATTAGTTGAGGATGCCGTAGATGTTGTTCTGATGTAGTAGAACCTTCTTGTCGATTTGCTGTCGTCTTTTGCTTTCGTTTATTTGACTTCTGGTTAATTTTTGTTCGTGGACTTGGTTTCGTAGAAGGATGTAATAACGTGAGGTGGTATTCATCACATTTATTGCAGGTATCCACATCCTCTTAAGTTATGGTGACTCCTGGCTAGGCAGTTGACACAACTGCGATATCGCTCTACCACACTTCTGCGCTTTGTTACAGACATGATTACAAATTTTTTTGCAAAATGCTAAGCCATTAGTCCCCTTGCTCAACATGCATTTGCAGACATCAGATTCTCGTTGTCTTCTTAATATTGTGCGAAGTTCCACTGGACGCGTGGCTGCTAATCTACCGAGGCCGCGCCATGTCCAAATTCAATTTGGACAATAACAGTAATATGGCAACACAGATGATGTGAGATTTATTATTAAAAAAACCAAAATTCAACGAAACCTAATCGTGAAGTTCAGCACCTCTGTTGCGCTTTGGCTGAAATAGGCTCAGCACTTACAAACCGTCTTTACTCTGAACTATACACATTAAACTTCAATCATCATCCTTGCACTTACCAAAAGGAGATTATAAATTAATTTAAAGTTACATACCATTCAAACAAGATCCTACAAATTATATTTCCCTAAGAACTACTGAATTGAAAATGCTAAGAAGTTACATCTATTAAATACATGCAACAATAAACTGAATTAACTGTATGCAACAAATACTTAGACCCCTTTCACACACATCAGGTTTGATTCGTCAAGTCTTGATATTTTAGGAGAAAGCGATGAAGAGCGTGAAAAGGGATACAGACTTGACGGTACTAGTCAGTTTTTATATTTTCTTTTGTTTTATCATCCGTAATATATTAAATGAATGTTCAGCAATGAAGAAAAACTTGACATGACGTTTCGTGTGTGAACGTAAATGCAGGTTCAAAAGAAAAACTGATCAAGACTAGCTGATGTGTGTGAAATAGGACTTACTTATCGCTTTCATATTTTGGAGACAGGTAAGAATACCTATTCCTCACCCATAATTCCCCTTCAATTACACTCACCCAATTATTTTAACTCTACGATGAGTTGTTACAATATAATATTTCTTTGCAGCTGATCTTCCCTCCCTCTTTCCCTTAACTCTGTAAAGAAATATTATTATATACAAAAGTATTCAACTTTATCACGAAGAAGTAAATTGGTATTAAAAACCAACAAAATCTAAAAGACGATTCTAGGGTTGGACAATTTGAACTTTTTGGGGTACATGAATGGGATTTTTTCTTTTTGTAAATTAAACATATTTAATATTTTTTAAAGACGTTCAGAGGTATTAGAAATAACAAAAGTCACAAAAAAAAATTATTTTCATATCAAATAAAATAATTAATTTCCTGAAGAAGTCACACAAAGGAGTAACGACATATTGAATATAATAGCAACCGCTAATATCATTTTGATTTTTTAATTAAACCTACCTTCTGTTTTGGCAAGAAAGAAAGAAGAATTACATCTGTGAATGGTATTTAAGATTCGGCACAGACGAATATGGCACTTTTACTTGTTTTATATATAATTGAAAATTATAAGCCTACTTCTGTATTATAAATTTTAAGTAATAATTAGATTATTGCAAATCAGCGGTGGAATTTTCACCAAACAATTGTTTATAAGCAACGCATCTTTTTTCTTATGCTCTTTAGTTCAGTCGTTCAACAGACTTTGGCGAGTGCACATGTGAGCATGTTGTTTAGCGATTTTTTCCAATTACAGTGGTTAATGCAGTGCAGTTAAAAGATTATTTTATTATAAACAATGCTTTTTGGAAATGTACAATGCCTTTTATGTCATCAAATATTTAAAAAATATAGAGAAAATGTTACTAAGAGGCATGATGATTCTTTCTTACTGAGTAAATGTATTTTCGTCTGTGACTTTTTGAAAACATTAAAATTTGATAAACATTTTCTACAAATTTATATAATTTCCATATATGCAAGAAAATTTCATTGATTGTGGTTATTTTCCAACTAAAATTTTAAAGTTTTTATTTTTAACTAATAATAATGTTGATGATCTTCTTAAAGTTGTGGAAGAAACCCGAAAGAATTGTAACAGATACGAAAAGTGAAACAATGTCACCCTATTTGGATAAATGCAATGAGGTATTTAAACTTTTCCACCGTGAAAAGGCAGAGGATGGCACCTTGGTCGTGGTGGGTCTGGACAAAGCGTCTACGACTTTCCTCGAAGAACGAAAAGTGAAGGCCTTCTTTGCCACCTCGACCATATTTCAAAGTCAGGAAGATTCTAATTGGCTGGTCAGTAGGCCTAACTGAGAATGCCAAAATAAAATAAAGTAAAGCCAAAAGAAAAAGGGGAATCGTAGATCATTGCATCTCAAGAGGGCCCCTCACAAGCGGTTGTATAAAGATGCTGCTGCTGCTGCTGCAGATAAACCTCCATCGCAGTAAAACGGCGACTCAAGTCCTGATGGACGCCTTAAACTTGGAGCCATTAAATAAAATAAAAATATTTTTTGACCCCGCCCACTTCAGTGGGCGTTATTATAGGCAAAAATAACATAAACATTTAACAAATTATTTTACTTAAGCCTACATTCCTTAAAAATAACACTTTTAAGCTTTAATGACGAAGCTGAGACGAAACCTGGTACTACTCTGCCCTACCCCCTCCTTCCCCTTCGCCCCCTAAATGACCCTACCAAAAAAAAAATTTTTTTTAAATTTTGTATATAATCATCCCAAGCTTTTATCTTTAGAGTTTTATGATTGCCGATTTCTGTCCTACCTCTCCCCCCCCCCACCTCTTCCTTTGCCCCCTAAATGACCCTACCAAAAAAAAAATTTTTTTTTAAATTTTGTATATAATCATCCCAAGCATTTATCTTTAGAGTTTTATGACTGCCGATTTCTGCCCTAACCCCCCCCCCCCCTTCTTCCTCTGCCCCCTAAATGACCCTATTAAAAATAATTATAATTTTTATTTTATTTTGTGTATAATCATCCCAATCATTTATTTTTACGTGTATCTGTTTCTCCCTTTGCCCTCTAAATGACCCTATCAAAAAAAAGAAATTTTAATTTTGTATATAATTATCCCAAGCATTTATTTTTAGAGTTTTATGGCAAAGGTGAAATGTTTCCCCCACAGCCCTTGCCAGAGCGACCCCGCAAAAATAGAGTTTTTATAGCCTCCAAAGAGAATTGGGATGAAGTCTAAGACGGTCTAGCAATGCCCATACGTTCGTCTGTGGAAAACATGATATTGTATATTTTTGAACCCCGCCCCCTTTAGTGGGCGTTGACGTACGATATTTTATAAAGGAACTCTGTCCCACCAAGTTAAACATTTCAATTTCACTTATTAAATATTTGGAGGGTATTTAAGATTCGACCCGGTCGAATATAACGTTTTTACTTGTTTCCAATCACAGTGGTTAATGCAATGCAACTAACATATTATTTTATAATAAACAATGCTTTTGAAAATGTACAATGCCTTTTATGTCATCGAATATTTAAATGGTATAGAGAAAATGTTATTAAGAGGCATTAGATTCTTTCTTATATCTTGTTTCCACGACAATTTGAATCTCCTGTTTCGCTTTCTCAAGCAATTCGATTTGACAGTTATTATTAAAACGAAATATTTTATTTTTTAAAACGTGAAAAACAATTTTTTTTATATGGACAAAAAAAATGGGTTAAAATTAGTTAGCTTTTGGAAAAAATTAATATGTATGTACATATTTATTTTCATTACTTCTAACACCAAGAAAAAGTGCGACCAAGTGGGACCAGGTAGGAGAACGGGCTCTATTAGATATATGGGCAGAAAAGATGCCCCAGATGCGTGGGTGCCGCAAAAACAGCCACATTCATATGGAAATGTCTTTGGAGTTGGCAATGCAGGGCTTTAAAAGTACGCCGGAAGAACTAAGGACGAAAATGCACAATATGACTTGCAGATAGTATGTTAATATATATATATATATATATATATATATATATATATATATATATATATATATATATATATGTATATATATATATAAATATATGTATATGTTGGCCGAGTTGCTAGTAGAATTCAATGTCGAATATTTCCAACTGGTCGTCGGATTAGATTAGACACATGCATTGCTATGCATACTAGGGTTGTACGGCTCCTGAATGAATTAATTGAATTGAATCATTCATTCAATTGAGCGATGTGAATCTTTCACTTTACTGAGCGATTTTAGCTCTTTTCTTTCACTTCTCTCAGTTGATTCAGTTGTTTCATTGAATCTATTTCGTTCAGTAGCTCTTTTCTTTCACTTCTTTCAGTATTTTCAGTAGGTCTTTTCTTTCACTTCTTTCAGTAGCTATTTTCTTTCACTTCTTTCAGTTGATTCAGTGATTGAATTGCTTCATTGAATCTGTATCTTTCAGTAGCTCTTTTCAATACTTGAATGTCAAAATCTATATGCAAACAAGCAAAAATTTTATATTCGACTGGGTCGAATCTTAAATACACTCCAAATATTTAGTAAGCAAATTTAAAATGTTTAACTTGGTGGGACAGAGTTCCTCTATATAATATCGTACGTCAAAGCCCACTAAAGGGAGCGGGGTTCAAAAATAGACAATATAATGTTTTTCACAGACGAACGTATGGGCATTGCTAGACCGTCTTAAACTTCATCAAGAATATACATATTTACTTTATAGGGTCCAATACTCTTTGGAGGGTATAAAAACTGTATTTTAGCGGGGTCGCTCTGGCAAGGGCTGTGGCGGAAAAATTTCGACTTTGTCATAAAACTCTGAAAATAAATGCTTGGTATAACTATATACAAAAATAAAAAATTTATTTATTTTTTGATAGGGTAATTTAGGGGGCAAAGGGGGAGGAGGGCAGAAACAGGCAGTCATAAAACTCTAAAACTAAATGCTTGGGATGGTTATATACAAAATTAAAAAATTGTTTTTGTAGGGTCATTTAGAGGGTGAAGGGGGAGGAGGGGGTAGGGCAGAAGAGTGCCAGGTATCGTCTCAGCTTCGTCATTAAAGCTTAAAAATTTTATTTTTAAGGAATGTAGGCTTAAGTAAAGCAATTTGTTAAGTTGTTATGCTAGTTTTGCATATAATAACGCCCACTAAAGTGGGCGGGGTCCAAAAATAACTTTTTTTAATTTAATGGCTTCAGTTTAAGGCGTCGGACCGCATTTGACATAAATATATATCATTTGCTTAACAAAATAACTATGTTATGATAATTATGTTATTTTTTCTGGGTTTGTTTAGTTCTTCTTAGGGGAACTTTTTTCCCCCTTGCCTTATTTAGCCCATCGCCGAACTTAATCTGCTCTAAGCTTCAAAATATTTTTAAGAGTCTAGCTCTTTTCATTTGGACTGAATCGTGATTTGCACAAACGGGCGGACGGACATGCTCAGATCGTCTTAGTTTTCATCACTGATCAAAAATATATATACTTTATGGGGTCTGAGATGGATATTTCGATGCGTTACAAACGGAATGACAAAGAGAATATACCCTCCAAATTCCTTTTTGGATGGTATAAAAAGGAGTTAATTCACTCAATGCAGATACACACATGGTGTGGTGCTTTATATTATTAGAGCTGCCAAATGAAAATTTTTAAACAGCCCTGCCATGATACATATTTCAGTGCACTATTATATGTATTTATTATATATATATATAATATATTTATATATACATAAATATATATATATATATATATATATATATATATATATATATATATATACTTATACATAAATTAACTAAGAAAAATCTCCAAAATAAAACGTTAAATAGAAAATATTACTTTATTAAAATAGGTTCGATAGCAAGATATTTAAAATCATTTAAATATTTATCTTGTTATTACTTATGTTCAATATATGTGTATTATATTACATATTAACGAAAAAATAAAAGGGCATAAGTGGTTGTTGTATTAGCTAGTCTGATTCTTTCATGACATATTCATTTCATGAATTATGGCTGAGCTAAGTAATCAACTGAGCTAGTGAATGAAATGACTGAATTAATTTAGTAAAGTGAGCGGAGCGGAAAAGAGCGTTCACTCAAAAGAGCTGTTTTGTACAATTCTACTGCATACTTGGTTTTTTATTTACGTTACAATAAGTGAGTCTGAATTAATTTAGTAAAGTGAGTATGTACATAAACATTTCATATTAACAGGGAAGAAAAACTGAAAATTGGTTCAACCGGTGGTTCTCCCTCAGAGTGGGACCTCTACAAGGATATGGAACATTTGTTGGCTCCATTTAAAAGCTATCATCCTGAAGGTTTAGTTTCCGACAGCATAAATGGTAAGCAATAAGCATACATTTTGACAATAATAACACTCAAATTAAAAACATTATTATTTATTTATTTATATTTTAGATATTTCATCAAATATTGGAGCAGAGCCATTGCCGTCACCGTGTTCATCATCCACTCTACCTCCACCGCCATCGCCGCTACTATCCATGCCAGATACATCACCACCGCCTAAACTTTGTATGTCTGCAAATAAAAAGAAAAATAGTGTGGAAAAATTATTAAAAGAAATTAAAAAAAAGTCAATAAAATGCAGGATGATATGGCATCTACTTCAAGAAAAATGTTAGAAATTGAAGAGAAGAAAGAAATTTTGAAAGCTTTTGCTGCCAACGAAGCTGAGTTTCAAAAGATCTTAATGAATTTTTTACAAAAACCATAGTTTTTAATTATTTTGAATAGTTTCTACTTACATATGAATTTGATCTCCTTTTTTTTAGTTTATTTTTATACATGAGTTATCTCTGTTTGTTTCGTTATTTTGTATATGTATGTACATATCGTTATGGATGGTTTCTGTTATGTATATGGTATGTTGTATGTACATTGTACATACATACATATGTATATTTTAATATGTAGTATTCGTAAATGTTATTTAAAATAAAATAATACTTACACAAATATTCAGATATTGCCCGTCTTATATTTTCTCGTCCGTTAACGTTGTTAAAAATTATGGATATAACCGGTTTACTTCCGCAGCTTCTAAAGCCTGCAACCAATTTTCATTTATTTTGTCACTGTTTTCATTAAGAAAAAAGGACACAACATAAAAAAATAATAGCTTTCGCATTTCTTATGGCATTGTGCTTTTAAGTGTCCCAAAGCATTTTGAAACACTCGACATGATTTGGACAATGAATAGTTGAAACACTTTTGTTGGTAGATTTGTGGCACTTGAAAAACATATGGATTCATAATTTTTTCGATTAATCGAAATGCTGAATCACCGATTATATGAATTGAAACATCTACTCCCGAAATATTTTTTTTTTCAAATCCGCCAAAAATATCGCATTGATTCAACTGTTGCTCTAGAGAGGACTCTTGGTATATTTGCGAATCATTGCAACGTTCTGGGCTACCACAGCTCACATAAATAAAAAAACATATATAGGGTCCACCAAATAACTCTTTTTTTTTAATACTATAAAAAAAAACTACTGAATATATTTTCAAATTTCTTTTTTTACTTCAAATTACAATCCTTCCGGTTACTAATGGAAAATAATTTCAATCATATGGCTGCATGGCCCGATAACGGCCGCCATTGACTGTAATGGCCACTCCTTGCTCACTTTCGAAGAAAAATGGCCCAGATACGCCTCTGGACCAAAATCCGCACCAAACAGTGACTCGTTTTTGGTGCGTCGACCTTTCAATGTATGCGTGCGGGTCTTCTGTGCCCCAAATGCGTCAATTTCAATTTTGCTTGTTTACATACCCGCCAAGATCAAAATGAGCTTCATCAAAAAATATAATATTTTTGGCAAAATCGGCATCTTCTGTAAGTTGATCGCAGGCCCACTTAGCGAAGCGAAACCGCATTGGATGGTCACCCATATTCGTTCAACGGAAGGATAAAACTAATTATCTGTAAAATCAGCAGTCTAATTCTGTCATTGTCTTAGCTAAAGCTGAAGCTAAAATTCTAAAATGCTAAACAAACTTCAAACTTGTATTTTGCAAGTGTAATATCTTAGTCAAAATAAACAATTTTCGCCGTAGCTTATTTGCTATCATTATACTATTCCTTTTTATCAGTGTTAATGAACTGCTATCAGAAAAGGACAAATACAAAATCTTTATTTTTGTCATTTCTTATTACAGTTACCAATGCTTAAAACTTTTTTTTTTAATTGATTTGCACTTTTTTCTTTTTTGGTTGAGATAAAACGTGAATTCTAAACGAAATTTTTTAAAATATAAAACTTAATTTACTTATAATTTTGCAACGTATATTTTATATTGTACACATAAATAATTTTTAAAAGCGTATCTATATGAGATATTTTTTCCACTAAATATTGGAATAATTTTTTATGGGGAGATGGTAATACTACAAAGAACTTATTTTTTTTGGTAACTATTAAATAAAAAGGTAAACAACAAATTGTGTGCTGAAAATAAAAAAATTGTTAATTGACAATAATAAATAAATATGACCAGTTTTTAGCGAAAATATAGGGTTGCTACTTTAATTAGAAACTATCATCGTAATAAACTTATCGCTAGAAGGAAGTACTTTCGGAGCATGACGGATGTATTTGATGTGCCAGATGAACAATTCCGTCACTTATTCACACTTCAGAAAGACATTTGCGTAATTTCATTACAGAAGTTTCTCATTACATGGAAACAAAATTACGAAAGACGCGACTATCTAAAAAGCTTCGAATTTTGGTTGCACTTCGTTCCTTTGCACAGGGTAAGTCACAAGATAACAAAGTAATATGTTCATGTTCACCTAAAGAAGCTTTTCTTTCAGGTAGCTTTCAGCAGTCAGTAGGGCAAGATTTTATGCTGAATGTGTCTCAACCCACAGTTAGTCGTTGTGTTAGAGAAGTTTGCTCGATTATGGATCGACGTCTACTGGCAAAGTATGTTCGTTTTCCGAGAAACAACAAGGCAGTGAGTGGAGTTAAACAAAAGTACGTATACCCGCAGATTATTATACTATTATAGATTATTATTATTCCTAACTAAATTTTTATATTACTAATACAATAGATTTTACGAAAAATTTAATTTCCCGGGAATAATTGGAGCGATTAAAATAAAAGGCCCTGATGCAGAAATCGAACATGTATATGTGTGCCGAAAAGGGGGACATTCAATTAACATTCAAGCGGTAAGCAATAATAAAAAACAAAAGAGAAACATGAATGATATTTGTTCTTCTTATAGCCTTTTTACACTGACAACATCTCGGCGAAACGCATGGAAGATGTAGAAAATGTGAAACAGTCGTTTACATTGCCAACATCTAACATCTACCATCACATCAGCTGTCGAAAACAAGAAAAAAAAACAAGATGCGTAGAAAATTTTTTTTCATAAAAATAAAATTAAATATGAATTTAAAAGAGACATTAATAATTGGATTAATTGTTGCTTTGCAAGAACAAATTCAATTATTAACACAATGTATTGAAGTAATGGTATCCATTCTGGATGAAGAAGATGAGGAAGACTTTTTAGCGGAAATAAGTAGGCCCTTTCCCCAAAGGATTTGGAAATTTGTAAGTCGTTTTTGAATGAATACTTACATATATAATAAATAAATATTTGTGCATAT
Source organism: Linnaemya tessellans (assembly GCA_951800035.1). Classification (NCBI taxonomy): domain Eukaryota; kingdom Metazoa; phylum Arthropoda; class Insecta; order Diptera; family Tachinidae; genus Linnaemya; species Linnaemya tessellans. The sequence goes on from OX637538.1 coordinate 2,802,320, forward strand.
AATACTTTTAGAACCGCTATGGAACGTTTTGGGAGAAAGATGTCCCAAATAATGGTGACGAATTTTTTAAGGAAAGTTTTCGGGTCGAACGAGAATACTTTTATTTATTAATTCAAAAGCTGAAAGTTTTGAGAAAGAAGGACACAAACTTTAGGAATGCTATTCCTTTACAAGAGCGTATCGCAATAGCCTTGTACACTCTTGGATCTTCAGCCGAATATCGTACTGTTGGAAGACTTTTTGGGGTTTCAACTAGTATTGTTTGCAAAATTTTGCATGAATTTTGTAGAGCTGTAATTGAAAATCTTTCTGAAAAGTATCTTCCTCCAAACTTCCTAACAGAATCAAAAGTGGAAGAATGTGTGCAGGGACTTAACGCAATAAGTTTTCCGCAATGCTTAGGAGCGATTGGTATGCAAATACATAAATATTCTTTGTTATATCACTAGTTTATTATTATTATTATTGAAAAATTTTAACAGATGGATGCCACATTGAAGTTAAACCGTCAGCCACCGAAGATGTCGATCATTATAAATATAAGGGTTGGTATTCGGTGGTCTTATTTTTGCCTTAAGGCTCATTTAGCCGAACGTTGAAATCGTAAATGTTAGGTAAATGTGTCAGCTGCTCCAAACATTAATATGGCAAGTTATGAAAACGCTTACTTGACTTTAGTAAAATGTGGCCGTAAAATGTTGGAACCTGCAGAAAATAGAATTTGGTTCTAATAGGTGCGTTTGTTTACTTTTACAGTAAAATGCAGTAAATGAGTAATTACTGAGCAAACTGAAAAAGTTACTCTCAAAAGAAGCTGTTCTTCAAAAAAGTACGCGAACGGAAAATTTGTAAAAATTCGTAAGATTAAGGAAACAGCTGACTGCTTATAAATGTAGTGTTGAAAAATATTTACATTTTTGGCTACGTAACTCTTTTTCTTGTTGGCACTCGATGAAATACTTTTTATAACACGAAGATTTTAAGAAAATGTAATAAATTGTTTTATGTGATATTTCCCCTGTTAATTATTTTTATTTTATTTGCTTCTGGTGATATGTGTCCGGTTAAATTTATTAAGATATACATGATTATTTGATTTTGGTACTGATTACTTTAAAAACAAGTGCAGTGCTAAATAACCAACTACTTAAAACTTTCACAACTTCAAAGAATTAAAATAAAGCATTATAATAATTATAACTAAATGATTTCTATAACACTTGTTTCAACAAACAAATAATTTAGTTCAACTATAATAATTTAGTAATAATTATCCACTTTTTTATTTTGTTTCAGTATTCTTTAAATTTTTCTTTTTTTAAGTACTTTTTTCAAAAGTTTTATACTTTTTGGCTTAATTTTTTTTGTTTACCTTTTTGAATCATATGTTTTTTTGTTTTGCTAAATTTTACTGGCAAAAATGTCTGCAGTAAAAATTTGTAAATACTCAGTCATGAACTGTCACTTTACTCTCTCATTTTGTGTTCTCATTTACTGTATTTTGGGTAAACGAACGCAATTTAGTAAAATGCAGTAAAGTTCAGTAATAATTTGTAAAAACTTTTGCGTACTCGAACGCACTTAATGTTACGTGACAGTTGTAGACAGTGATGGGATATATGTATGTTGAATGAGAATGGGGCACAAAAGACCTCTTTTGGTACGTATTTCTCTTTTGATATGTTTAGTTAATAAACATGTATAAGGACATGATATACGCATTTTATATGTTTAACTTTATAAATAAATGTTTTATTCTCAATGAAATATCGCATGGCTGTATGTGGTTGTTCGTTTCAGATGTATTAAACACTCGTTTGTACGTATATATAAACATTTTGCAATATTGCAAAACATATAATATATGGTAATATGGAAAAAAATGTGCCCATTTTATTAAACTTATGCCAAGGAATGACTTATTATACTATTAGTTGTGTATATTGGTGTTTCTGATACCTCTTTTGTTACGGATTTTACTCCTTTTCAAATGCAACACTACACGTTACATCTCTGTGATAGGCAAATGATCAAATCAGTTTTGACATTCCTTTTTACATTTTATCCTACTGCATTGACCGTTATAATTTCTGACCAATCAAAGCTTACGCGTCAACTAAAAGGAAAAAAAAAAATTAAAAATAGCAGCCAACGCGGCATGAAAAATGCTGGCAGGAAAAGAGAACGTTTTTGAATGCTGTCGAGTGTTAACGTATAGCGGTGGAAAAAAAAAAAAAAGGAAAATGATATGCAATGTGGACAGAAAGTGAAAAGGTACAAGTTTGCGCCTGAACAATTGAAAATAAGTTTGCTAAAAGATTTGAAAAAGGAAATAAACCCATAACCAGTGAACTTTGCTTAAACATAAGAAAGAAAAGTTATAAAAAAAAAGATTATGAACCATAAATATAAGTGCGTAAATCACCAACTGTATAAATACTGTAAAATCATGAACAAAATGAAGAATTGGTGTATAGAAATTTATTTGAATTGTGCATTCCTCAAAAGCATATAAATAATTAAATGTGACTGAAAATATATGAAAATATATAAAAATATAACATAGAACTAAAATATTTACTGTATAAAAAAAAAAAAAAAAAACTACCCTTACCATACTTACCTCTATGCCTTGTGCACAACTCATACCAAAATGTAATTAACATTAGTTAAACACACCATACTGATGTGCATTGATATGTGAAAAATAAGAAGAAAAACTGTGAAAACCATAGAAAAAAACATTTATTAAAAAGAAATAAGAACCACTCTAAATACTCACCTTGCTAATTCTACGTTACGTTACGTGCAACACATCGAGAGCAGACATCCAACGTGATGATGATTATTTACCACAACTACGAGCAACAAACCCCAGCATCAGCAGATCGCGCGCAACGAACACAATCATCGACATCAACGATCAGACAGATCAATTCTCTTCAACGGCTTCCGGACGGGAGGTCCAACGTACAGAATAAGTACCCGTATTGTAGAATTATATTTGAAAATTAAATTTGTAAATTATACTTACCCATTAGGGAACAATTTATTATAAATCCTTTATACTCACCCAGTTCACCATTTTATCTAAGATTACTTACCTAATTAATTAAATTATATTCCTACCTATTTGCACCTATTATATTACACTTAAATGTACTTCTAAAATTACTTACCTTATTTTTCCATTTACCTTACTATACTTACCCATATAATTTTGTACCCAATTATATACAAATTTGTTTAAGCAACCTTTCGCTGAAATGTAAATTTCATTCATGAAAAATAAAAACCACCTTTGAAATGAAAACCATGTAATTCTGTTTCCAAGGCATGCTAGGGAGGCAAACCAGGCGAAGGTAAGCCTTGCTGCGCGGTTATGTAATCTTGCCCAAGTAGGGGGACCACCATCTAACCACCTCACTTTATCTCGCAAATTTTTCACTGAAATCAGACAGAACTTTTTTGAAATCCTCAGCACATTGTGCACTAATGTTTTACTAAACCAACTTTTCTTTCTAGACTTTTTCATATACATATATACATACGCGTGGTTCGTTCATTATGGCAAGATGTATATATTATATTGTTATGCGTCAGAAAAACGGGTTGAGAACCTAATGCCACCGCTAGCCGGACACCATGAATCTTGCCGCTTAACCGCGTTTGTACTGAGTTCGTTCAAAATTAATTTAGAAACCAAACAGAAAATTAGAAATTACACAAGTCTATTCATTTATTTTCGATTAATTCTGACGACGCGTAACAATATATGGCGCCCAACGAGAAAACGCAAAGGCAATGACAATGCAATGTCAGTTCAATGTCAACGCAAATGCAATGACAATGCAATGTCAGTTCAATGTCAACGATAACGCAAGGCAATGACAATGCAATGTCAAGTCAATGTCAATAACGACGAAGAAATGCAATGACAAGCCAATGCTAACTTAAAAGAAAATTCACTGTTGAGGTTTCAAAAAGTTTTCTGATAGTAGAATTGCTAAATGAATTGGTGCTAGCATGAGTCTTGATCATGGACACATATAGTCTGTCTATCAATTGCAATGCTGAATCCAACACATGAAGGCACTACGAATTAAGGCACGAATTTTATTTAACTCCAGCACACATTCCGACTCGAGTTATCACAAGTCCAGAACCGATCTACATTAAAGGTCAGTTGCTGTTGCGGTGATGATTTGAATCGACAATCCTTTTTACAATGACTAAGCAATCTAAGTCCTTACTTGTCCGTTAACAATACGGCAGTACAGTTGCGAGATGTTTAGTCACGGTAATTCTAATCCGCCTTTGTTGAAAAATTTAGATTTTATTTATTTATCACACACATTTGAGACATCATTTCCGATTTAATAAATGGAACTGATATGCCAACTTGTGACTATTAAGGGAAGTCTGAATATTAGTATATTCATTGCGCTTTTAATAGTTAACAAAACATAACCGCAATTCTAACCTAGCCTATGCCTACTTAGCATGCCTGAATTTTAAAATTATTGAAGCATATATATACAATATACATATATAAAAACTAGTTCACGCACAACGGATACTTATTTACTTTTCAGAAGCATTCATATATATATTTTTTTTTTATTTCCTTTTTTTTTCCCATCCGCGAGTTACACGACGTTTTAGAAAAAAAAACAATTTTTTTTTGAACTTAAGTCGTAATGAAACGACGACTTGTTAATAAGATAAGTATAACCTATAATTAATACATATATTTTCTCCCATTTATTATCATTATATATTTTTTTTTTATTTTTATCCTGCTACATACGTGCATCTGAGTATGTAAACTTTACATCATTAATTACATCGCACGGATCTTCGGTTAGTTTTATTTCCGTCCGAGTAGGGTTGACTTCTTCATTTCTTTTGTGAGAGTTATGCATAAGTATAATACGCGGACAGGGACAGAGCAGAAGAAAACAACTTTACGTGGTAAAAGTACAGGTCAGGTATCAACGGACAGCAGTAATAAGCCAGCGACTGTTTCAAGAGAATTGAGTTCGTCTATTACGAAGGGAAGAGGACGTGGTAGTACACCTATATCTCGTAGGACTAGTAGTATTGCAAATTCACAGTCGAGCACAAGTCTCAGAGCTATAAGGAGCTCACCTGCTACAATATCATCCGATTCATATGATCGGGGGGCTGGGGCTCCAGACGCCGAGTCAATACCCGACATTGAGTTGATTTCCATAGGAAAATCAAGACCTTCTCTAGAGTTTATAGGGGTTCCGGTAGAAGCAGAAATGGCCACGGGAGGGCGTTCAGACACTCCACCGCCTCAGGAGGCGCACCCCAGCTTTGGCGCGGAGTCTATGGACTCACTCATAAGCTACGTGAGGGAAACGATGAGGAGCACCCAAGAGGAATTCAGAAGGGAAATTTCAGAGATTAGAAGAGACTTGCGTCGAACACCTACGGATAGAGGAGCAGATATTTCGCCAGCATCAAATGGCAATTCAAATGCTACTTCAGCATATTTTCCTATCAAGCTAAAGGATTGGAACGTGTCGTTCAGTGGCGACGAAGATTTGCAAGACTTTCTTTTTAAAATAGACACCCTCACTGAGAGAAGCCAATGTTCTCCAGAATATTTGATGGCAAATTTTCATATTTTTCTTAAGGGCAAAGCCGAATCCTGGTTCTGGCTTTATATCAGGCAGAATCCCAGGGCAAGTTATCAGGTGTTCAAGAGAGCAATCACCAAACAGTTCGGTACACTCGAAAGCGATTTAGACATTTTGATGAGAATCTCAGCTAGGAAACAGCACCCAAAGGAGTCATACGATGATTTCCACTCCTCCATAGTTGGGATGAACTTAAAACTAGAAACTCCTTTGGATGATGGGGCGATTATAAAAATTATTAGGAAGAACGTACGTCCAGAGCTTTTGAACATGACTTTTGTGTCTAGGCCCAATGATTTGGAGTCTTACCGCGACCTACTTAGGGAAGCGGAAAAATCCCTAACCGTACGCGGCCCTCTCAAACATCCGCCAAATAGACATCGTCAGATAGATGAAGTTTCAGTAGACTCATCTTGTGATCAGACATTCGGTGATGAATCGGACGCAGAAGGCGATCCGCAGGTAGAAGCTCTAAGGGCTGAAAAACCATTCGCAAAAGGGGACTATTCCAGAATTAAGTGCTGGAATTGCCTAAAGGCAGGCCATAGTTATATATACTGTCCTGAGAATGTAAGATCACTTTTTTGTTTTAAATGCGGCCAGAAGGGGGTCACCACTCCGGAGTGTGGTAATCCGCACTCGGCAAACAGGCGCCGGAACGAGCGGGAGGACGGGGACACTCGTTCCAAGGAATAAATCCCGAGATTACTCTAAGTAATGGGGGTGAACCTGGACAGGGGGATTTACTCTCAGATTCTCAAGACCACCCTGATATACAATTTCATTCACAATTTTCTTATTATAACGACAAATCTTACTCACCTAGCACGACTTCACGTCAAATACTGAAATGTAGAACACGATATGCCTTAAGAAAGAAGTTCAGAAGAAGTATCGAGACGACGTATTTGTCAAACACCGACGACGGTAGACCTTATGCAAAGATTAGAATTTTAGACCAGGAATTATCTTGTCTTTTAGATTCCGGAGCAAATGTTACAGTATTGGGGAGAGGTAGTGAAGATTTCATACAGGGCCATGGCATTCAGATAAGGAAATTCAGATCACATATATCGACGGCGAATGGGTCTAAGAACCGCATTTTAGGGTACTGCACACTTCCAGTGACTTTTAAGGGAGTCACGAAAGACATTGTTTTCTATATCGCACCAGACTTGAGTCAGCAAGGGTACCTTGGTGTGGACTTTTGGCGAGCTTATGCTCTCGCCCCGCACATAATTCCGTCTATTAACTGCTTGGAGCTGACCGAGAGGGACGACGCACTATATCACGATCTTAGTCCAGAGCAGAAATTGCGCCTGGATTCCGTTATTTCAACCTTTCCGTCGTATGAGAGATCCGGTCTGGGTTGTACCTCCCTGTTGGAGCACCACATCGATACCGGAGATGCAATCCCAGTGAAACAGAGACACTACCCACTATCCCCTCCTAAACAGGCCGAAGTATACAAGGAACTTGATCGACTTTTGGAATTAGGGGCAATCGAGGAGTCAAACTCTCCGTGGTGTAGTCCAATTGTCGCAGTGCAGAAACCGGGTAAGACAAGACTATGCTTAGATTGTAGGAAACTAAATGCATTGACTAAAAAGGATTCATACCCACTACCACACATTAATGGGCTGCTAAGTCGACTTAGCGACACACATTTTATCAGCGGGATTGATTTGAAGGACGCATTTTTCCAAATTAGGTTGTCAGACAGTTCTAGGGAAAAGACCGCTTTCGCTGTACCTGGTAGGGGGTTATACCAGTACAGGGTTATGCCTTTCGGCGTATGCAATGGGCCTCAGACAATGAGTCGCCTCATGGATAGAGCCATCCCTGCCAAGTTAAGGGAAAATGTATTTGTTTACTTGGACGACCTATTGGTCTGTAGCCAAGATTTTGACAGTCACCTCCGCTTGCTTAAAGAAGTAGCAAGGTGCCTAATTTCCGCCGGTCTTACCATTAACGTGGGAAAGAGTAAATTTTGCCAGCGGGAGATCAGGTACTTAGGGTACAGAGTGGGAGGAGGCACCTTAAAGGTCGACCCCGGGAAAGTCACGGCGATCACAGAATTTCCCATACCAAAAACGCCTCGTCAGGTGAGACGATTTGTTGGAATGGCAAATTGGTATCGAGCATTTATCCGAAATTTTTCTGATTTAGCAGGACCCCTCACAGATAGTTTACGCAAGTCGGCGAAACCTTTCCGTCTATCCCCAGAGGGCATAGAATCGTTCAGGAAATTGAAGGTTGCTTTAGCTAGCGCCCCTGTTTTGGCGCAGCCGAATTTCGCTGCTGAGTTTGTCATTCAGTGCGACGCATCCCGCATAGGTATAGGAGGAGTTTTGGTTCAGCAGGACAAGGAAGGGGAGGAGCATCCGATAGCATTTGTATCGCAGAAATTGAACAAAGCTCAGCGCAACTATTCTGTGACGGAGCTGGAATGCTTAGCAGCAGTCATCTGTGTAAAGAGGTTTAGGCAATATATAGAGGGTTCATGTTTTAGAATCATTACCGATCACGCAAGTCTGCAGTGGCTAATGAAGCAGAGAGACTTAAGCGGAAGATTGGCTCGCTGGAGCTTGCAACTCCAGAATTATACGTTTACCATAGAACACAGAAGGGGTTCACTAAACGTAGTACCAGACACATTGTCAAGGATGGATGTAGATGAGATAGAATTAGGCGCATACAGCAGGGAGGTAGATTTAGATTCACCGGAGTTTGACAGCCCTGAATATAATAAACTGAAGCAAGAGATTCAAAGAAATATTGACCTTTTACCAGACTTACGCATATCTGGGAGGCACGTTCAGAAACGAGTTAGGTTTCGAGACGGCACTGACTATGAGCGAGAACTTTGGAGACTGTGGCTACCCAGAGCTCTAACGAACGATGTAGTTAGGTCTTCACATGCGGAAGGTTGCCATGGAGGATACTTCAAGACACTCACTAGAATCCGACAGAAATATTTTTGGCCTCAGATGGCTCGCGACATTAGAGAATTCGTTAGGAACTGTGACGACTGTAAGACCATAAAACCAGCCAATCAGACCCTTCGCCCACCTATGGGTAATCAGATTTTAACATCTCGACCTTTCCAAAGGATCTATTGCGATTTTTTGGGTCCGTATCCACGTTCCAAGGCCAATAATACCCAAATATTCATTCTAATCGATCATTTGACAAAATTTTTATTTCTAAAACCGTTGAGAGCGGCAACATCCTTAAATGTCATAGATTTCTTTCAGAATTATTTCTTTTGTACATACGGTGTACCTCAATATATTCACACAGACAATGCTAAGCAGTTTACCTCCAAGGAACTCAAAGACTTTTTCTCCAACTATGGAATCACGCACGTAACCACGGGTTACTATTCTCCTCAGGCAAATGTTTCTGAAAGGGCAAATCGAGAAGTCATCTCTAAAATACGCTACCTGCTCAGAAATGATGCTGATCACACGAACTGGGACCGGAACATACCCACAATACTACAAGTTCTACGTAGTGACATTCATTCAGCAACACAGTACACGCCTTATTTTGCCACCTTCGGCCAAAACATGATCCTCCACGGATCTTCATACCGCCTTTTAGAAAAGCTTGATATAGTTTCCGATGATAGTATCGTCCAACACTCCGATAGGCTTCAGCATATTAGGGAAAAGATAAGACATAGTCTGAATATTGCACATGAAAAAGCCTCCAAGACGTATAACATGAGATCGAAACATGTAAACTTCGTACCGGGACAAGAAGTGTTCCGCAGAAATCATACGCAAAGTGACTTCAAGAAGGCTATAAACGCCAAATTTAATCCTAAATTCATCAAATGTAGAATTCGTAAGAAGATCGGTAACGCGCTTTATGAGATTGAGGATTCACAGGGGAATTTTGTAGGGAAGTATCATGCCTCTGACCTCCGTCAATGATCAGAGGAAACTCATACCCTATCACCTATTTGCCCGGCTTCGTGGGTCGAGCCACACGTAGGCATCTATTCTTGCATTAGAACTCACCACGCGACAATTAGAGAAATCCTTCCTGTTCGATCTTATCGGACACCGAAGATACGAAGCAGTTTTGTTACGGATTTTACTCCTTTTCAAATGCAACACTACACGTTACATCTCTGTGATAGGCAAATGATCAAATCAGTTTTGACATTCCTTTTTACATTTTATCCTACTGCATTGACCGTTATAATTTCTGACCAATCAAAGCTTACGCGTCAACTAAAAGGAAAAAAAAAAATTAAAAATAGCAGCCAACGCGGCATGAAAAATGCTGGCAGGAAAAGAGAACGTTTTTGAATGCTGTCGAGTGTTAACGTATAGCGGTGGAAAAAAAAAAAAAGGAAAATGATATGCAATGTGGACAGAAAGTGAAAAGGTACAAGTTTGCGCCTGAACAATTGAAAATAAGTTTGCTAAAAGATTTGAAAAAGGAAATAAACCCATAACCAGTGAACTTTGCTTAAACATAAGAAAGAAAAGTTATAAAAAAAAAGATTATGAACCATAAATATAAGTGCGTAAATCACCAACTGTATAAATACTGTAAAATCATGAACAAAATGAAGAATTGGTGTATAGAAATTTATTTGAATTGTGCATTCCTCAAAAGCATATAAATAATTAAATGTGACTGAAAATATATGAAAATATATAAAAATATAACATAGAACTAAAATATTTACTGTATAAAAAAAAAAAAAAAAAACTACCCTTACCATACTTACCTCTATGCCTTGTGCACAACTCATACCAAAATGTAATTAACATTAGTTAAACACACCATACTGATGTGCATTGATATGTGAAAAATAAGAAGAAAAACTGTGAAAACCATAGAAAAAAACATTTATTAAAAAGAAATAAGAACCACTCTAAATACTCACCTTGCTAATTCTACGTTACGTTACGTGCAACACATCGAGAGCAGACATCCAACGTGATGATGATTATTTACCACAACTACGAGCAACAAACCCCAGCATCAGCAGATCGCGCGCAACGAACACAATCATCGACATCAACGATCAGACAGATCAATTCTCTTCAACGGCTTCCGGACGGGAGGTCCAACGTACAGAATAAGTACCCGTATTGTAGAATTATATTTGAAAATTAAATTTGTAAATTATACTTACCCATTAGGGAACAATTTATTATAAATCCTTTATACTCACCCAGTTCACCATTTTATCTAAGATTACTTACCTAATTAATTAAATTATATTCCTACCTATTTGCACCTATTATATTACACTTAAATGTACTTCTAAAATTACTTACCTTATTTTTCCATTTACCTTACTATACTTACCCATATAATTTTGTACCCAATTATATACAAATTTGTTTAAGCAACCTTTCGCTGAAATGTAAATTTCATTCATGAAAAATAAAAACCACCTTTGAAATGAAAACCATGTAATTCTGTTTCCAAGGCATGCTAGGGAGGCAAACCAGGCGAAGGTAAGCCTTGCTGCGCGGTTATGTAATCTTGCCCAAGTAGGGGGACCACCATCTAACCACCTCACTTTATCTCGCAAATTTTTCACTGAAATCAGACAGAACTTTTTTGAAATCCTCAGCACATTGTGCACTAATGTTTTACTAAACCAACTTTTCTTTCTAGACTTTTTCATATACATATATACATACGCGTGGTTCGTTCATTATGGCAAGATGTATATATTATATTGTTATGCGTCAGAAAAACGGGTTGAGAACCTAATGCCACCGCTAGCCGGACACCATGAATCTTGCCGCTTAACCGCGTTTGTACTGAGTTCGTTCAAAATTAATTTAGAAACCAAACAGAAAATTAGAAATTACACAAGTCTATTCATTTATTTTCGATTAATTCTGACGACGCGTAACACTTTGTACCTACCATTTAATTAATTTGCGTACTTTTTCAACACGAACGCCAATAACATTAACATATTAAAGTGCCATCAATGTTTTAAACAGTTGTATAGAGTTTTATTGTATTTATTGTTGAAAGTGATGCGCATCAGATTTTTTGTGATAAACATATCTTCCACATCCATTATAAAATATAATTTTTGTTATTAAATACACCCAATCGATATAGCTTACAAGAAACACAATATTTTAGGAATTTTTGATGATCTTGTTTTTATAAATAGTTATATGTTGTTTGTTTTTTTTCAAAAACGATTTTAAGCATTCTATAATTGTAGCAACATTTACCTAACATATACATTTAGCTCACATATACGATTTTAACGTTCGGCTAAATGAGCCTTTATTTGATTTCCGGTAAGATTTTTTGAATGGTTAGATCTAAAATATGTATACACACGTGTAGTATTTATTTTCTCATTAGTTACAGGTTTCTTTATTTGAATGTAGGTTGTCCAGGACGATGCAATGTTTCACTGATATGTATATCGAAAATCAAAATTAAGTCAAATGTTAGATTTATGTAATATTCTAAAGGAAAAGAAGAAAGACATATGCAGCACACAAGTTTCAGTATTTATTGTTGGGGACTCAGCTTTCAAATTTTCCCCTACGCTTATGAAACCATATCCATTTTCAATTCCAGCTTCTTTAGAACAACAAACTTTCAATTATAATCTATCAAAAGCCAGATGTGTAGTTGAAAATCCTTTCGGCCATCTAAAGGAAATATTTAGACGTATTGGAAAGGGCCTAGATAACCACTAAAAGTTCAATAGCAGATTTATTATGTGCTGCTGCATTTTGCATAATTTTTTAAATGAACATAACTCGGCAATAAAAAAAACTAAAACAAAACACTTATCATTTTAAAGAAGATTAAATTAAAAGTAACATTTCAAATTCAACAACAACAAAAAGAAACAAAAATTAAAATTATTAATTAATTAAAAAAAGTTTTAAAAATTATATTATGAAGGCACATACATATTTTCTTTATAACATAAAAAATTAATGCTATTTCTCTCTCAAAATTTCAAGCAGCTGCGTTTGAAATGCTGCATTTTGCGACGATATAGCATCCAGCCTAGAGTTGTACAAAACAGCTCTTTTGAGTGAGCGCTCTTTTCCGCTCCGCTCACTTTACTGAATTAATTCATTCATTTCTTTCACTAGCTCAGTTGATTCCTCAGCTCAGCCATAATTCATGAAATGAAAATGTCATGAAAGAAAATGAAAGAATCAGAGTAGCTAATACAACAACCACTTATGCCTTTTTATTTTTCCTTAATATGTTATATAAAACACATTTATTGAACATAACTAATAACTAGATAAATATTTAAGTGATTTTAAATATTTTGCTTTCGACCCTATTTTAATAAAGTAATATTTTATATTTAACCTTGTATTTTGTACATTTTTCTAAGTTAATTTACGTATATGTTTATATATGTATACATATATACGCACCAAGTTAATAAGTACTGAAATATGTATCATGGCAGTGCTGTTTAAAAATTTTCATCTGGCAGCTCTAATAATATAAAGCGCCACACCATGTGTGTATCTGCATTGAGTGAATTAATTCCTTATTTTCATATAGATTTTGACATACCAGCATTGAAAAGAGCTACTGAAAGAGACAGATTCAATGACGCAATTGAAACAACTGAAAGAAGTGAAAGAAAAGAGCTACTGAAACAAATTAAAGAAAAGAGCTACTGAAACAATTGAAAGAAAAGAGCTACTGAAACAAATGAAAGAAAAGAGCTACTGAAAGAAATAGATTCAATGAAACAACTGAATTACTGAATCAACTGAAACAACTGAAAGAAGTGAAAGAAAAGAGCTAAAAACGCTCAGTAAAGTGAAAGATTCACCTAGCTCAGTTGAATGAATGATTCAATTGAATTAATTCAGTCAGGAGCCGTACAACTCTAATCCAGCCGCTTCATCATATCACTCAACTGTGCCTTTTTTTCCTCATGGTGCTGCCTTTGCATTTCCATCCGTTGTTCAGCCAACCTCACAAGTTCTGAACTTGTATCGAGTTTTCTTTTTTTTGGATATTGGGAATTTTCCGGAAATTCGCTACAGCAGGAGGAATTTGGCTCAAATTCTATCACATCGTCCATTAAAGATGATATGTCTAAAAAATAAGATTTACTTTGTAAGAAAATATATTGAAAACGACTATGTTTTATAAGTTTGCTTACCAGTGCTTTCATGCATTGAAGCTTCAATATTATGCACTTTGAAGGCACCTAATATCGCATGAACTTTCTCATAATGAGTCCATCGGGATAGATCTCCGCCCGTTGATCCTATTTTGTTTTTTTCCTGTCTGCAAAAACAAAAAGGTATACTTGATTCCTCTTTTTCCGAAATAATGTTAAATTTACTTACTTATACTTTCGTGTTAGGTTGTCTACTTTTGTTCTTATATCAGTCCAAGAACCAGAAAATCCACACTGCTGCATACAGTACAATACGCATATAAGAAACTCGCTTATAAGAAAAACTCGGTTATAAGAAATACATTTTCAGACACCATGCACATTTGTATATATCTGCGTGATAAATAATCCTCATATAAGAAACACGCTTATAAGAAAAACTCTTCTATAAGAAACAAATTCTGAAGAAATATTATACTCATTCCATAGAAAATGGTACGTGTATAAGAAAGTAGTATATATTCTCACAATTGAATTTTTTTAACCTCGGCTAAAATAGATTTTTTGTTGTTGTATAATTTACAGTTATCAAATGTGATTTTCCGTGAAGTGCAATTCACTTGTTTTGATTTTGTTATTTTTCTATCTTTAGTTGTGTACTTACATATTTATATTTGTGCGACAAATAAACGAAATTTAGTACAAAATTATGTGTAGTATGTATTATTAAATAGCCACTCATTTTGCCGGTAAAAAGATTTATTTACTTATAATATGTCATTTTATCAGTGATGACATATATTACCGATTATTTTATGTCGATTTTCTAGTGATGACACTAAAATTGGCAAAAGATGTAAGATAAAACGAAATGGGATAGGAACATCTTTTAAAGATGTAGAACACACACTCACACTCACCCCACACAATTCTTATAGAAAGATTTTAACATCTTCGCAAATTGATCTAACATCTTTTGATGTTGATCTTGATCAGTGTAAAAAGGCTATTAAGGTCTGTGATTTTAGTTTACGTATAATAGACTGTAATGCCAGATTTGGGGGAACATCACATGATGCGTTTGTTTGGAGGATTATTAAGAGTTAAGAGATAATTAAGAGTTTATTTTATTTTTTATAATCTATATACTGTTCGCTGAAATACAAAAGCACGTAACTAACAAAAATGCGAAACCAGATTTTTTATTGGTTATGATGCATATCAACAAGATCCATATCCTTACAAATATTTAATATCATATAATAATATTTAGGAATAAGCAGAATTCAAAAGTTCTTTTGTACAAGTGCAAGTTAAAATATATATTTTATTTTTCATTTACTGAAAAATTTTAAAAATGTTAGTTACGACGCTTCGCATTCTGATAACGATATATTGATTTCTTTAAAAAAAGATTGTGTTAACACCTTTTTGTTAACACAATCATGAGTTAAAGGATGTGTTAACACCTTTTTGTTTATTTATTTTATATTAAACCAGTGGTGTTCAGCCCATAGAACAATTGTTTAAAAAATTTACACACATTTGTTATGCTCTTAAAAAAATTTTCATTCAGTCGTCGTTGAACATGCGGATGGTCATTGTCATTTTATTTCAAAAATTTATTAAGCATTGTTGTTGCTTCTTGTTGGACGAAGCATAGCAAACACAAGCGATTCAATTACAATTGAACACGAAAGTTAAAGTCGAAATTGAATTACATCTGAAGTAAAACATTTCGATAAAATTAGTAGTCTGGAGTTTTGGAAAAATTTTGATGTTGCAGTATGTCCCCAGCTCAAAAAATTTATTTAAAATATATATAATTTTTTTCCACTACTTACTTATGTGAACAAATTTTTTCAAACATGAAAAATGTTTGTTCTAAGCAGCGAAATAAAATAACTTCTTTGAACTTAAAAAATATTTTTCTAATAAAATTATTAACATGGAATGTCTAATTTAAAACTTTCATAGTGATTTTAAAAATTATATTGAGGGATGAAACAAGTTTTAATCTTACGTAAAAAACTGGTTTAAAAAGATCTATTTTTGTTTTTTCTCAATATAACTGTTCTATTTTTTAGTATTGATAACTGCTATTTACGGTCTCCGATATTTTTTTCTTAAAATTAAAATTCCATTCACTTAATAAGTTGGCAAAAACTCTGTCTTTTTTTCTTATTTTGAGCGTTTGACATTATGTTTGCTGGGCAAAGTCTCTCACCAATACATCTTCACTTTAATTTTTGAACACCACTGTATTAAACCCACAAAAAACAAAGAGAATGCAAAGCAACAGACAAATGTACATACATACATTGTTATGTTTGTACATAAGCTACATACGTTGCTGTCTTGCTATCTCATTTTTATATATGTACATATAACCACGTCACAATTCTCTTTGCTATGCATAAGATAAAACCGAAGATCAACATAAAACACTTTTTTAATATTACTCCAAATTAATACTCCGAATTAAAACACTTAAATCTCCGCTCGCCGATATCGGATCGCCTTAATTTTTGGCCTAAACTCTTCGTCGAAACCCGCACTAGCGTTTTAATACAAAAATTAATAAAATCGACTATGAATTTCCGGAGAAAATCGCGTGGGAAAATTATATGAAAATCGCCCAATAATCACTTTCAATACCGACTGCAAACCAACGAACAAACACATACTCTTACATCTTACACCTAACACTTGCGTATGTATTAAAACTGATAGTTTACTGCCCTAGAGGCGCGCGTATAGATGTTAACACATCAATATAACTTATGGCCTGTAAGACAAGCAACCTAGTTGCCTGTTGAGTGACTTGTCTGCTTATATGTAAAACACAAACAACACTTGAGTAAATTGTGATTTATATATAAATATACAAGACAAGTTCTATGTTTGCGTTACAGAAACAAGCCCTTAAACTTTATATGAAACATTAAGATATTTTAAATAGACATATGTAAATTTTTTCCGACTAGTGCTGTTTGTGACACATTATCCTATAAACGCACTATAACTAATTGAGAGACTTAGGCATAATAATGTTTTGTGAATCATATATTTTTTTTCATTATTTAATATATGTGTTTTACTTAATTTGTTAAACAATCAAATCAAAGTTATACCCCTATATATCGGCATGTAGCACATAACATAAATGAAATTATTACCCAAAACAGAACCCAATCAACAAAAATAGGCCTATAACAAACAATTTGTAAATTTTTTTAAATAGTTGTATAATATTATTAATAAGTAAAACAAATGCCAAAACTTTTTTTTAAATAATGAAAAAAATTAACAAAACGTTGTTATTGTGTGTAACACTTTCAATAAGTTATAGTGCGTTTACAAGAAAATGTGTTAAAAACCGATCGATTCGGGTAAACTTAATATTAATTTATGTGAAAATATATAAATAATGTTTGTATTTTAATAGGTGATAGTGGTTATCCCCAATTGCCATATTTGATGACACCTATTCAAAGTTCTAATGTGACCGGTGCTCAATAAAATTATAACATACAGCATCGTAAAGCAAGAAATTGTAGGTATTGAACGTTGCTTTGGAGTTTTAAAATCGCGGTTTCGGTGCTTAAATGGAGAACGGGTATTGTGCTGCAATCCTGTGACAGCGGGAAAAATAATAAACTCATGCATTATAATGCACAATATATTAATTGATAATGGAGTACCAGATGTAGTTACAACGCAACTGATGATGATGAAAGTGAAAGCAATGGAAATGATGAGGAAGAAACAGTTGGTAATATGAATAGGAACGAAGAAAATGGTTTTCAAGCAAGAAATTTACTTGCTCAACAATATTTTTAACGTTTTATTATGTATGTACTCTTTTGTAAATAAAACCATATTCTTAGAACAAAACAAGGTCAAGACTTTTATTTGTGAATCGGTAAACAAAATCGTTTTAGTTACTAGTTTTATTTAAAAGAGTTTACTGTATAAAGAATAAAAAATTCTTTAAACATTAATTAATTAACATTAAATGAAGTAAATCTATGTATATAAACACATTTGTATATATAACTACTTATATACATATATTGTATGTATTATATGTATGTGGAAATCAGTCTTAACTTTCTTTAAAATATGTAGTAAGGGTTTGCTGATTGAGTTCAGCACGTTGACTTGCGCTTGCGCTATTTCGTTCTTTTTGCGATTTTCTTTTAGTAATTCTTTTTCTATCTCCAACAAATCTTCGCTAATATCCTTTTTTCTTTGGGTAAATGTGAAATGTTTTCTCCCCTACAACTTCACAAAATTAAAAGTTATGATTGATTGGCATATATACAAAAGTATATATGCAATTATTTAAACTAGATTATAAATTGTAACCTAAAATGAGTAACAACATTTATTATTTTGTACAGAAGAAACAAAAAACCATGTAAAATTATAGATATTTTACACGTACGGCCTTTTGAATTTCATTCATAAAATCGTTATTTGTCGATGTATAACTACAAAGTTTTAAAGCGATATGTATTTTAGTCTAGAGCTTCATAATCAACCAAAAAACTCGATTTTGAATTTTGTGTTGTTACCTTCTTTTGCATTTTAGGTGACGAAATACTATTTTTTAAATACAATTTTTCAAAAATACTTTAAGTTCTACTTATTTATCTAATATCAAAAAAGTCAAAGACCGTTAAATACATACATATGTAAGAATGTATGTACATATATATATTTGTCTTCTTACAGTTCCATTAGAGCAGGTCGGCCAGGGATCATTATTTTCGGATACGAAAGAAACGGCTGCTTTAAGTTCTGGTTCTCTCTACACAAAAATATATTTTCTTTATAACAAAAATTAAAAAATTCGGTACAACATACAAGAGGTTCGCCGACTTCATCTTGTCCCACCACAACCTCTCTTCTCATTATGACAATTATTCTTTCATCCATTTGCGAGAGTTTGAATTTTTGAGCACCATTTATGCCACTTTTTTCCAATGAGTTTTTATGTTCTTGGAACTTTTGTTTTTCCTTGCTTCTGTTAAGTAAGGTATGAAAAAGGAGTTATCTTTACTTTAAAATTTAAAGCCAACAAACATATTAATAAAAAACTTACCGCATATTCGTCCAAGCCCTCTTATAATGCTCATAATTTTTAAGCGCTCCTCCCAAAGCGTTGGGCTTCTCAGCTAGCAGATCCCATTGCTAGCATTAATTAAAACAAAATTTATATTAAGCTTACCTTTTGGCACATAAAAATTTTCGTAGCTAAATATTCTTTTATTTTTAGAACTTTTGAGCTATTTTTACGTTAGAGCTACAATATAAAGAATTTTAGCGATGACAAGCCAAAACGTTAAAATTGCGGCGAATTCAATTTCGAAGGTATGCTAAATTTAGCATTAAATGTTAAAAAATTGAACTCGTAGCCGAAAATTGCTAAATCAATTTTTTAGATTTTTTAGCGATGGAAATTTAGCTTTAGCGACTTACAGAATTAATCTGCAGACATGAGCTAAGTGTTGCCATTCACGAAATAAGCACTAGTTGAAAAAAACCGTTAGATTGAGGACCGTATATTTAAAAGGTATAGAGAAAATTTTATTAAGAGGCATTATGATTCTTTTTTACTAAGTAAATGTATTTTCGGCTGTAACTTAAAACTTATTAAACATTTTCTACAAAATTATAAAATTTCCATATATGCAAGAAAATTTCATTCATTGTGGTTATTTTCCAACTAAAATTTTAAAGTTTTTATTTTTATAATGTTGATGATCTTCTCAAAGATGTGAAAGAAACCCGAAAGAATTGTAACAGATACGAAAAGTGAAACCATGTCACCCTATTTGGTTAAATGCAATGAGATATTTAAACTCTTCCACCGTGAGGAGGCAGAGGATGGCGCCTTGATCGTGGTGGGTCTGGACAAAGCGTCTATGACTTACCTCGAAGAACGAAAAGAGAAGGCCTTCTTTTCCACCTCACAGTCGGGAAGACTCCCATTGCACTGTGGACAAAAAAGCGATATTTTTGGCATTAATTGTAGTTTTAAAGCTAGACAATTAAAATTTTGCACGAATTTAGCTAACACCAAAGTAGAATTTTGGTTTTTATTTATTTGGACCACGCCCACTTTCGCCTCCCAATTAAAACATTAGTTCAGGTTTTGACATAAATTCGTTATTTTATTTTCATTCTTTGAAATATATGTCACTAGAAAGCTGTTTCATCCAATATGTTCATCCAATTCAAAACGTTGTTTATATGAACTCTGTCCTGTCGAACCATCGAACCCATAACTTACAATTAATTTGCAATGTGTTGGTGCAGCGACATCAAGAACGTCCTTTTGCATTTCAAGTATGCGATCAGCTGTATGGTCCAGTAAATTTTGCATTGTTACTTCTGTTTTAGTATCACAATATGTAGCTGATTTCCATAGGTCTGAATTTTAATTTTGATTTTACAATCTCGGAGTAAGGAGGATAAATGTCACATCCGTGCTGCTTATTTAATGCTTTGATGTTAATGTATTGCTGCTTTGTAAAGCCATTTTCAATTGAAAAAGCTAATGCCTCATCAGCACTTATTGGCGACGGATCACTCCTTTCCAGTTTCTTTATAATTCCTGTTAAGTTCTCGTTGCTAACAGCTTTTTTCAAAAGAAATGCAGTTTGTTTTTTGTTTGATTTTTGAGCTGAAACGGAAGCAGCGTGCAATAAAAGAGGTGTTGAATGTTTTTGTTCTGCGGAAAGCTCAGATGCTAACTTTCTCTTCAAACGAGGCCCTGCATCACTATAGTCTAAATGCCTCCGACCTCGTTTATTGCCGGGCAAGTCACAATTACTTATTTCAATAGTTATATTGGATGCAATCCAACGCAAAAAGTGTTAATGACGGTTGATTATATACAGTTTGATTAATAACTTTTTTCAAAAATATTGCAAATACCTTTCTATACACAGAAGTTATATTATATTTAAACTATATCACAAATTGTTTTACATACCTTGTCCAACTTCTTCCATATTTAAACTTTTTCACAGTGTTTAAAATTAATGTTTTACTCACGATCAAAGTTAGTAAATATTTCGCGCGCATTTTCTCTTTCTAATGTAACCATGAAACAGATGCTGCTGCAGATAAACCTCCATCGTAGCAAAACGGCGACTCAAGCCATGGTAGGGCAAGTAACTAAAGGTAAAATACACGTTGTGTATATACAGGAACCATGGACAATTAAGAACAAGGTTTCTGGCTTGTACGACTGTAATTATCAACTTTTTTATGCAAAGACCGGCGCTAGACCCAGGGCGTGCATACTATCTCCTGTGGTAGCACTAATTGCAACAATAGAGGTGATGAGTTATTTGAATATTTAATGGCTTTAGGCCATCCTTATCCTAACCCCATAACACTTAGAAATAGAACAAAACTGACTTTGTACAAGATTAAGAAAACATACACGAAGTTTTCTTTAATCTTTCTATGTTTTCTGATCTTCCCCTGCCTTACCCCTACATAATGTCTTAAAGGCACTCTGACCCAGCAGGTTAAACACTTTTAACTTATTTCAGTCCTTTTTTTGGACGTTGATATAAAATATATTAATACATAGGTTTGTAAGCTGACGGAAAGGTGTCTCAGTCATGCACCTCCCAATATATTGGAAACGACCGTATTAATCTACAATTTTTTCTTATTTACTTAAGCCAAATACCATAAAAATGTAAATTTTAATAGAATCAAATCAAAATTTTTATTTACTAAGTATTTGGAGGGGATTTAAGATTCGACCCGGTCGAATATAACGTTTTTATTTGTTCTTTTTTGTTTGCTTTTGGTACTAATCAAACTCGAAAGTTCAATGATACCCCAACAGCTAATATTGAACAATAACGGTATCTCCCCAGTTTTAAAGATTTCATATAAGATTTCATACTCCGGGGAAAATTTCGAATATAAGAAAAGAAAAAGTTACCCAAATATTATGCATTAGTCCAGAACTGTGATAAATTGTGAAAGGAATATTATAGTTCCACATTTACCTGTATATGTGGAAATATGCATTTCCGCAAATTTTTTTATTTAACATTTTGTTCTTAGAATTAATTTTTTTATCATATAGGAATTTTTTTTTAAATCGGAGCTGCGTCGGTAAAGTTAATTTAAGCCAAATTTCCTTCTGTTAAAAAATTTGTGGGCAGTTTTGCAATATTCGCAATTCTGACGAGACCTTGTTCATTTATTATTTTATAACTTTTATTAAACAGCCTTTATGATCATTTATATTTATCTATGTGTAATAATGTAATAAGTTTATGCTTGTGAAGATTCTTACAATTTCTACATAATATTTTTGTAGACATCTTCCATTTGTGGCGCCTATGTACCTCGTCACGTCAGTCTTGGGTGTGGCATATCAGTCGAAAAACCCACTCTTGCTGTTAGCCGTCTATGCGGTTCTGGCTTCCAATGTATTGTTAACGGAGCTCAAGATATCGCTATGGGCAGTGCCAAGGTATCTTTAACTGGTGGTGTCGAAAATATGTCTCAAGCTCCATTTATTGCTCGAGATAAAGAAAGAACAACGAGATTCACTTTATGTGTGGTTGATTAATAATCATAATAGTTTATTGTCTGTTAATATTTATACTATCAATATGCTAATATTGCATTTTCATAATATTATTTAATTCTAAGAATTATACTAGGAAGTAATAAAATAAAATACAATTAAATTATTAATGTGTTAATATTGCATTTTCATAATATTATTTAATTCTAAGAATTATACTAGGAAGTAATAAAATAAAATACAATTAAATAAAATGAACCTAAATAAAGATGCTTATTCATGTCTGACCCAATTTGCATAAGTATGTTAGTTAACAATGTTATTGGTAATGTTACGTTGATGATTGTAGTTGTTGTTGCTGCTGTTGGTTTGTTTGTTAAGTTGGTGGTTGTAGTTATTGTTGTTGCTGCTGTTGGTTTGTTTGTTAAGTTGGTGGTTGTAGTTGTTGTTGTTGCTGCAGTTGTTGGTTTGGTTGGTGACTATGTGTAACATAGGTAACTCCTCCCCCCTTAGAGTATAGTGAGGGCCACAAGGAATCTGTAGGTGGACGAACGATACTTTCAAACATAAACGATTTTGGTGTGTATGAAATTCTAATTCGTTTTGCTAAGCACATTGATGATATGATAATTATTAGAATGATAATCATAATCGATGAGTATGTGATATACTGGTGAGTGGTTGTTGTTATTTTCAAGGCGGACATCAAGTCGTGGTCACTGAAATGATAAGACTTTAATTTTTGCATGTTGAGTTCTTCAATGACGGCTTCAGGAATTATTTCGACAAATTCAGGTAATGTTATGTTGATGTGTTCCCGGTACGTTTGTGCCTTGCCCTCATATGTTAACCCATTAATGTTGATTGTGCATTTTTCGTAATATAGGATTGTTGTGTTAGTCACGTTGAACGGTTTACTGCAGTCAGATTGTACAAGTGTTGTTGGTACGTTAATAAATAGTAAGAAGTTATCTTCTGGCTGGGAAATAGACTCCAATCGTCCCACGTCTTTTACGTTACATTTTGGTTGTAGTTTTCGTAACAGTTTACCCATACATTGTGATTGTTCCATAGGTTCGCTTCTTGTAGGATTGGGACAGACATAAATATCTATTAATTTCAAACATTTTTCATGATAATAGTTAATAGAATTTTTATTATAAGCTATATAATTTGATGATAATATTTGTCTTGTTACATTTATTGGTAAGGGTATAATGTGAGAAAAATTAAAAGTTTCTTGTTTAAATTTTGGAATTTTTACATTAAATATTATATTCGATTTGTTATAATATGCTTGTAATTCTAGTATTTCATATAATTGTTCTACAGAATATATTTTGTGTATTTGATTATTTAGTATATTATAAATATTTTCTATTTCGTCATGACTTAAGATGAATTTAGAAATAATATTTAATTTCGCAAATACAATGCTTTCGGCTATATTGTTAACTTGATTCGTTAGCAAATCAATATTGTAATTGATTCTATTCAAGTATTGTATTTGTGAAATTATAAGATCTTCTTTATTTATTCTATTGTACATAGTTCCTTGTGTTTTTTTTAAGATTTCTGTAATTCTACTTTGTTCTGTGTTTATGTGTGTTGTAATGTTGTTAAATCTTTGGATCATTTCCGTATTTAATATGCTTTGTTTGTTTACCGTGTTGTTGAAAATATGTTCGTTTTTTATAAGTTCCTCAAGCTGAGAATTTATGTTCCCCGCATCCCTATCATCCATATTACCAGTTATATATTTAATTGTTGAGCCTAATCCATTAAATAGACCTCTTTTTTGCCTCTTAAAAGGTAGTAAATTGTCAATTTTATTCATTAATTGATTTAATTTAAGTTTCGTGATCTTTAATGAATCTTTGATTGAACTATTTGGTTCAAATACGTCTAAGGTTTCTTTAATTTTCTCTGAATTATTAACATAGTCTTTAAGATCTATTACATGGATTAAATTTTGATAATGGTTTATTACCTTGGCATTACCCATTCTCAATTCGATAATAGCCAATTCATTGTCTATTTGTTGTGTGTTTAGCCTTTGGGAGTGGGCCACAGATAACCTAGGGAGAAAACAGAATGATTAGTTATATTATTGTATTTTAGAATTTTTCTTTATTCTCCTTTTAATCTTTGATTTGTGAATTTTCTGGTTTCTATCTGAAATAAAGGTAACTTTTTTATCAGTTTGTACTTTGTGTTTAGAAAATCGAGGTGTTATCTTATTTCTCCTGTTCTCTTTTCGATATATTATATCGCTGGCCTGTAATGGTGCAGGTTGTGCCCTATTCTCGTTCAGTTTATCTATTCTGTCCTTTACAGTAGTTTGTAATTTTTCCCTAATTTTGGGGTAGATAATTTGTTGGTATTCGTTTAATTTCTGGATATACTCGTGTTCTCCATTGAATTTTATTGTTTCATTAAATATGTGTGGTCTGCCAAAGAATACTTCATACGGAGTTAGTTTCGTTGTTGAATGTATCGAATTATTATAGGTAATAAGAGCCTCCGAGAAAATTTCATCGTGATCCGTGGAAAGTTTGCTCTCTTTCCTTTTAGCCATAATTATCCGATATATTTCGGTTAGAGTCGAATGCAACCTTTCGACGGGCGCATTGCTTGAAGATTGTTGAAATGAAGTTATATGTAGATCTATATTGAATTGTTTGCAAAAGTCTCTAAAAATAATGGCCGTAAATTCCTTTCCTTGGTCACATATGATTTTCCTCGGAATCCCATAAGTACTAATGAAGGTTTTTAATGACTTAATTACATTTAAACTAGTTTTTGCGGCAATTGTGAACCCCGCTGCAAATTTTGAAAATTTATCGATAATAGTCAGTATTTGCTGATTGTTGACGTGATATATATCAATGTGTAAAATATCCAGAGGTTTTTCCGGGGTTTCCGGAATTTGGAAAACTAATTTTTGTGGGTGTCTATCGTATTTGAGTGTCTGACACGTGTCGCAATCATTAATTATTTGGCTGATCTTGTTTTTCATATGTGGGAAGAAATACTCTCTTTTAAGGTGTAAATATGTTTCCTCTATTCCTCGGTGGTTGTTATTTTGATGATATTTCCTTATAATTTCATCTTGTTCATCGTTATCTGAAATATCTCTTATTCTGAGTGTACAACGTACTAAGCGGTAAGATTTATTGCTAGCAAAATATTGTGAAAAAATTTTCTGTACAATTCGAAAAACATCATCATTATCTGTATAAACTGCAACAAGCCTATTAGGCTTAATAAACTTAGCAAAAATTTTTATGATTGAATTTTCGTCATAGGATGGTGCTTTTATAATACGTTTTAACTTATTCTTGAAGGGTACCTCCACAGTAACCTTTGATTCCGGTTGTATTTCTATTACTAGCTGTATATTAAATTCGTTCAGGGGCTTTTCCGAGATTGGGATCCCATCGTCCAGGTTCTCTTCTGCAGAGTGAATCGTACTCCCACTAGTGCCTATAGTAGAGAAAGCTTCATGGTTGTTTATATCTGGTGTAATTCTACTTAGGGCATCCGCGTTGGAATTTAGTACTCCTTTTTTGTACACTATTTCGTAGTCGAACTCCTCTAATTTTAGCCGCCAACGAACTAGTTTTGAATTTGGTTCTTTTAGTCCCATAATCCAAGTTAATGGTCTATGGTCTGTTACTATTTTGAATTTATGTCCGTAGAGGTAGGGCCTGAAGTATTTCGTGGCCCATACTATTGCCAGAAGTTCCTTCTCTATTGTAGAATAATTTATCTCTGAACCATTTAATGTTCTGCTGGCAAAACAAATAGGTTTATCGCTCCCTATTTGGCCCTGAGACAACACAGCCCCTAGCGCATAGTTACTAGCGTCTGTGGTTAAAATGAAATGTTTAGAAAAATCCGGGTATTGTAATATTGGGTCATTACAAAGCAGATTTTTACACATTTCGACAGTTCTGACATACTCTTCGGTAAGTTTTATGTCCATCCCCTTTTTCAAGCAGACCGTTAATGGTTTCGTTAGTTTCGCAAAGTTAGGTATAAATTTCCTATAATATCCTAATAAACCTAAAAAGGACTTAATTTGTTTCGCAGTTTTCGGAATTGGGAAATTTTTTACTGCACTTATTTTTTTCGGGTTCGGTTTTATCCCTTCAGTAGATACAATGTGCCCTAAAAATTCTATTTCCTTTTTCAGAAACTCGGATTTATCGACCTGAATTTTAAAATTCGAACTCCTTAATTTCTCAAATACCGCTTCTAGATTATTGATATGTTCCTGTAATGAGGTTGAAAAAATTATGATATCATCCAGGTAAACAAGGCACACTTTTCCCACTAAATCTCTAAGGACGTTGTCCATGACTCTTTGGAAAGTTGAAGGTGCGTTTTTCAACCCGAATGGCATTCTAATGAATTCGTAATGCCCTCCTTCTACTGAAAACGCTGTTTTCGGGATGTCTTTTGGTTCCATTTCGATCTGGTGAAAACCACTTGCGAGATCTACCGTGGAAAAGTACATACACCTACCCAGTTTATCCAATAATTCATTTATATTCGGAATAGGGTATTTATCCGTTATGGTCTTCTCATTTAATTTCCTATAATCAATCACTAATCTCCATTTCTGCTTGCCACTCGCGTCTTTCTTTTTGGGTACTACCCATACAGGTGAACTCCAGGGTGAATAACTTGGGCGTATTATATGTTGATCCAATAGTTTAGTAATTTGTCCTTGTACTTCCTCCTTGTGGATGTAAGGGTATCTATATGATTTCGTATATATCGGTACATCATTCGTTGTTGGTATGCTGTGTCTTATTTTGTTTGAGAATGTCAATTCTTGCCCCTCTCTGTAGAAGACATCGGAATATTTTCTGCATGATTTTAGAAGTAGTCGTCTTTCCTCCTGGTTGAGATGTTCAAGCCGCAATAAGTTTTTTACATCCGTATCTTCGTTTACGTAGGATGGCCCACATTCTGTAGTATTGACTTCGACGTATTCCTGGGAATGGTATTCTTGCGTTTTCAAGGGTTGATCAAAATAGATAGTTTCCAGAGAGTCACTTAAGTTTGTTACTTCGACCAAACTAGACCAGTTCTGTGCCGTATAAATACCAGCTGAAATTACAAGTTTTCCGTTTACCGATGTTTCCGCAATCAAAATATCCCCTTCTTCAACATCAACGGGTAATTTAATAATCATTTTTGTATTTGGTTCGATCGTGATTTTGCCAGAGCACACGTTTGGTTTGTGATATAATGGTATAGCCGTAAATCCCGTCTCCAATGTATTAGATTTCAAGTCGATTTTAGCGCCAATATTGGATAAATAATCGATGCCCAAAAGACCATCGAAGTAGTTGTGAAATTTAAATAGTAATAATGAGAGTTTTCCCTTTTGTTTGAATTCTTCGAATATTGGTAATATTACCAATTTGTTTATCCTGTATTTAGCTAAAACTGTTTTTATTATCGTAGGTTTACATTTGATATGTTGTTGTTGGTCCACATGTTCCGGGTTAATGAATGAAGTTGAAGCCCCAGTATCTATCAGGAACTTGAGAAGTTTATTGCCAGGGAACCGGATTTTAATGTAAACCAATTCAGACCCATGTTTAACCCTGTCTAGGTATCCCGTTGGTTGTGGGAGGCAAGGTCTAGAAAATTTACCTCTTCTTCTACGTTAGTTAATTCGCTATACTCCCCCTCTTCTATTATATTGTTAACTTCAGTATTTGGATGTCTTCTTGTTTGTGCACTTGGGCTCTGTTTAATGCTTGGGAACGAGCCTCTATTCCTCAGGTAGGAAAACCCACTTGACGTGTCCATGGGTTCCGGTTTTTGAAATTTGGGTACGTTAGTGTTGGTCATATTATTATTGAAGGGTGCATTGTTATGGGGTATATTATTATTGAAAGACATTTGTTTTCGTTGATTAAAATTATCGAGTTGATTATTATTAAAAGATGCTTGTGGACGATATTGGTTATAAGAATTGTTATTTTGGTTGCCATTGCGACTATCCCCCCTGTAAGCCATGTTCTGTGGGGATGGTGCCACCAAATTGTAGGTGTTCCTATTAGGCTGATAATTATAATAAGGCTTATTATGAAAAGGATTTCTTTGGTATGAATAGTTATTCTGCCTATTTTGATTAATTTTACCGTAAGACCCATTAGACTGTTGGTAGTATATATTCTGCTCCTTGATGCAGAAATTTAATGCTTCCGCTAGAGTGTTAGGTCTCATAGCTCTAATTGTTGCTCCCAATGGATCCCTTAGTCCTGTCACAAAAGAGTTGAGGCACATTTCTTCATAAAGTGACTTCTTAGCATATATCACATTTTGGTCTGCTTCGTGTAACAAAATGTTGTTACATAGAGCTGATTGCAATTCTACCACTTCTCCATAAAATTTTTCAAATGGTTTTCCAAATTGCTTCAGGGCATGAAGGTCTTTTATCAGAGAAGTCTCTGAACGTTTATCTGAGTAGTATGTTATTAGATTCGTTTTTATGTTATCCCAATTTAATGGGGTCCCGTACATGTTGAGCACCTCATTCGCTTGTCCTTCAATTTTATTGCGTATGGCTCTCAACAAAATCTGCCCGTATGGGGTTTTATCTGTTCCCCGTATGAACAAAAGAATTTCCTCAACGTTATTGAGGAACTCATATAACAATCTGGGGTTACCATCAAATGTCGGTAACTGTTTGATGGCATCGGGTATTCTCAACGACTGGAATACATCCATCTGTGCTGTTAGTACTGCTGTTGAAGCAGGAGGGACCGTGCCCGAAGTACTTTGTTCCCGTGAATCGTTATTCATCCTAGCTGAATCTACTACCTCAGGAATTGAATTTAAGCTCCTACTTTTAAATATTTGCGGAAGGCTATAAGGTGAACCCCTGTTTTTTGGCATTAATTATCTCTTACTTTCCTACTTTAGCTCCTGACGAAATATTCTGATAGATTTTCGCTTGATAACAATGTTAAAAAAAAATGAAGAAAAATTTTGTTACTTACAGCAATATTAATAAAATCAGCATGTCCCTTAGCAGTTGCGTGGTGCGATTATTAATCCCTTTGACTCGTTATTTCTTCCAGTAGGTTCCGGAGTTTGCAGATGAAGTGAAGCTACACAGATTTCCTCTGATACTATATATGCTTTTAACGTATTCCTGTGCGATACAAGAATTTTTATTTGGTGTTCCTGTGTGATACAGGGATTTTTGTCACCTTTATTTTACTTGTATTCCTGTGCGATACAGGAATTGATTTTTTTTTTTTTTATATTTAAATTTCTTTTCTTTAATTTCACAGTTTATATTATTTTCCTTTTACAAACTCCACGATTTTACTCGTATCGTCGTTTGTTTATTCAATTAATATGATATTCGCTCATATTCTACCCCCAGAAAAATTTTTATCTTTTAGTTCTCTTTTTTTTTTTTTATTTATATATTTTCTTTTGCACTATATTTTCCACAGTATTCCTGTACGATACAGGAATTGATTTTTTTTTTTTATATTTAAATTTCCTTTATTTTATCTGATTAGTATGATATTCACTTCCTTCTTTTTTTTTTTTTTTTTTTTTTTTTTTTTTTTTTTTTTTTTTTTTGTAATTAAATTTCTTAAATTTTTCCTCAGAGATTTTTCTGTACAACTTTCACTTTTCCACAAAAACCGCCGTTCGACTGCGCCAGATAAAGAAAGAACAACGAGATTCACTTTATGTGTGGTTGATTAATAATCATAATAGTTTATTGTCTGTTAATATTTATACTATCAATATGCTAATATTGCATTTTCATAATATTATTTAATTCTAAGAATTATACTAGGAAGTAATAAAATAAAATACAATTAAATTATTAATGTGTTAATATTGCATTTTCATAATATTATTTAATTCTAAGAATTATACTAGGAAGTAATAAAATAAAATACAATTAAATAAAATGAACCTAAATAAAGATGCTTATTCATGTCTGACCCAATTTGCATAAGTATGTTAGTTAACAATGTTATTGGTAATGTTACGTTGATGATTGTAGTTGTTGTTGCTGCTGTTGGTTTGTTTGTTAAGTTGGTGGTTGTAGTTATTGTTGTTGCTGCTGTTGGTTTGTTTGTTAAGTTGGTGGTTGTAGTTGTTGTTGTTGCTGCAGTTGTTGGTTTGGTTGGTGACTATGTGTAACATAGGTAACTCTCGCAATATGCGTTTTGGTACTACATTGGGTACTAACTACACATTTGAAGATTCTTTGTGGGCTAGTTTAACGGATTCGTATTGCAAATTGCCAATGGCTTTAACAGCAGAAAATTTAGCTGACCAATATAAAATTTCACGTGAGCAAGTTGATGAATTCTCTTTACGTTCACAAAAGAACTGGGAAAAGGGTCAAAATGAAGGTGCATACATGTCAGAAATTACACCCTTTAAACTGAAAGTAAAAGGCAAGGAAGTTGATTTTGTTGTTGATGAACATCCCTGACCAAAGACTACACTCGAGGGCTTATCTAAATTGCCATTTTTGTTTAAAAAGAATGGTGTAGTAACTCCTGGTACCGCTTCGGTAGGCTACTGTGAACAACGCTTTGTGTGGAAGGAAAATCGATTTACACTATTTATATTTAGGGTATCTGTGACGGTGCTTCTTGTGTGATTATCGCTTCTGAGAAAGCACTTAAGGAATACAATCTAACACCTTTGGCCCGTTTAGTAGCCTATTCCTATGTGGGTTGTCCACCAGAAATTATGGGAATTGGCCCAGTTTCTGCAATACAAATTGTTTTGAAAATTAGTGGCCTTAAAAAGGAAGATATTGATTTATTTAAGGTAAGTTTAAAATATCTTAATTGCCAATATTGCATTATTGTTCATTTGTACAAAAATAAAATCAGATTAACGAAGCCTTTGCTGCCCAAACTCTTGCTGTGCAAATGTACTTGGCTTAGATATGAATAAACTAAATGTGAATGGTGGAGCTATTGCTATGGGTCATCCATTGGGCGCTGGTGGTAACCGTATTATTGGTCACTTGACTCATGAGTTGCAGTAAGTGTTTAAAAACAAACAGAAAATAAAAAAAAATACTTCCACTTACGTAAAAAAAACTTGTTTTTCAGACGTAAAAAACTCGGCTTGTATTGGAGGTGGTCAAGGTATTGCTTTGCTCATTGAATCCTGCTAAATATTAATTTCTAGTGAAATTTTCATTTTTGTTTAAAGCATTTATCATATAATTCATATTAAAAGTGAATCCATTATAAGTTTTTATTAAAAAGTATCTCTGTTTATTTTTTCGCATCAAAATGCTAAGAACTAGTAACATATAATACATACATTTCTACCGTTATTTTTGGCAATGGCATGTATAATTTGGATATACAAATATGTCCTCCTTGTTAGTCTATTTTATCCGGAATATCAACATGTAGAACATTTTCGACTGTGATAGGATCCTCTGGGACATTGTTCGTCTTATTTTGTTCAATATTGTGTGAACATTTTCCAATATATAAATTTCTTTCAATAATATTGTTTATTGATTGAAGAAGTTTCATTTTCATAATATTAGTTTCGCTATTATGTGTCAGACTAAATTCTTCCTCCAGAATGTTGTGTCTAATGTTCAGCAAATAGTTTCTCCAAATTCTGTGCACAAAATATGCAACAGCTGCTATTCCAATGATAAGATCTCGGCATCCTGTTGAAATTTAAATTTTCTCGTATGAATTATCATATGGAGACCGTATTGTTTTAAAAAGTAAAGAAATGGTTCTTTTGCAATTACTAAACCACAATATTGGCAAAATACAAATTACTATAGCATAGAGCCAATTAATTATTGGCTGTGTTTGAATCAGGAAAACTTCATATGCGCTCATTATAATGACGAAAGGCTAACAAAAATAAATATATAAACGTTTTTTTATTTAATATAATGTAACATATTATGAAATTCTTATTTGGCATATTGTCACGATTCTATTTTAAATGAAATTTATTTGTTGATGGTTAAGCGATGTCTATATGCAAATCATTGGTGCTTTACCAAATCATCTGTAGAGAATTCACATTTACAAATTATTTTAAAAAGATAAAACTTTTGCTTCGCGTTGCGTTATAGTTTTGCTTTGACATTTAAAATGAAATATACATACCTATATGAAACATGTCACATAAAGTACTTTTAACGTAACACGAAGCGAAAACTCTCATCTTTTTGCGTGCTTTGACAATCAGCAAGATGATAGAGCAAGTAACTAAAGGTAAGATACACGTTGTGTTCATACAGGAACCATGGACAATTAAGAACAAGGTTTCTGGCTTGTACGACTGTAATTATCAACTCTATTATGTAAAGACCGGCGCTAAACCCAGGCCGTGCATAATATCTCTTGTGGTAGCACTAATTGCAACAATAGAGGTGATGAGTTATTTGAATATTTAATGGCTTTAGACCATCCTTATCCCAACCCCATAACATTTAGAAATAGATGAAAACTGACTTTTTACAAGATTAAAACATACACGAAGTTTTCTTTAATCTATCTATGTTTTCTGATCTTCCACTGCCTTACACCTACAAAATGTCTTAAAGGAACTCTGACCCAGCACGTTAAACACTTTTAACTTATTTCAGTCCTTTTTTTGAACGTTGATATAAAATATTAATACATAGGTTTTTAGCTGTCGGAAAGGTGTCTCAGTCATGAACCTCCCATACGGAAACGACCGTATTAATCTAAAATTTTTTTTTATTTATTTAAGCCAAATACCATAGAAATGAAAATTTTAATAGAATAAAAACAGAGTTTTTATTTACTAAGTATGTGGAGGGGATTTAAGATTCGACCCAGTCGAATATAACATTTTTATTTGTTATTGTTCAATATTACCCCAACAGCTAATATTGAACAATAAAGGTGCCTCCCCAGTTTTAGTGATTTCATATGCTACTCCGGGGCAAATTTTGAATATAAGAAAATAAAAAGTTACCCAAATATAATGCATTAGTCCAGAACTGTGATAAATTGTGAAAGGAATATTATAGTTCCACATTCGTCTGTATATGTGGAAATATGCATTTCCGCAAATTTTTTTATTTAACATGTTATTCTTAGAATTAATTTTTCTATAATATAGGATTTTTTTTTAAATCGGAGTTGCGTCGGTAAAGTAAATTTAAGCCAAATTTCCTTCTGTTAAAATATTTTTGGGCAGTTTTGCAATATTCGCAATTCTGACGAGACCTTGTTCATTTATTTTTTTTATAACTTTTATTAAACAGCCTTTATGACCATTTATATATATCTATGTGTAATAATGTAATAAGTTTATGCTTGTGAAGATTCTTACATATTCTACATAATATTTTAATATGCATCTTCCATTGGTGGCGCCTATGTACCTCGTCACGTCAGTCTTGTTTGTGGCATACCAGTCGAAAAGCCCGCTCTTGCTGTTAACCGTCTATGCGGTTCTGGCTTCCAATCTATTGTTAACGGAGCCCAATATAGCACTGCTAAGGTATCTTTAACCTCAAATAAATCAATATCTTCCTTCTTAAGGCCACTAATTTTCAAAACATTTTGTATTGCAGAAACTGGGCCAATTCCCATAATTTCAGGTAGACAACCCACATAGGTATAGGCTACTAAACTAAAGGTTTTAGATTGTATTCCTTAAGTGTTTTCTCAGAAGCGATAATCACACAAGAAGCACCATCACAGATACCCTAAATATAAATAGTGTAAATCGATTTTCCTGCCACAATGAACAATGTCCCAGAGGACCCTATCACAGTCGAAAATGCTCTACATGTTGATATTCCGGATTAATTAGACTAACAAGGAGGGCATATTTGTATATCCAAATTATGCATGCCATTGCCAAAAATAACGGTTCAAATGTATGTATTATATGTTACTAGTTCTTAGCATTTTGATGCGAAAAAATAAACGGAGATTCTTTTTAATAAAAACTTATAATAATGGATTCACTTTTAGTATGACTTAAATGATAAATGCTTTAAACAAAAATTGAAACTTCACTAGAAATTAATATTTAGCAGGATTCAATGAGCAAAGAAATTCCTTGACCGCCTCCAATACAAGCCGAACCAATACCGTATTTGAGCTTTTTACGTCTGAAAAATAAGTTTTTTTACGTAAGTGAAGGTATTTTTGTTTCGATTTTTGTTTTGTTCTTTGTTTTTAAACGCTTACTGCAACTCATGAGTCAAGTGACCAATAATAGCAAGTAACTAAAGGTAAGATACACGTTGTGTTCATACAGGAACCATGGACAATTAAGAACAAGGTTTCTGGGTTGTACGACTGTAATTATCAACTTTTTTTGCAAAGACCGGCGCTAGACCCAGGGCGTGCATACTATCCCTTGTGGTAGCACTAATTGCAACAATAGAGGTGATGAGTTATTTGAATATTTAATGGCTTTAGACCATCCTGATCCTAACTCCATAACATTTAGAAATAGAACAAAACGGACTTTGTACAAGATTAAAAAAACATACACGAAGTTTTCTTTAATCTATCTATGTTTTCTGATCTTCCCCTGCCTTACCCCTACGTAATGTCTTAAATGAACTCTGAACCAGCAGGTTAAACACTTTTAACTTATTTCAGTTCCTTTTTTGACGTTGATATAATATATTAATACATAGGTTTTTAAGCTGACGGAAAGGTGTCTCAGTCATGCACCTCCCAATATATTGCAAACGACCGTGGTAATCTACTATTTTTTCTTATTTATTTAAGCCAAATACCATAAAAATGTAAATTTTAATAGAATAAAAACAGACTTTTTATTTACTAAGTATTTGGAGGGGATTTAAGATTCGACTCGGTCGAATATAAAGTTTTTATTTGCTTTTTTTTGTTTGCTTTTGGTACTAATCAAACTCGAAAGTTGAATGATACCCCAACAGCTAATATTGAACAATAAAGGTATCTCCCCAATTTTAGTGATTTCATATGCTACTCCGGGGCAAATTTTGGATATAAGAAAAGAAAAAGTTACCCAAATATTATGCATTAGTCCAGAACTGTGATAAATTGTGAAAGGAATATTACAGTTCCACATTCATCTGTATATGTGGAAATATGCATATCCGCAAATTTTTTTATTTGACATTTTGTTCTTAGAATTCATTTTTCTATAATACAGGAATTTTTTTTAAATCGGAGCTGCGTCGGTAAAGTAAATTTAAGTCAAATTTCCTTCTGTTAAAAAATTTTTGGGCAGTTTTGCAATATTCGCATATCTGACGAGACCTTGTTTATATATTATTTTATAAATTTTATTACACAGCCTTTATGACCATATATATTTATCTATGTGTAATAATGTAATAAGTTTATGCTTGTGAAGATTCTTACAATTTCGTCACGTCAGTCTTGGGTGTGGCATACCAGTCGAAAAATCCGCTCTTGCTGTTAACCGTCTATGCACTTCTGGCTTCTAATCTACTGTTAACGGAGCCCAAGATATCGCTATGGGCAGTGCCAAGGTATGTTTAACTGATGGTGTCGAAAATATGTCTCAAGCTTCATTTATTGCTCGCAATATGCGTTTTGGTACTACATTGGGTACTAACTACCCATTTGAATATTCTTTGTGGGCTAGTTTAACGGATTCGTATTGCAAATTGCCAATGGCTTTAACAGCAGAAAATTTAGCTGATCAATATCAAATTTCACGTGAGCGAGTTGATGAATTCTCTGTACGTTCACAAAAGAACTGGGAAAAGGGTCAAAATGAAGGTGCATACATGTCAGAAATTACACCCTTTAAACTGAAAGTAAAAGGCAAGGAAGTTGATTTTGTTGTTGATAAACATCTCAGACCAAAGACTACACTCGACGGCTTAACTAAATTTCCATCTTTGTTTAAAAAGAATGGCGTAGTAAGGTGTGGAAGGAAAATCGATTTACACTATTTATATTTAGGGTATCTGTGATGGTGCTTCTTGTGTTATTATCGCTTCTGAGAAAGCACTTAAGGAATACAATCTAAAACCTTTGGCCCGTTTAGTAGCCTATTCCTATGTGGGTTGTCCACATGAAATTATGGGAATTGGCCCAGTTTCTGCAATATAAAATGTTTTGAAAATTAGTGGCCTTAAGAAGGAAGAGATTGATTTATTTAAGGTAAGTTTCACATATCTTAATTGCCAATAATGCATTAATGTTCATTTGTACGAAAATAAAATCAGATTAACGAAGCCTTTGCTGCCCAAACCCTTGTCTGTGCAAATGTACTTGGCTTAGATATGAATAAACTAAATGTGAATGGTGGAGCTATTGCTATGAGTCATCCATTGGGCGCTGGTGGTAACCGTATTATTGGTCACTTGACTCATGAGTTGCAGTAAGTGTTTAAAAACAAACAAAAATCAAAACAAAAATACTTACGTAAAAAAAGCTTATTTTTCAGACGTAAAAAACTCGGCTTGTATTGGAGATGGTCAAGGTATTGCTTTGCTCATTAAATCCTGCTAAATATTAATTTCTAGCAAAATTTAAATTTTTGTTTAAAGCATTTATCATTTAAGTCATATTAAAAGTGAATCCATTATTATAAGTTTTTATTAAAAAGTCTCTCTGTTTATTTTTTCGCATCAAAATGCTAAGAACTAGTAACATATAATACATACATTTGTACCGTTATTTTTGGCAATGGCATGCATAATTTGGATATACAAATATGTCCTCCTTGTTAGTCTATTTTATCCGGAATATCAACATGTAGAACATTTTCGACTGTGATAGGATCCTCTGGCACATTGTTCATCATACTTTGTTCCATACTGTGTGAACATTTTCCAAAATATAAATTTCTTTCAATAATATTGTTTATTGATTGAAGAAGTTTCATTTTCATAATATTAGTTTCGCTATTATCTGTCAGACTAAATTCTTCCTCCAGAATGTTGTGTCTAATGTTCAGCAAATAGTTTCTCCAAATTCTGTGCACAAAATATGCAACAGCTGCTATTCCAATGATAAGATCTCGGCATCCTGTTGAAATTTCAATTTTCTCGTGTGAAATATCATATGGAGACCGTATTGCTTTAAAAAGTAAAGACATGGTTTTTTTACAATTACCAAACCGCAATATTGGCAAAATACAAATTACTATAGCATAGAGACAATTAATTATTGGCTGTGTTTGAATCAGGAAAACTTCATATGCGCTTATTATAATGACGAAAGGCTAACAAAAATAAATATTTAAACGTTTTTTTATTTAATATAATGTAACATATTATGAAATTCTTATTTGACATATTGTCACGATTCTATTTTAAATGAAATTTGTTTGTTGATGGTTAAGCAATGTCTATATGCAAATCATTGGTGCCTTACCAAATCACCTGTAGAGAATTCACAATTACAAATTATTTTAAAAAGATAAAACATTTGCTTCGCGTTGCGTTATAGTTTTGCTTTGACATACATACCTATATGAAACATGTCACATAAAGTACTTTTAACGTAACACGAAGCGAAAACTCTCATCTTTTTGCGTGCTTTGACAATCAGCAAGATGATAGAGCAAGTAACTAAAGGTAAGATACACGTTGTGTTCATACAGGAACCGTGGACAATTAAGAACAAAGTTTCTGCTTTGTACAACTGTAATTATCAACTTTTTTATGCAAAGACCGGCGCTAGACCCAGTGCGTGCATACTATCTCTTGTGGTAGCACTAATTGCAACAATAGAGGTGATGAGTTATTTGAATATTTAATGGTTTTAAACCATCCTGATCCTAACCCCATAACATTTAGAAATAGATGAAAACTGACTTTTTACAAGATTAAAACATACACGAAGTTTTCTTTAATCTATCTATGTTTTCTGATCTTCCACTGCCTTACACCTACATAATGTCTTAAAGGAACTCTGACCCAGCAGGTTAAACACTTTTAACTTATTTCAGTTCTGTTTTTGGACGTTGATATAAATTATTAATACATAGGTTTTTAGCTGTCGGAAAGGTGTCTCAGTCATGAACCTCCCATACGGAAACGACCGTATTAATCTAAAATTTTTTTTTATTTATTTAAGCCAAATACCATAGAAATGTAAATTTTAATAGAATAAAAATAGAGTTTTTATTTACTAAGTATTTGGAGGGGATTTAAGATTCGACCCGGTCGAATATAACGTTTTTATTTGTATTTTTTTGTTTGTTTTTGGTACTAATTAAACTCGAAAGTTCAATGATACCCCAACAGCTAATATTGAACAATAAAGGTATCTCCCCAGTTTTAGTGATTTCATATGCTACGACGGGGCAAATTTTGAATATAAGAAAAGAAAAAGTTACCCAAATATTATGCATTAGTCCAGAACTGTGATAAATTGTGAAAGGAATATTACAGTTCCACATTCATCTGTATATGTGGAAATATGCATATCCGCAAATTTTTTTATTTGACATTTTGTTCTTAGAATTCATTTTTCTATAATACAGGAATTTTTTTTAAATCGGAGCTGCGTCGGTAAAGTAAATTTAAGTCAAATTTCCTTCTGTTAAAAAATTTTTGGGCAGTTTTGCAATATTCGCATATCTGACGAGACCTTGTTTATATATTATTTTATAAATTTTATTACACAGCCTTTATGACCATATATATTTATCTATGTGTAATAATGTAATAAGTTTATGCTTGTGAAGATTCTTACAATTTCTACATAATATTTTTATAGGCATCTTCCATTGTTGGCGCCTATGTACCTCGTCACGTCAGTCTTGGGTGTGGCATACCAGTCGAAAAATCCGCTCTTGCTGTTAACCGTCTATGCACTTCTGGCTTCTAATCTACTGTTAACGGAGCCCAAGATATCGCTATGGGCAGTGCCAAGGTATCTTTAACTGGTGGTGTCGAAAAAATGTCTCAAGCTCCATTTATTGCTCGCAATATGCGTTTTGGTACTACATTGGGTACTAACTACTCATTTGAAGATTCTTTGTTGGCTAGTTTAACGGATTCGTATTGCAAATTGCCAATGGCTTTAACTGCAGAAAATTTAGTTGATCAATATAAAATTTCACGTGAGGAGTTGATGAATTCTCTTTACGTTCACAAAAGAACTGGGAAAAGGGTCAAAATGAAGGTGCATACATATCAGAAATTACACCCTTTAAACTGAAAGTAAAAGGCAAGGAAGTTGATTTTGTTGTTGATGAACATCCCAGACCAAAGACTACACTCGAGGGTTTATCTAAATTGCCATCTTTGTTTAAAATGAATGGCGTAGTAACTGCTGGTACCGCTTCGGTAAGCTACTGTGAACAAAGCTTTGTGTGGAAGGAAAATCGATTTACACTATTTATATTTAGGGTATCTGTGATGGTGCTTCTTGTGTTATTATCGCTTCTGAGAAAGCACTTAAGGAATACAATCTAAAAACTTTGGCCCGTTTAGTAGCCTATTTCTATGTGGGTTGTCCACCTGAAATAATGGGAATTGGCCCAGTTTCTGCAATACAAAATGTTTTGAAAATTTGTGGCCTTAAGAAGGAAGATAGTGATTTATTTGAGGTAAGTTTCACATATCTTAATTGCCAAAAATGCATTAATGTTCATTTGAACGAAAATAAAATCAGATAACGAAGCCCTTGCTGCCCGAACCCTTGCCTGTGCAGATGTACTTGACTTAGATATGAATAAACTAAATGTGAATGGTGGAGCTATTGCCATGGGTCATCCATTGGGCGCTAGTGGTAACCGTATTATTGGTCACTTGACTCATGAGTTGCAGTAAGTTCTTAAAAATAAACAAATAAACAAAAATCCAAACAAAAATACTTCCACCTAAAAACTTATCACAAAAAACGTATTTTTCAGACGTAAAAAACTCAAATACGGTATTGGTTCGGCTTGTATTGGAGGCGGTCAAGGTATTTCTTTGCTCATTGAATCCTGCTAAATATTAATTTCTAGTGAAGTTTTAATTTTTGTTTAAAGCATTTATCATTTAAGTCATATTAAAAGTGAATCCATTATTATAAGTTTTTATTAAAAACATCTCTGTTTATTTTTTCGCATGAAAATGCTAAGAACTAGTAACCACAGTTGCCAGAGTTGGTAATATTCTACCAAAACTGGTAATTTTTTTTAGGGTTGGTAACTTTGTTTTTAAGGCTTGACAAACTATCAAATTATTGCTTTTCTTTTATAATTTTTCCGCATTACTCAAAACTGAGAAAAAAAATCATTAAAAACAACTGTGTGAATGTGCGCCAAATTGTTCAACGGCGTTATATGCAAATGTCATTATGTTTGATCAGCATAAGATTATTTTAAACGAGTGCAATATTAAATAATTTATTTAAATTAAATACGGAATTCGTGTGTATAATGAATTGAAATATTTATTTATGTTGTAAAATGAATTAAAACATTTTATGTTATGTTTTTTTTAATAAAAGTTGTTGTTTTTATTATAATAAACGGCCATGTGGTGGAAATCGCTTATCGCATGAAATAAAGCGTTATCGATTTGAAGTCACAAAATTGGTGTGCTGGAGTTCGCAATTGCTCAAAATCGTTCAAAAGAAATTGGCGCTTTTCAAGTCGCATGTGATTCGACAATCGTGCGATTCACAGCACATGCATGAAAAATAGATTTTTGTTTTTATAAAATAAAAATTTTGTTAACTTTTTGGTAACATTTTCGGAAAATTTTGGTAGAAAATTTTCTTATTCAGTGGCAACCGTGCTAGTAACATATAATACATATATTTGTTATTTTTGGCAATGGCATGCATAATTTGGATATACAAATATGTCCTCCTTGTTAGTCTTATTTATCCGGAATATCAACATGTAGATTATTTTTAATGTGTGAACATTTTCCAAAATATAAATTTCTTTCAATAATATTGTTTATTGATTGAAGAAGTTTCATTTTCATAATATTAGTTTCGCTATTATCTGTCAGACTAAATTCTTCCTCCAGAACGTTGTGTATAATGTTCAGCAAATAGTTTCTCCAAATTCTGTGCACAAAATATGCAACAGCTGCTATTCCAATGATAAGAATTCGGCATCCTGTTGAAATTTAAATTCTCTCGTCTGAAATATCATATGGAGACCGTATTGTTTTCAAAAGTAAATGTAATGTAGCGGCAAAGGTATGACCAACGAGACAAAGAAAACGACCAATCTCAATGAGTACAAGTTTAAGAGTGTCTGTTTTATTAATTGTATTCTTATAGCTAGTTAACATGGTTACTCAATAACACCTGATAGTGTTGCCGTCGTACTCACATTTGCATAGTACTAAAGATGACATTTTATAGTATATTATTTACACGCATATAGAACATGCCCCCTTTTAATCTGAAGTATGCATACAATACAGATAGTGAATTATATTATTTCATTTAAAAAACTTTCTGTCTTTGCGGGGTCTTAATTTTCTATCATTAGCTCGATGGTTAGTCGAATCTTGCCCTGAATGACGACTCGATTGCTCTTCCTCACTCATGGGTTGATGAGAATTATTATTATTCGTTTCAGATGATATAACTACATCACCTTTACTTTCGCTTCGCTGCATGTTGGTTTCATCTAAGACCTCTTTCTGACCACTTGGGCTCCTGATCTGGTTTAAGTGTCTCTTTATTTGACGAGATGTTTGAGATAAAATACATAGATAATTTCTTGGCCCAAGTTGTTTGTTGATAGTTGCTTGTGTCCAACTTGACTTGTTTGGATCGGTGTAATCCCGTACCCATACATGCTGTCCCTTTTTAAATTCAATATCCCTTGTGCCGCGATAATTATTTACGATTTTCTTTTGTTTTTGAGTAATTGTATCTTTTAGTAGAGGTGGTTTTAGTAAATTAAATCTGGTTTTGAGTGTCCTACCAAAGATAAGTTTGGAGGGGGTTTCGCCTGTAATGCAGTGTTTAGTATTTCTGTAATCGGCAAGGGAGCGCTGAACTATTGTTTCTAAATTACAGTTTTTGTTTGATTTCAAGTTGGCGTAAATTGCTTTTTTCAGAATTTTGACGAAGCTCTCTGCTTGACCGTTTGTTGCAGGATGTCCTGGTGATGTAAGAATGTGCTTAACACCATTTGCTTTTAAAAAAACCTTTAAATTTTCTGAAATGAATTGACGACCATTGTCTGTTACGAGGGTGTCAATTATGCCATATCTGGAGAACAAGTCTTTAAACTTGGAAATAACAAAATTTGTTGTTATGTTTTTCGTGATGGATGCCTCAGACCATTTCGAATATGAGTCAATAACAATGAAAATGTAATAATTATTTATTGGACCTGCGAAATCTGCATGGATGCGACTCCATACTGAGTCGGCCAGTTTCCATGGAATGAGACTGCTCTTTTCGGGACTAGATTGCATTTCTTGGCACGGTGCGCAAGAGTTCACAAGCTTTTCTATATCCCTGTCGAGTCCTGGCCACCATATGTACGATCTGGCTAAAGACTTTGTTTTAACAATTCCCAAATGCGAAATGTGCAGTTGATTTAGTACTTCTTTTCTAAATTTCTGCGGAATGATTATTCTGTAACCCCACATTAGGCAGTCCGATTCAATTGTCAATTCATTACATTTGCTTTTGTACGGTTCAAATTCTTTTCCTCTTAAATACGGGAGAGCATTTGTGTTGATGGCTTCAACAACTTTAGACAATATCGGATCACGCTTCGTCTCTAGGGCTATATTTTTATAGCTTAAAAATAAATTACTTTCGTTATCAATAAAATTAATGTATGTATGTTCTTTTGAATCGGATGCAACATTGCACTGTGGAATTCTGGATAAACCATCAGCTTGGTTTCTTGTACCCTGAATGCCCTGAATATATTCAATTTCCTAGTCAAAACCAGATAAAATTACAGCCCACCTCTGTACTCTGGCTGCTGCCATTATAGGTAACGCTTTCGCTTGGCCAAATAATGAAACAAGTGGCTTGTGGTCAGTGCGAATTGTGAAGCTGTTGCCCAGTAAATACTGTCGTAATTTGGTCACGCAAAATATTATAGCCAGTCCCTCTTTTTCAATGGGCGCATAATTTTGCTCAGGCTTAGATAATGCTCGCGAAACAAATGCAATTGGTTTGACTGAGTTGTCAGCGTATTTATGTGCAAGTACACCCGCTACGGCTGTGTTACTTGCATCTGTTGTTAAGACGATAGGTAATTTAGGGTTAAAATGTACCAAAATTTGGTTAGAAGTTACATCAACTTTAATTTGATCGTATGATTTTTGGCATTCTTGCGACCATACGAAGTTCTTGTGTTTTTGTAAAAGGCTGTATAATAGTGTCATTTTATGCGCAAAGTTTGGAATGAATTTTGAGTAATAATTGACCATTCCAGCGAATGCTTTTGGTCCAGACGTATTACGTGGAGTAGGTGCATCTTGTCAATCTGGAACCCCAAGTATGTTATTTTAGGTTGAAAGAAAGCACATTTATTTATGGTTAATGTTATACCTACAGAGCTCAATTTTGATAATACCATTATAACATAGCAATGTGTTGTTCTAAGCTCTTGTCAGTAATGGTTATATCGTCTTGATAGACGACTACGTGTGGAATACCACGTAACAAGTTTTCCATTATTCTTTGAAAAATGCTTGCTGCAGTTTTGATACCGAAAGGCAAGCGTTTTACCTTGAGAGGCCCTATGTGAGTGCTCCACGTACACAACTTTTGAGAATTCGAATCTAAAACTAGTTGATTGTAAGCGTTCGACATATCCAACTTCGTGAATAACTGTCCACCTTCTAACGAAGCGAAAATATCTTCAATACGGGGCAGTGGATATTTGACGTCAATGAGATGTCTATTTAACGTGTCCTTATAGTCCGCGCAAATCCTTAAGTCTCCATTGGGCTTAAGAACAGG
This sequence comes from Linnaemya tessellans, assembly GCA_951800035.1. Classification (NCBI taxonomy): domain Eukaryota; kingdom Metazoa; phylum Arthropoda; class Insecta; order Diptera; family Tachinidae; genus Linnaemya; species Linnaemya tessellans. Next base: position 2,846,618 of record OX637538.1, read on the forward strand.
TACAAGAGGTGTGCCCCATTCTGAGTGATCAGTCGGGTCTAAAATCCCCATGTCTATCATTTGCGCAATTTTCTCTCTACTTTTTCTTTATATGCAAAGGGCAGAGGATGGGGCTTAAAAAAATAGGCACTGCTTTATCATCAATAGTCAACGTTACTTCACTTGTTTCATATTTGCCCAAGTGGTCATCAAACACTTTCATTTACAATAATATCGTGATCAACTTTGTTGATGATGAAATTTACTTGCCTCAATTCAAAATCAAAAGAACGTAAAAAATTTCTACCCAAAAGTACTGGGTTACTTTCATTGGCAACTACAACATTTAACTTTTTGGTTATGCCTTGGTACGTAATCACTGAATCGTACTCACCAATTATTTTTATATAATCGCCACTGTAACTTACGTATGGAACGGAGCATTTATAGTCCGCGCAAATCCTTAAGTCTCCATTGGGCTTAAGAACAGGTACAAGAGGTGTGCCCCATTCTGAGTGATCAGTCGGGTCTAAAATCCCCATGTCTATCATTTGCGCAATTTTCTCTCTACTTTTTCTTTATATGCAAAGGGCAGAGGATGGGGCTTAAAAAAAATAGGCACTGCTTTATCATCAATAGTCAACGTTACTTCACTTGTTTCATATTTGCCCAAGTGGTCAGCAAACACTTTCATTTACAATAATCTCGTGATCAACTTTGTTGATGATGAAATTTACTTGCCTCAATTCAAAATCAAAAGAACGTAAAAAATTTCTACCCAAAAGTACTGGGTTACTTTCATTGGCAACTACAACATTTAACTTTTTGGTTATGCCTTGGTACGTAATCACTGAATCGTACTCACCAATTATTTTTATATAATCGCCACTGTAACTTACGTATGGAACGGAGCATTTTTTTAGTTTCTTCTTACATCCATACTGATCAAAGAAAGATTTGGAAACCAATATGCAGGGAGCGCCGGTATCACATGCTGCTGTTACGTTGATTCCGTCAATATTGACTGTGAGTGAGTAGGTAGCAATCGACTTGTCATCTGTAACACTGAAAACATGGGAATTAAAATTATTATTAAGATCAAGTTTGTCTAGATTCATATTATGATTGTCTATTGGTATATTTGATACGTAGTTGACACCATTTTTATGTTTGGAACGACAAATTGCCGCCAAATGCCCGATCTTGCCACAGTGATGGCATTTGCTACCCTTATATCTGCACTCCTCTGAAATGTGATTGCGCCAGCCACAATGAATGCATTTGCCAAGTTGTTGTTGTTTTTTGCTGAAGTTCTTGTTTCTGTTGCCTTTGCCGATGTTGTTGTGTTTTAATACGTAATTTACGTTGTTATTGTTGTTGTGCTCACTATCGCCTGATTTAGCGGCCATCTTGATTTCATAAATCATTGTCTTACGTAATGCCTCATCGACTGTTAGATTTTCGCTCTCTTCGCACATTTTTTCGAATATTCTTTCTGGAAGCCCCATCACAAACTGATTCAAGATGAAATTGTCCAAACAATCACCAAATTTGCAGTTCAGTGCCAGTGTTTTTATTCTGGCGAAATACTCAGCAACGCTTTCATTGGCCTTCATTGATGCCTCTTGAAAAATCTTTCTTTGCTGGAAAATGATTGCCGGTGGTGTGAAGTGTGTTTTAAGCTTTTTACACACGTCTTTAAATAATAAAGATGCTGGTTTGTCTGGGCTGCATAAACTATGCAATAAATTGTATGCTTGCGATCCAATTGATTTTAATAAAGCAGATCGCTTGGCACTGTCATCCGTAATGTTAAGTTCCGATATATGTACATCGAACTTGTCTTTCCATAGGGTCCATGACTCTTTGGACGGATCAAATTCTTGCAGCGTCACGTGAAAGATGTTTGTACCTAACAACGTGCTGTTGTTTGTCGTCATTTTGACTATATCTTATTAAGATTTTTGGTTGCCTTTTTGCGTGAAACGTATATGTACACCTTTAACAGTTTATTTTTTTGTAATTTAAACCTCTTGTTTTTGCTTTAACCTCGTCGCCAATGTAATGTAGCGGCAAAGGTATGACCAACGAGACAAAGAAAACGACCAATCTCAATGAGTACAAGTTTAAGAGTGTCTGTTTTATTAATTGTATTCTTATAGCTAGTTAACATGGTTACTCAATAACACATGATAGTGTTGCCGTCATACTCACATTTGCATAGTACTAAAGATGACATTTTATAGTATATTATTTACACGCATATAGAAAAGTAAAGATATGGTATTTTTGCAATTACCAAACCACAATATTGGCAAAATACAAATTACTATAGCAAAGAGCCAATTAATTATTGGCTGTGTTTGAATCAGGAAAACTTCATATGCGCTCATTATAATGACGAAAGGCTAACAAAAATAAATATTTAAAAGTTTTTTTATTTAATATAATGTAACATATTATGAAATTCTTATTTGACATATTGTCACGATTCTATTTAAAATGAAATTTATTTTTTAATGGTTAAGCAATGTCATTGGTGCTCTACCAAATCATCTGTAGAGAATTCACAATTACAAATTATTTTATAAAGATAAAACTTTTGCTTCGCGTTATAGTTTTGCTTAGACATTTAAGATGAAGTATACATACCTATATGAAACATGTCACATAAAGTACTTTTAACGTAACACGAAGCGAAAACTCTCATCTTTTTGCGTGCTTTGACAATCAGCAAGATGATATAGAAAGTAACTAAAGGTAAGATACACGTTGTGTTCATACAGGAACCATGGACAATTAAGAACAAGGTTTCTGGCTTGTACCACTGTAATTATCAACTTTTTTATGCAAAGACCGGCGCTAGACCCAGAGCGTGCATACTATCTCTTGTGGTAGCACTAATTGCAACAATAGAGGTGATGAGTTATTTGAATATTTAATGGCTTTAGGCCATCCTTATCCTAACCCCATAACACTTAGAAATAGAACAAAACTGACTTTGTACAAGATTAAGAAAACATACACGAAGTTTTCTTTAATCTTTCTATGTTTTCTGATCTTCCCCTGCCTTACCCCTACATAATGTCTTAAAGGCACTCTGACCCAGCAGGTTAAACACTTTTAACTTATTTCAGTCCTTTTTTTGGACGTTGATATAAAATATTAGTACATAGGTTTTTAAGCTGACGGAAAGGTGTGTCAGTCATGCACCGCCCAATATATTGTAAACAACCGTATTAATCTACAATTTTTTCTTATTTATTTAAGCCAAATACAATAAAAATGTAAATTTTAATAGAATAAATATAGAGTTTTTATTTACTAAGTATTTGGAGGGGATTTAAGATTCGAACCGGTCGAATATAAAGTTGTTATTTGTTTTTTTTTTTTGTTTGCTTTTGGAACTAATCAAACTTGAAAGTTCAATGATACTCCAACAGCTAATACTGACAAATAAAGGTATCTCCCCAGTTTTAGTGATTTCATATGCTACTCCGGGGCAAATTTTGGATATAAGAAAAGAAAAAGTTACCCAAATATTATAGTTCCACATTCATCTGTATATGTAGAAATATGCATTTCCGCAAATTTTTTTATTTAACATTTTGTTCTTAGAATTAATTTTTCTATAATATAGGATTTTTTTTAAGTCGAAGCTGCGTCGGCAAAGTAAATTTAAGCCAAATTTCCTCCTGTTAAAAATTTTTTGGGCAGTTTTGCAATATTCGCATTTCTTACGAGACCTTGTTCATTTATTATTTTATAAATTTTATTAAACTACCTTTATGACCATTTATATTTATCTATGTGTAATAATGTAATAAGTTTATGCTTGTGAAGATTCTTACAATTTCTACATATTTTTATAGGCATCTTCCATGGTGGCGCCTATGTAACTCGTCACGTCAGTTTTGGGTGTGGCACAAAAGTCGAAAAACCCGCTCTTGCTGTTAACCATATATGCGGTTCTGGCTTCCATTCTATTGTTAACGGAGCCCATTATATCGCTATGGGCAGTGCTAAGGTATCTTTAACTGGTGGTGTCGAAAATATGTCTCAAGCTCCATTTATTGCTCGAAATATGCGTTTTGGTACTACATTGGGTACTAACTACCGATTTAAAGATTCTTTGTGGGCTAGTTTAACGGATTCGTATTGCAAATTGCCAATGGCTTTAACTGCAGAAAATTTAGTTGATCAATATAAAATTTCACGTGAGGAGTTGATGAATTCTCTTTACGTTCACAAAAGAACTGGGAAAAGGGTCAATATGAAGGTGCATACATATCAGAAATTACAAACTTTAAACTGAAAGTAAAAGGCAAGGAAGTTGATTTTGTTGTTGATGAACATCCCAGACCAAAGACTACACTGGAGGGCTTAACTAAATTGCCGTCTTTGTTTAAAAATAATGGCGTAGTAACTGCTGGTATCGCTTCGGTAAGCTACTGTGAACAACGCTTTGTGTGGAAGGAAAATCGATTTACACTATTTATATTTAGGGTATCTGTGATGGTGCTGCTTGTGTGATTATCGCTTCTGAGAAAGCACTTAAGGGATACAATCTAAAACCTTTTTCCCGTTTAGTAGCCTATTCCTATGTGGGTTGTCCACCTGAAATTATGGGAATTGGACCAGTTTCTGCAATACAAAATGTTTTGAAAATTAGTGGACTTAAGAAGGAAGATATTAATTTATTTGAGTTAAGTTTCACATATCTTAATTGCCAATAATGCATTAGTGTTCATTTGTACGAAAATAAAATCAGATTAATGAAGCCTTTGCTGCCCAGACCCTTGCCTGTGCAAATGTACTTGGCTTAGATATGAATAAGTGGGTGCTGTTGGCTGAAGTAGTAGAACACGAGACTATGAAACAGAGGGTCGTGAGTTCGAGCCCGCTCTGAGTCATGAAATGTTGTGTTGAATTCTTCTGATCAGCATTAGTGCGTGGTTGTGTTAGTTGTTGCCAGCCTGTTTCAATGATGAAGGCATAGTCACTGATCACTGAACATAATTGGCAGCGACTGACACCATCATGTACTAAATAGCAGAGTAACAGCACCCACCTTCGTCGGCCCTGTAGCAAAAATTAGCCGGCGAAGTAAAAGGTTGAAATAGCTACAAAAAAAATGTCTATCTTCTCATCTTTCCTAAATCTGTCTCCTCAATACTATCCCCTCGTTTTCAGTTCCGGCGCAATGCATTGCATAGATAGGGTTCATCCCCTGAGTGCTGGTCCTACTCCTAAAAAAAAAAAAAAAAAAAAAAAACTAAATGTGAATGGTGGGGCTATTGCTATGGGTCATCCATTGGGCGCTGGTGGTTTATTTTTTCGCATCAAAATGCTAAGAACTAGTAACATATAATACATACATTTGTACCGTTATTTTTGGCAATGGCATGCATAATTTGGATATACAAATATGTTCTCCTTGTTAGTCTAATTTATCCGAAATATCAACATGTAGAGCATTTTCGACTGTGATAGGATCCTCATTGTTCATCTTAATTTGTTCAATACTGTGTGAATATTTTCCAAAATATAAATTTCTTTCAATAATATTGTTTATTGATTGAAGAAGTTTCATTTTCATAATATTACTTTCGCCATTATGTGTCAGACTAAATTCTTCCTCCAGAATGTTGTGTCTAATGTTCAGCAAATAGTTTCTCCAAATTCTTTGCACAAAATATGGAACAGCTGCTATTCCAATGATAAGAACTCGGCATCCTGTTGAAATTTAAATTCTCTCGTGTGAAATATCATATGGAGACCGTATTGTTTTAAAAAGTAATGATATGGTTTTTTTGCAATTACCAAACCACAATATTGGCAATATACAAATTACTATAGCATAGAGACAATTAATTATTGGCTGTGTTTAAATCGGAAAAACTTCATATGCGCTCATCATAATGACGAAAGGCTAACAAAAATAAATATATAAACGTTTTTTTATTTAATATAATGTAATATTATGAAATTCTTATTTGACATATTGTCACGATTCTATTTAAAATTAAATTTATTTGTTGATGGTTAAGCAATATGCATTTCATAGGTGCTGTACCAAATCATCTGTAGAGAATTCACAATTACAAATTATTTTAGAAAGATAAAACTTTTGCTTCGCGTTGCGTTATAGTTTTGCTTTGACATTTAAAATGAAATATACATACCTATATGAAACATGTCACATAAAGTACTTTTAACGTAACACGCAGCGAAAACTCTCATCTTTTTGCTTGCTTTGACAATCAGCAAGATGATAGGGCAAGTAACTAAAGGTAAGATACACGTAGTGTTCATACAGGAACCATGGACAATTAAGAACAAGATTTCTGGCTTGTTCGACTGTAATTATGAACTTTTTTATGCAAAGACCGGCGCTAGACCCAGGGCGTGCATACTATCTCTTGTGGTAGCACTAATTGAATATTTAATGGCTTTAGACCATCCTGATCCTAACTCCATAACATTTAGAAATAGAAGAAAACGGACTTTGTACAAGATTAAAAAAACATACACGAAGTTTTCTTTAATCTATCTATGTTTTCTGATCTTCCCCTGACCTTACCCCTACATAATGTCTTAAAGGAACTCTGACAAAGCAGGTTAAACACTTTTAGCTTATATCAGTCCTATTTTTGGACGTTGATATAAAATATATTAATACATAGGTTTTTAAGCTGACGGAAAGGTGTCTCAGTCATGCACCTCCCAATATATTGGAAACGACCGTATTAATCTACAATTTTTTTTTTATTTATTTAAGCCAAATACCATAGAAAAGAAAATTTTAATAGAATAAAAACAGAGTTTTTATTTACTAAGTATTTGGAGGGGATTTAAGATTCGACCCGGTCGAATATAACGTTTTTATTTGTTTGTTTTTTCTTTGCTTTTGGTACTAATCAAACTCGAAAGTTCAATGATACCCCAACAGCTAATATTGAACAATAAAAGTATTTCCCCAGTTTTAGTGATTTCATATGCTACTACGGGGCAAAATTTCGAGTAGTGTTCTGTCTCTCGTGCCGTTAACACGTTTTTCGTCTTTGTGTCTGTTAGTTCGGGCTGTGTTTTAGTTATTTAAGGAAAATACAATTTAAAAATTAAATTAATTGAAAGCACATAAGCAAAAAAAAAATAAAAAATATATAAACATAAACATTCAAAGAACAAAAATCAAACCAATCAAAAAAAAAAAAAATAAAACCAAATAAATTGAATTTTAAATAAGTACACACCAAATATTAAATAAAAGCAACAAATATCTTCAACTACAATAATAAAATACAAAATCAATAACTTAAACAAGAAAAAAAACAACAAAACAAGAAAACAACAGACAATAAAATAAACAGTGCATTCCTCACCACCAGTGACGACACCCCATACCAGTGTTGGCACCAAGAATGATAAAATAAAGATTACGCCAACAAGCTGAAATAAAAATACATTTCTGCGCATGATGGAACTCTGACGTCACTCATAATGTGTTCTGATTGGTTAATAAAATTCAGCTGAAAACTATTATGTTATTGTAAAAAACAGGACAGTGGGGCAAATTTCGAGTTTTCAAATTAAATTTGTGTGATAATAAACAATTTTAAAGAATTATATTATATTCCAACTTTTTTTATTTGAAATCGTTAATTTATAGTTATTTTACATAAATATTGAACCCAATTGCTAATTATTTTCCTTTTTTCCCCATTCAAAATTTGTGGTTGTTATTTTACTTAAGAATAAAAATCTTTAAAGAATTTTTAGTTTTCTATTTTATTGTATTTTCTCTTTCTCTTGTAAGTGCTTTCAACAATTTCATAATTTAGTTTCCTAATTCTAAAATACATTCGACATCTAAAAAAAAGTTTTTTTTTACATCTTCACTGGCTTCAATTTCGTTTGCTTCCAACAAATGCTTTTGTAAATATCCACTTTCGAGTAATAATTTGTCGCCATTCAATTTGGAAAAAATTAAATCACATATGAATTTTTATTAGTCGAACTTTGTAATGTAAATTGTTAATTTTGGGCTTAAGTTTGAATCTGCATGACTGCAAATGATTTTTTATTATTTTATTAATAAATGAATTTGTTCAAATTCTATTTATTGTTTTTTATTAAGATGGGAATATTAAGAATATTTTCAATAATCATCAAACCAGCAGAACGGATCAGTACTGATTTCGAGGCCGCTACGCCATCTCATCAGCGTTCTTTGTTCAATTTTTCCACTGTTGCAAGTGGTGCTAGTTAGTAGGAATATCAACTATTCAACCAATATTTTAACGAAAATTGAATATGAGAAGTTATCACATTCATATTTTTAAGTTATTACCTTTTTGGTTAGTACGAAATTCCCCAACCCTGACGATTAATATTCCCAATATTCCATGTATCTCTTTCGCTTTTTCCAGAGCCATCGGAATTTGAACAAATTCATTTATTAATAAAATAATAAAAAATCATTTGCAGTCATGCAGATTCGAACTTAAGCCCAAAATTAGCAAATTAAATCACATAATGTTAGCGTGTTCATTAACGCAGTTGATGGCTTACTAAGTCCACCTTCACTTAAGTGGTTAACCCATGAATAATTGCATTCGCTTGAACAATTATTCACAAGATCAGAGTTTTCATTCTTTAATTTGTGGCAAATATATCCGGCCAAGTTCTCTAAACCATCATATTCCATATTTTCTATTTCGCTTTCGTTTGTTTCTGTAGTCAAACTATCTGCCTGAATGTTACGGTTAACACTCTTAAGCATAGTACCTGAAGAGATCACAAGTATTATAAAACCTTGTGTTATTTAAAATCGAAAGCTTCAACTTACCCGTTAAAGAATTATTTACATCTAAATCGGGTGTGTTGTCAACTTCTACATTTGCATTACTACCAAAAATGCCTTCGTTTGACCCCAGTAAATACAAAACTAAACCAACAAATAAAGTATATTCGATATGAATCTATTTTAGTTTTCTACACCTTTATACAATCAGAAATCCATTGGATAACAAGAAAAGTATTTATAAGGCAAAATGAAAAATAAAATCTAATTTTCATAACAGTTTGAATTAGATTTTATTTTTCATTTTGCCTTATAAATACTTTTCTTGTTATCCAATGGATTTCTTATTGTATAAAGGTGTGGAAAACTAAACTAGATTCATATCGAATATACTTTATTTGTTGGTTTAGTTTTGTATGAGTTTCAAGGCCTACTATTCTTATTCTGTTGTTATATTTGAAAATAATTTGTAATTTACAAGTTGTGAATTCTCAGATGGTTTTCGGAAGTATATGCATAAGATAAGAGGTTTTTAGCTTTTCAAAACTGTGGTTGAAGTCTACTGACGATTTGGTAAAGCACCAATGAAATGCATATAGACGTTGCTTAACCACCAACAAATAAATTTCATTTATATATAATGGTATTGTGACAACAATGTGTTAAATAAAATAAAAAAATTTCATAACAGTTTGTTTTAGATTTTATTTTTCATTTTGCCTTATAAATACTTTTCTTGTTATCCAATGGATTTCTGATTGTATAAAGGTGTAGAAAAATAAAATAGATTCGTATCGAACATACTTTATTTGTTGGTTTAGTTTTGTATGAGTTGCAAGCCTATGTTCTTGTTCTGTTGTTATTTTTGAAAATATTTTGTAATTTACAAGTTGTGAATTCTCAGATGGTTTTCGGAAGTATATGCATAAGATAAGAGGTTTTTAGCTTTTCAAAACTGTGGTTGAAGTCTACTGACGATTTGGTAAAGCACCAATGAAATGCATATAGACGTTGCTTAACCACCAACAAATAAATTTCATTTATATATAATGGTATTGTGACAACAATGTGTTAAATAAAATAAAAAAATTTCATAACATTCTATTTATTATTTTTTATTAAGATTGGAATATTAAGAATATTTTCAATAATCATCAAACCAGCAGAACGGATCAGTACTGATTTCGAGGCCGCTACGCCATCTCATCAGCGTTCTTTGTTCAATTTTTCCACTGTTGCAAGTGGTGCTAGTTAGTAGGAATATCAACTATTCAACCAATATTTTAACGAAAATTGAATATGAGAAGTTATCACATTCATATTTTTAAGTTATTACCTTTTTGGTTAGTACGAAATTCCCCAACCCTGACGATTAATATTCCCAATATTCCATGTATCTCTTTCGCTTTTTCCAGAGCCATCGGAATTTGAACAAATTCATTTATTAATAAAATAATAAAAAATCATTTGCAGTCATGCAGATTCGAACTTAAGCCCAAAATTAACAATTTACATTACAAAGTTCGACTAATAAAAATTCATACATAATTTAAAACATTGCGGGGGCACGCGCACTTGTTCATTGTAAATTGACAACTAAATTCAATTACTTGAACATAAATAACAAAGAAGCTTTAGCAATCAGCAGCCGATGGCTCTGGAAAAAGCGAAAGAGATACATGGAATATTGGGAATATTAATCGTCAGGGTTGGGGAATTTCGTACTAACCAAAAGGGTAATAACTTAAAAATATGAATGTGATAACTTCTCATATTCAATTTTCGTTAAAATATTGGTTGAATAGTTGATATTCCTACTAACTAGCACCACTTGCAACAGTGGAAAAATTGAACAAAGAACGCTGATGAGATGGCGTAGCGGCCTCGAAATCAGTACTGATCCGTTCTGCTGGTTTGATGATTATTGAAAATATTCTTAATATTCCCATCTTAATAAAAAATAATAAATAGAATTTGAACAAATTCATTTATTAATAAAATAATAAAAAATCATTTGCAGTCATGCAGATTCGAACTTAAGCCCAAAATTAACAAATTAAATCACATAATGTTAGCGTGTTCATTAACGCAGTTGATGGCTTACTAAGTCCACCTTCACTTAAGTGGTTAACCCATGAATAATTGCATTCGCTTGAACAATTATTCACAAGATCAGAGTTTTCATTCTTTAATTTGTGGCAAATATATCCGGCCAAGTTCTCTAAACCATCATATTCCATATTTTCTATTTCGCTTTCGTTTGTTTCTGTAGTCAAACTATCTGCCTGAATGTTACGGTTAACACTCTTAAGCATAGTACCTGAAGAGATCACAAGTATTATAAAACCTTGTGTTATTTAAAATCGAAAGCTTCAACTTACCCGTTAAAGAATTATTTACATCTAAATCGGGTGTGTTGTCAACTTCTACATTTGCATTACTACCAAAAATGCCTTCGTTTGACCCCAGTAAATACAAAACTAAACCAACAAATAAAGTATATTCGATATGAATCTATTTTAGTTTTCTACACCTTTATACAATCAGAAATCCATTGGATAACAAGAAAAGTATTTATAAGGCAAAATGAAAAATAAAATCTAATTTTCATAACAGTTTGAATTAGATTTTATTTTTCATTTTGCCTTATAAATACTTTTCTTGTTATCCAATGGATTTCTTATTGTATAAAGGTGTGGAAAACTAAACTAGATTCATATCGAATATACTTTATTTGTTGGTTTAGTTTTCTATGAGTTTCAAGGCCTACTATTCTTATTCTGTTGTTATATTTGAAAATAATTTGTAATTTACAAGTTGTGAATTCTCAGATGGTTTTCGGAAGTATATGCATAAGATAAGAGGTTTTTAACTTTTCAAAACTGTGGTTAAAGTCTACTGACGATTTGGTAAAGCACCAATGAAATGCATATAGACATTGCTTAACCACCAACAAATAAATTTCATTTATATATAATAGTATTGTGACAACAATGTGTCAAATAAAAAACTTTCATAACAGTTTGAATTAGATTTCATTTTGCCTTATAAATACTTTTCTTGTTATCCAATGGATTTCTGATTGTATAAAGGTGTAGAAAACTAAAATAGATTCATATCGAATATACTTTATTTGTTGGTTTAGTTTTGTATGAGTGTTAAGGCCTACTATTCTTATTCTGTTGTTATTTTTGAAAATAATTTGTAATTTACAAGTTGTGAATTCTCAGATGGTTTTCGGAAGTATATGCATAAGATAAGAGGTTTTTAACTTTTCAAAACTGTGGTTAAAGTCTACTGGCGATTTGGTAAAGCACCAATGAAATGCATATAGACATTGCTTAAATTTCTTACTAAGTCCACCTGCACTTAAGTGGTTAACCGATGAATAATTGCGTTCGCTTGAACAATTATTCACAAGATCAGAGTTTTCATTCTTTAATTTGTGGCAAATATATCCGGCCAAGTTCTCTAAACCATCATATTCCAGTCAAACTATCTGCCTGAATGTTACGTGTAACACTCTTAAGTATAGTACCTGAAGAGATCACAAGTATTATAAAACCTTGTGTTATTTAAAATCGAAAGCTTCAACTTACCCGTTAAAGAATTATTTACATCTAAATCGGGTGTATTGTCAACTTCTACATTTGTATTACTACCAAAAATGCCTTCGGTTGACGCCAGTAAATATGATCGAAGTCCATATTTGAATTCTTCTCGATCAGGGTGATCATGAAGACCGCCTTTCGACCTAATTATTCCAAAAAAATTTTCCAGAACATCTTGACTAAGGCGATACGTTAGCAAATACTCAATATTATATCGATTTTTGAGTTCAATATACAGCATTTGCAATGCTTTATTAGATTGAATGATACCTGTAGAATACATTTATGTCAAAAGAATTAAGCCTGTCAAAAAAATTTTGGAGCACAATATAATTTTCAATATATAGATTATAGATTACGATATTACATATGTGTGAAAAAAGTTTCGTGGCCACTTTAACCTTTTGCCTTTCAAGTCCGACCACACATAAATTATGTGGTGATATTTTATGTGTGATCTGCAAGTCAGTTGATTGGAGGGATAGGAGACTTAAAATTATATCCTTTTTGACTTCCTTTTCGTTAATGATGAACCCACTATCAACGAAATTAAACACAAAAATTTTGGTTTCATCGAACAAAAACCTACATATGTATACATATATGTTACGTATATTCATACAAAGAAAAAATAAAAAAACTTATTGAAGCATATTTACATAAAACATACCATGGTTTTTCGTAATCTACTTCAAGTTCACTGAACAGTTTTCTGTTACCTCCACCTAAGTCATAAACAATGGCCACAATTGTAAAGCCACTCTGCTTCATGGTATTCAATATATTGAATAAAATATATTTTGACATTTGGGTATCATAGTGATAATATATATGGGTTGCTTCCAATTTAAAATTAAACCTTTCAGCGAATTAACAAAGGTTCTAAAAATTCTTGATTTTGACACAAATAACTTACCTCTTAGCAAGGCCACCTGGATATAATTAGCCGGTTCTAGCACTAAATCTGCTGACTTATCATAGCAATACTTCTTTTATACCCTCCAAAAAAGAATTTGGAGGGTATATTCACTTTGTCATTCCGTTTGTAACGCATCGAAATATCCATCTCAGACCCCATAAAGTATATATATTCTTGATCAGTGATGAAATCTAAGACGAACTGAGCATGTCCGTCCGTCCGTCCGTCTGCGGAAATAACGATTCAGTCCAAACGAAAAGAGCTAGACTCTTGAAATTTGGCATAAATATATTTTAAAACTTAGAGCAGGTTAAATTCGAAGATGGGCTAAATCGGGCAAGAGGGAAAAAAGTTCCCCTAAGAAGAACTAAACCAACCCAAAAAAAAAACATAATTTTTAAAGTTTTTTGGTTATTTTGTTAAGCAAATGATATATTTTTATGTCAAATACGCTCCAACGCCTTAAACTTGGAGCCATTAAATAAAATAAAAATATTTTTTGACCCCGCCTACTTCAGTGGGCGTTATTATAGGCAAAAATAGCATAAAAATTTAACAAATTGTTTTACTTAAGCCTACATTCCTTAAAAATAACACTTTTAAGCTTTAATGACGAAGCTGAGACGAAACCTGGTACTACTCTGCCCTACCCCCTCATTCCCCCTCGCCCCCTAAATGACCCTACCAAAAAAAAATTTTTTTTAAATTTTGTGTATAATCATCCCAAGCATTTATCTTTAGAGTTTTATGACTGCCTGTTGCTGCCGTACCCCCCCCGACCTCTTCCTTTGCCCCCTAAATGACCCTACCAAAAAAATTTTTTCCATAAATTTTGTATATAATCATCCCAAGCATTTATCTTTAGAGTTTTATGACTGCCTGTTGCTGCCCTACCCCCTCCTCCCCCTTTGCCCGCTAAATGACCCTATCAAAAAAAAAAAGAAATTTTAATTTTGTATATAATTATCCCAAGCATTTATTTTTAGAGTTTTATGACAAAGGTGAAATGTTTCCCCCACAGCCCTTGCCATAGCGACCCCGCCAAAATACAGTTTTTATAGCATCCAAAGAGAATTGTGATGAAGTCTAAGACGGTCTAGCAATGCCCATACGTTCGTCTGTAGAAAACATGATATTGTATATTTTTGAACCCCGCCCCCTTTAGTGGGCGTTGACGTACGATATTATATAAAGGAACTCTGTCCCACCAAGTTAAACATTTCAAATTCACTTACTAAATATTTGGAGGGTATTTCAGATTCGACCCGGTCGAATATAACGTTTTTACTTGTTTTGCATTCATCTCATCAAACTCAACACACATAGTTTTTCAGTTTCTGACATTTTGTTGGCCGCAGATAGTAGTTTCACAACAGGCTTCAAAATACCTTTTGACATGTCCAACTTTTGCGACCATCTTTGCAACGTTCTCACCGATGGAAGTGGGAAATGTTTCTTCCTTAAAAGTCTATAAGCTCTGGCACTTGCTGAGTATAGGGTGATTGATTGAGCAATGTCTGTTTCTGTAAAATTTTGTCTTTTATCACCGCTTTTTAGTTTTTTTATTTGACCCTCAGTAAACAAACGCCTCAGTGCCTTCTCGAGATTTGAGTTTGCAAAGCTTAGTTTCTGAATACGACAAGATAAATTTTTTATCGTCACATCACACTGACTTTTTGCCATTTTCAGCGAACAATTCTCCTTAAGAAGTGAATCTCTAGAAACTATTTAATTAATTATTTGTTAATTTTTTAAATACTAACATACATTTTCAATTCCAAAGTTTTAGTGTAATTTTGGACATAACCTTCTTCAATGTCAGTCGGCAATTCGCCATTTACACATTTTACTTCAAACATATTTTGATTATTTATTTGGTTTTTTGTTTCATCTTCTTCAGTGCCATAAGCAATTTTCTTTTTACTATCAATAACAATATTTTCTATGGACGGAACTGCATGGGGTTTTAATTTCTTCGCACTTCGTTTACTAAATCCTATTCATAAGGACTTATTAATGGACTTAAAGAATTAATTATGTGACAACTTACCCATTTGTTATATTAAGTTCCTTTCAATATCCTCTTGCTTAAAATGTAAAGCACAAATTGTTTCTTTTTCCACATTTACAGGCTTTATACGCTTGCAAAATATCACCCATAACTTCCTTTGAGATTCATCTCTTGGAAAACTCTAAAATGACACAGCTTTTTGAAAACAAAATTATTTTGATATCAATATTACATTTTAACACAATTAATTTCTCACTTGTTTTTTTTTTTTTGCTGTTACTTTGTTTGCAATTGCCCACTGCACATTTCATGTTTGCTCTTTTTGTTCTCTTTTCACTTCAATTTGGGTTTTTTTGTTTACAATCTATGAGCTTTAAATAACAAGTTTTAATAAGTTTTTTACACTTCAAGCTATTTAATAATTATTTTAATATATTTATTTTAAAATATAACATAATTTATTATAAGATATAACACAAAACGTGCGCTTTCATAAATCCGATTTAATTTGCTTGTTGGAAATGTCTCTGAGTAAATTGTGTGAAGAGTTGCCAAATGTAGCATAAAATGTAAATTTTGTACGAGAAAGTATTAGTTTTGCATATAATAAACATTTGGCAATCTCTTCGAGGGAACAAATACGTCATCGAACAGTAAATCATGCGCAAGGCGTAATCCTTATTTTATCATTCTTGGTTGGCACAATGAGCCACTATGGGAAAATGGAAGTGGACCAGACCAGGGCTTTTATGACCTGTGTTTCTGCAGTATTAGGCGCCTCCCATCCCTCTTCCCATGAATAAAATAAAATAAAACTCTATTTTATTGGTGCGGTGTACTGATAGCGGCTGGATCATTCACTAGTGAAGGCATAGCACTGACTAGTGAATGGTCACTGGAGTTGTTGTCATTGCATCGTATTCCCTAATCTAGAGTTTGGATTTCGGTTTTTTTTCTCTCATCTTGTGATGGTGGGTAAGTTTAGAATCGACTTCTGTAACATACGTGGGTTAAGAGCGAATTGCTTTTCTGTATATGCTCACGTTTGTCTCAATAGGCCGGATGTTTTCACCTTAAGTGAAACCCAGGTACATGAGGATGGTGATCCACAGGATTTTCATTTGCCCGGGTATAACCTCCTGTCGCTTTTTATTCTTCATAGGGGCCTTGCAATATACGTACGTAATGAAGTTGTGTACCAATGCCAGCAACCATTAGGCATGTCTGACGCAGAATTTAGCTGTCTTTGGGTTAAATTCGCGGAAAGAGATGCTACCATACATGGCTTCGATACTCTTTCCGACTCCATATCGAAGATTCTTGATAGTTGTTCGAGCAGTGAAATTGTAGTTGCTAGTGATTTCAATGTTCATAATACATCTAGGCTTCGCCTCCACGCTGGGTGGTCATCTTGTCGCGATGTGGAGGCTAGGTGTAGTTGACCGGTCTGTACTGGCGGGGGCAGCTGTTATCAGTAGCCCCTGCTAGGGTCACCCATGCCAGAGTGGCCAACAACTAAGTACCGTCCAAGAACCACCCTTCCCGGACTTGATAGCGTCTGTTTTTCCCCATGGGGCGGCTATCGAGTCAGTCCGTTTTTCGGTCCAAGGGACCATGTCCAAATCCATCAGCGTCTGTATCCCTGTATTTGGGGCGGCTGATGGTCTGCGTCTGCATCCAGGTGGGTCGGCAGCTTTTTTAACCTGGCAGTAGGTATAAAATGCAACCTCAAACCCACCAAAAAAGAAAACCAAAAAGCCAAGCCCCACGTATCCGGTTAGGGGCTTAACAATCTCCGGGGACCCTATTCCCGCGGCGCAAGTGGGTGGGTGCTGTTGGCTGAAGTAGTAGAACACGAGACTATGAAGCGGAGAGTCCTGAGTTCGAGCCCCAGCTGAGTCATGAAATATTGTGTTGAATTCTTCTGATCAGCATTAGTGCGTGGTTGTGTTAGTTGTTGCCAGCCTGTTCTCAGTGATGAAGGCATAGTACTGATCACTGGACAATTACTGGCAGCGACTGACCCAATCATGTACTAAAAGCAGAGTAACAGCACCCACCTTCGTCGGCCCTGTAGCAAAAATTAGCCGACGAAGTAAAAGGTTGAAACAGCTACAAAAAAAAAAAAAAAAAAAAACAATTGTCTATCTTCTCATCTTTCCTAATCTGTCCCCTCAATACTATCCCCTCGTTTTCAGTTCCAGCGCAATGCATTGCATATATAGGGGACATCCCCTGAGTGCTGGTCCTACTCCTAAAAAAAAAAAAAAAAAGTAGCAGGCCGCGGTGAATCGAAAGCTACTGCTGCTCAGGCTGGCCGGGTGTCCACATCAGGCCCGACCAGTCTGCGGACTACTGACGTGGTGGGCAATCAGCCTGGATTAACCTGTTGAGAAAGGGGCTAAACACCCGGCAACGGGTGGCTGCCCTAGCACTAGCAGCGAGGTACCTCTGTCTTTCGCTCCAAGTACCTCAAAAGCTGCTCAGGTCCTTACCGGTAAAACGGTAAAAACCCCTTTTTCGGGTGCGAAGGGAATGGAAAGGCCTAAACCGTCCAAACCCGTCGCCTCCAAAGCGCACATTGCGCAGGAAAAGGCAAAGAGGATTACTTCTAGCCACAGTACTGCGTCACCCACTGCCAATCCCGGCAAAAACATCAGTAATCCTTGGCGCAAAAATGCTTTACGCAGGGCCAATGATGCGAGGCGCTCCGCCTTAAGAACCATTTCGCACCTCGGTGCGGTCCCGGCTGACCAGCTTTCTGAAAAGCAGGCAGCCTCTCTAAAGTGGGCACAGGCTCATTTGTCGAGGCTGCAAATAAACTCCTCCCCCGCAACTGCCACGGTTGCGGCGCCTAAACGGCAACGTTCGGTAGAGGAGAACGATGCAGCTAGGGCTTCTAGGGCAAAACGTCCTAAGAACATCCCTTCGAAAGGCACCTTTAGTGAGATCGCCAAAGGCAAGCTCATAAGGGCCATAATCGATAGGGATGCATCAGACGGTGCCATTTCCCATGCCAGATGGGACTTGGTCAACCAAAAACTGGCGGGAGTGTTCTGGAAGATCCGCAAGGAGAATCCGGGACCGCCGCCTCAATGCGTCGATGCTGGCTGGCACCAGCACGGCGTTAAATTGAAGAAGGCCATCGAAGCTATTGGCGAGGTGTGGGAAGGCTCTAGGCTGGATGTGGTTTCCGTGGAAGACATACCCAGAAGACCAAGAGCCTTGACCATAATTCTTGCTGAACTTTCTTCCCCGAAGGAGATCCTTGAGATCCTTAAGGACTGTAACCCGGATCTACCCACCCGTGACTGGAGGGTAGCTAAGGTGAATGCATCCGAGAGGTCTAGAAGGGAGGTGGTTCTGATTCTTAACAAAGAATCTTTGGCACCGATCCGTAAGAGGGGCAACAAAATCTTCTACTGTTTCAGTAAGATTCTGTTGCGCCTCTACCGGACCGACGTCAGGAAGAACCGCAACCGAGGGGATGATGCTGCCAACGGCGCTGTTGACTGCGCTGCTGCTGGTGTGTCGGACGCAGCTTCATGCGGGCAAGAGGACACCCACTCAGTCTCAGACATGGTGGGTGGCTTCTTTGAACGGATGGTAGTCGCGGATGAGGACACTGACGCCCTCTTGGAATCCAGCCAAGAGCACGCCAACACCACCATAATTGCGCTCCATGATGGTGAAGGTGACGCAGATAAACCTTCACCACTCTAAAGCAGCATCCGCTGCGATGCTCCTCCGGGTGGTAGAGAGGAAGGAGGAGCTGGTTATGGTCCAGGAACCCTGGGTCCACCAAGGACGGGTTCATGGACTGGCACTGAAGGGCTACAAGCTATTGTTTGCCAAAGGCACAGGTAATATTAGATCTTGTATCTTGGCTAAAAACTCTTTGCGTATCTTTATCCTATCTGATTTCAGTGATGAGGATACTTTAGCAGCTGCTCTGGAGACCCCGTCCGGTACGGTTTGGTTGGTCTCGAGCTATATGGCGCATGACCATGAGGGCAGTCCACAAAATGGCAGGGTTCGTGGCATTGTGTCAAGGGCGATAAGCACGAGGACGCGTATAATAATAACTGCTGACGCCAATTCACACCACATCTCCTGGGGTAGTAGCGATACTAACGAGCGAGGTGAGTGTCTCTTCGATTTCATTTTAAATAATAATCTTGAAATTGTCAACAGGGGTTTAGAACCCACTTTTATTGTGTCTGACCGTAGAGAGGTTTTAGATGTAACATTGGTTAGAGCACACCAATCTGGTTAGCGGTTGGAGGGTTGCGGATGACTGCTCCCTATCTGATCATCGCTATATTGACTTTAACATAGGGTTAGGTGTAAGTAGATTCAATCCTATAGTTAACAGAAAGAAGACTGACTGGGAGTTAAAGAACAATGTACTCTGCAACTCCTTATCGACGTCACCAAGTATTAGAAATATTGGGGACATTGACTCTGCTGTGGAGATTCTAAGTGAATCGTTTCGCTGTGCCACTAATGTGGCTTGAAAACCAATGGTTTGCAGGGGAAGGGCCAGACCACCATGGTGGAGCCCGGAAATTGCACATTCACGAAATGAATGTCGTAGGCTATTCAACGAGGCTAAACGATCAGGCGACTGGTCGGCATACAAAACCTCGGTGAATCGCTTCAAGAATCTTGTCAGGAACGCAAAAAGGAGGTCTTGGAGGGCTTTCTGCCGTAATGTGGAGGGTTCATCTGAAACCAACAGGCTGCGTAAGATGCTATCAACCGCACCGGTTGTACCCAGCTACATACAGAAACCCTGTGGTAGCTGGACCATGAGTAGTCAAGAGACGCTGAGCGTACTACCCGACACTCATTTTCCTGGCAGCCAGGCGGCACCTTTAACAGGCACTGCCGATGGCAGCTTGGCGACAGGCGCAGTCACAACTCCATTGGATATGGATAGGCTCCGCTGGGCTGTACACAACTTCGATCCGTTCAAGTCTCCGGGACCAGATGGAATAATTCCAGCGGATCTATAGAGAAATGCGGACATTGTCCTACCTTGGATCACGGTAATTTACAGTGAATGCCTTAGGAGGGCTTATATACCTATATTTTGGCGTACCTGCAAGGTTGTCTTTATCCCGAAGGGAGGTAAGACGTCACACACTAAGCCTAAAGACTTCAGACCGATAAGTCTTACTTCTTTTTTACTCAAAACTTTAGAAAGAGTAATTGATATTCATCTGAGAATGACCATTCCCAATGAGCTTCTCTCCAAATCACAGCACGCCTACACTAAAGGCAAATCTGTGGAAACGGCACTACATTCTCTAGTGGGCCACATAGAAAAATCTCTTGAGTATAGGGAATTTACTATGGGGGCTTTTCTGGACATAGAGGGTGTTTTCAACTATGTCAACCCCGATTCCATCATCAATGGGATGGCAGCGGTAGGGATTGATGACAATTTATGCCGGTTTGTTAGAAACTTACTAACTTTCAGGGTAGTCAGGGGCTCGATTGGGGATGTCACTGAGTATAGGGTAGTCTATCGGGGCACTCCACAGGGAGGTGTTCTGTCACATCTGTTGTGGAACCTGACCATTAATTCGCTTTTCCTAAGTCTAGAACGCAGACAGATTATGACTGTCGCGTACGCGGATGACGTAGCGGTGGCGATATCGGGTAAGCACTTGGATACCATATCTCAGTGTATGGAGTCTGCGCTGGCTCTGCTGAGTAGGTGGAGTGTCAGCTGTGGGCTCGGCATCAACCCAGCCAAGACTGAGTTGGTGCTCTTCACTAGGAGGTACAAGACCGATAGCTTTATACACCCAAAGCTTAACGGCACCTCCTTGAAAATATTTAAACCGCCAAGTACCTGGGTGTGATTCTGGATAGTAAGCTATCATGGAATCAGAACATACAGGCGAGAGCGGAAAGGTCCTTAGTGGCTATTTATACATGCAAAAGGGCAGTAGGCCTCAAATGGGGTATCAGCCCTAGGGGGATCAATTGGATCCTTGAGGCTGTTATTAAACCAGTACTCTTTTACGGGGTATTGGTTTGGTGGAATGCGATGGACAAGCAGGCTCATCGCAGGACCTTTGAAAAAGTCTTTCGGGTCGTAGCGAGACTGATGACAGGCGCACTACGATCTACACCAACGGGAGCAATTTTTGCGATGCTAAACTGGCTCCCGGTTGACATTCTGGCCAGACAACTGGCTCTATTCTCAGCGGTCAGGTTGAATACAGTATGTCCATGGACTGGGACTGACTATGGGCATGCTAGGATTTTGAGAGAGCACTCGGAAATCCATGCCAACATTGACTACTGTGTACCAAGACCCTTCTTTGGTGGACTTTTCCGTTCCATTGTCGTTGACAGGGAACATGTTGACAGGCTTTCCTTTCCCGAGGATTCAGTTAGAGTTTTCACTGACGGATCCAAAAGGGGAATAAGAACGGGCGGAGGCTTCTGTGTGGAGAACTTCAATGTAAGATCTCCATTCCGGCTCCAGGAAGGTTGTGCTCTCTTACAAGCCGAAATCTCTGCTATTACTCGGGCAGCGAGATGGCTAAGGTACTATAGGATATCGAATGATATCTTCATTGTTACCGATAGCAAGGCAGCCATCTCTGCTATTAGTGGTGTGTACAGTAGATCAAAAACTGTGGTCGAATGCCGACTGTCTATCAACGAGATAGCGAGACATTCGAGGGTGACACTGGTTTGGGTGCCAGGGCATTCTGGATGTCCAGGCAACCATACTGCGGATGAGATTGCCAGACAAGGGACTGAATTGAACAGTTCAATGATCAGTCACTTCACTGGCATTCCATTAGCGCGATGCAAGTTTCTGATTCAAAGCGAATCATACAAACTAGCTCAACTTAGGTGGGAAAGCGTGGCTAACTGTCTCGTGGCAAGAGCCACGTGGCCCCATTACGATTTGCGCAAAACACGCGACCTTCTCAAGTTTGACAAGGCGCGCATGCGTCAACTGGTGACTGTTCAGACAGGACACTGTAGCTTTGGGACTCATGCTAGGAGGATGGGTCTAATATACAACGACTATTGCAGAAGGTGCAATGATGAGGAGGAGGAAGAAACTGTCCTCAATCTTCTGTGTCAGTGTCCTGCCCTTGCTAATGTAAGGGCAGCGGCGCTGGGCTCCCGATTCCTGTCAGACTTAGACAGCCTGGCAAACGTGGAGCTTTCAGGGATATCATCCTTCCTCAGGGGTACAGGATGATTTGAAACGGCGGAGGACATCCCTTAGGAGGTCCTCTGCTTAAGGGCATCACAAAGGGACCGAATTGACGGACCCAAGTGGATTGTCCCGCAAGGGACAACGGCCCTCTAACCTAACCTAACCTATCTAGACTTCGCCATTCGAGCCACACAACCTCTGAGGGCCAATTTGCTGAGTTGTTCGCCGCGCACAATCACCTTGTGCAATTAGTTAAAGAACCAACACATATTCCATGTTTTGAAGGGCACCAACATAATACTCTTGACCTTTTTCTAACTTCACATCCTGAAAAGTAAGAAGTTATTGTCAATGCACTTCTCGGTAACTCGGATCATTGCACCATTTCCGCAACCTTTCCGTTCTCCAAACTTCGCAACGTTTCGCGTGCAGCCACGAAGCGTAGTAAATATATTTACGAAAAGGGTCGTTGGGCCGAGCTCAACGAATTCTTTCGGAATTTTAGTTAGAAACTATGTTTTCTTGACAATGATGTCGATTCCATGGCGAAAATGGTTGAAAACACAATTCTACTGGGGATGAAAGCTTTTATTCCCTGTAAGCAAATTTCGGTTAAACCTAGGGCGAAGTCTTGGTTTAACCAGGCATGTAAAGATGCGTTGCGATCCAGAGAGGCAGCATTCAGTACTTGGCGTAATAACAAAAATGCCAATACTGATTTGCTACGCAAGAAGGCAAGATCTTCGTGTGCCAAAGTGTTAAGACGCGAAAAGGCTTTATACGAGCAGCGTATTCGCACTAAAATTCTCACTGCCCCCAGGGGTAGTAAGAGTTTTTGGTCATTCGTCAAAAGTGTTAAGGAAAGTGCTAGTTCTTCAATTCCAAATCTTTTGAGGAATGACCCAATATTTACTGACCCGGTTGATAAAGCTAATATATTGGCTGAAATTTTTGCAAGTAACTCTCACTTGCCTGATAGCTCTCAACCACTCCCCGCGCTCGAGAGAGTATCCGTAACTATGCCAAATATATTTTTTCGAGCGCGTGCAGTTAAAAGGGTTCTTGCGGAACTCAGCACAAGGAAGTCTCCTGGGCCGGATGGAATCCCTGCACTGGTCCTGAAGCAGTGCTCTTCGGCGTTAGCACGTCCATTAGCCAAACTTTTCAGTACACTATACCAATCCCAAAAAAGGGAGTGGCTACTAACCCTGAAAATTACCGCCCGATTGTAATATGTTCTGCTATATCGAAGGTGATGGAAACTATGCCTAACTTCCATCTTGTGAAATATCTGGAAACCAACAGTTTACTAAACGACCGCCAGTATGGTTTCCGCAGAGGGCGCTCTACGGGTGACCTATTGGCCCTTCTTTCGGAAAACTAGTGTAGTTCCATACACCGTTTTGGCGAAAGTAAAGTGGTGGCTCTAGATATTTCTAAGGCGTTCGATAGAGTGTGGCATGGAGCACTCCTGTCCAAACTTATTTCATTTGGTGTCGGAGACACCTTCTCTCGGTTTATATCGAGTTTTCTCAGGGATCGCTCTATACGAGTTGTTATAGATAGGGTCACATCCGATGAGTTCAGAGTCAACTCAGGGGTACCGCAGGGCTCCGTTCTTTCTCCTACTCTATTTCTAATTTTTCTTAACGATTTACTTTCCCAAACTTCCTGTCCTATTTACTCTTTCGCAGATGATAGCAGCCTTTCGCATTCCTATTCATTTAACTGCAGGCCGTCAACATCTGAAATCGAGACGAGGAGGCAGTTTATGAATGACGTTCTGAATAGTGACCTCGCGAAGATTTCCGAATGGGGACAGGCAAACAGGGTTGATTTCAATGCCCGTAAGACCCAGTGTTGTATGCTTACGCATCGACGTACGTATGACCATGCTGCTTCATCTGTTTCTATGGGTGGTGTAAGTATTATGGAGTCAGGGGCTCTTGATGTTATGTGCATAAAAGTGCAGTGTGATGTCAGATGGACGGAACATGTCTTTCAGGTTGCAAAAGAAGCATTCAAGTGCCTTGGCTTCTTAAGACGGTGCAAGAGATACTTCACCCCCTCTGATCTTCTTAATATTTACAACACTTACATCCGACCGAAGATGGAATACAACTCTCATGTTTGGGCCTGTGCTTCAAAGTCTATTTTGAAGTTACGCGACCGCGTACAGGAGAGGGCGATAAAACTCATCGGAGACAGTAGGGTAGCCAACTCTATTGACTCTCTTGAGCATCGTCGCAATGTGGGGTACGTATCGTTACTACAATGGCAGGTGCTCTGGTGAAATTAGGGAACTTGTTACTGAAACCCATTCTTTCTTACGCTCAACGCGCTTTTCATCAAGAGCGCATGCGTTTGTGGTCTATATTCCAACGAATCGCACTACGCATTACAGAGAAAATTCGTTTTTTGGCCGAACAGTCCGTATGTGGAACAAAATACCTGCAGATGTCTTCCCCGCCACTTACAATTTGAGGGGGTTCAAGTCGAATATCCACAGACACTATTCCCTTTATCCTCCTTCCCAAAATCTATTTTCCTAGTTCCAGCGCAATGCACTGCATATGTAGGGGTTATCCCCTGAGTGCTGGTCCTACTCCTGAAAAAAAAAAAAAAGAAAAGAAAAAGTTACCCAAATATTATGCATTAGTCCAGAACTGTGATAAATTGTGAAAGTAATATTTAGTTCCACATTCATCTGTATATGCATTTCCGCAAATTTTTTTTTTAACATTTTGTTCTTAGAATTAATTTTTCTATAATATAGGAATTTTTTTTTTTAAATCAAAGCTGCGTCGGCAAAATAAATTTAAGCCAAATTTCCTTCTGTTAAAAATTTTTTGGGCAGTTTTGCAATATTCGCAATTCTGACGAGACCTTGTTCATTTATTATTTTATAAATTTTATTAAACAGCCTTTATGACCATTTATATTTATCTATGTGTAATAATGTAATAAGTTTATGCTTGTGAAAATTCTTACAATTTCTACATCATTTTTTTTATAGGCATCCTCCATACTAGTCGAAAACCCCGCTCTTGCTGTTAACCGTCTATGCGGTTCTGGCTTCCAATCTATTGTTAACGGAGCCCAATATATCGCTATATTGGATAACAAGAAAAGTATTTATAAGGCAAAATGAAAAATAAAATCTAATTTTCATAACAGTTTGAATTAGATTTTATTTTTCATTTTGCCTTATAAATACTTTTCTTGTTATCCAATGGATTTCTGATTGTATAAAGGTGTAGAAAACTAAAATAGATTCATATCGAATATACTTTATTTGTTGGTTTAGTTTTCTATGAGTTTCAAGGCCTACTATTCTTATTCTGTTGCTATTTTTGAAAATAATTTGTAATTTACAAGTTGTGAATTCTCAGATGGTTTTCGGAAGTATATGCATAAGATAAGAGGTTTTTAACTTTTCAAAACTGTGGTTAAAGTCTACTGACGATTTGGTAAAGCACCAATGAAATGCATATAGACATTGCTTAACCACCAACAAATAAATTTCATTTATATATAATAGTATTGTGACAAGAATGTGTCAAATAAAAAATTTTCATAACAGTTTGAATTAGATTTTATTTTTCATTTTGCCTTATAAATACTTTTCTTGTTATCCAATGAATTTCTGATTGTATAAAGGTGTAGAAAACTAAAATAGATTCATATCGAATATACTTTTTTTGTTGGTTTAGTTTTGTATGAGTTTCAAGGCCTACTATTCTTATTCTGTTGTTATTTTTGAAAATAATTTGTAATTTACAAGTTGTGAATTCTCAGATGGTTTTCGGAAGTATATGCATAAGATAAGAGGTTTTTAACTTTTCAAAACTGTGGTTAAACTCTACTGGCGATTTTGTAAAGCACCAATGAAATGCATATATCTAGACATTGCTTAACCACCAACAAATAAATTTCATTTATAATTAAAAATTAAATTAATTGAAAGCACATAAGCAAAAAAAATAAAAAATATATAAACACAAACATTCAAAGAACAAAAATCAAACCAATAAATAGAAAAAAAAAACCAAATAAATTAAATTTTAAATAAGCACACACCAAATATTAAATAAAAGCAACAAATATCTTCAACTACAATAATAAAATACAAAATCAATAACTTAAACAAGAAAAAAAAAACAACGAAACAAGAAAACAACAGACAATAAAATAAACAGTGCATTCCTCACCACCAGTGACGACACCCCATACCAGTGTTGGCACCAAGAATGATAAAATAAAGATTACGCCAACAAGCTGAATTAAAAATACTTTTTTGCGCATGATGGAACTGTGACGTCACTAAAAATGTGTTCTGATTGGCTAATAAAATTCAGCTGAGAACTATTATGTTATTGTAAAAAACAGGACAGTGGGGCAAATTTCGATTTTTCAAATTAAATTTGTGTGATAATAAACAATTTTAAAGAATTATATTATTTTCCAATTTTTTTTATTTGAAATCGTTAATTTATAGTTATTTTACATAAATATTGAACCCAATTGCTAATTATTTTCCTTTTTTCCCCATTCAAAATTTGTGGTTGTTATTTTACTTAAGAATAAAAATCTTTAAAGAATTTTTAGTTTTCTATTTTATTGTATTTTCTCTTTCTCTTGTAAGTGCTTTCAACAATTTCATAATTTAGTTTCCTAATTCTAAAATACATTCGACATCTAAAAAAAAGTTTTTTTTACATCTTCACTGGCTTTAATTTCGTTTGCTTCCAACAAATGCTTTTGTAAATATCCACTTTCGAGTAATAATTTGTCGCCATTCAATTTGGAAAAAATTAAATCACATAATGTTAGCGTGTTCATTAACGCAGTTGATGGCTTACTAAGTCCACCTTCACTTAAGTGGTTAACCCATGAATAATTGCGTTCGCTTGAACAATTATTCACAAGATCAGAGTTTTCATTCTTTAATTTGTGGCAAATATATCCGGCCAAGTTCTCTAAACCATCATATTCCATATTTTCTATTTCGCTTTCGTTGGTTTCTGTTGTCAAACTATCTGCCTGAATGTTACGGTTAACACTCTTAAGTATAGTACCTGAAGAGATCACAAGTATTATAAAACCTTGTGTTATTTAAAATCGAAAGCTTCAACTTACCTGTTAAAGAATTATTTACATCTAAATCGGGTGTGTTGTCAACTTCTACATTTGCATTACTACCAAAAATGCCTTCGTTTGACGCCAGTAAATATGATCAAAGTCCATATTTGAATTCTTCTCGATCAGGGTGATCATAAAGACCGCCTTTCGACCTAATTATTCCAAAAAAAATTTCCAGAACATCTTGATAAAGGCGATACGTTAGCAAATACTCAATATTATATCGATTTTTGAGTTCAATATACAGCATTTGCAATGCTTTATTAGATTGAATGATACCTGTAGAATACATTTATGTCAAAAGAATTAAGCCTGTCAAAAAAATTTTGGAGCACAATATAATTTTCAACCTTTTTGGAAAGGTGTGACTTTTTGCCAATCACACGAATCTCTGACATCATTTGCGACATATTAATAAGAATGCAATTTTGTTTTTCAAGAGCTAAACCATATGCGTGTAATCGGACTCTGGTATCCTGTCTCGGAACTCTGGAATTCATAATGTCGAACCAGTCATTTACCTAGTTAAGTGAAATTTCTTAAAAAGATTAGGTATGTTCTAAAACAAATTATATTTTGTAAGTAATTACGAGTTTAAAAAGTTTACCACACTCGCTCCAATTTTCGTTGCTCAAATATCCCAAACTGGCGGCTTTTGTTATAGATTACGATATTATGTGTGAAAAAAGTTTCGTGGCCACTTTAACCTTTTGCCTTTCAAGTCCGACCACACATAAATTATGTGGTGATATTTTATGTGTGATCTGCATGTCAGTTGATTCGAGGGATAGGAGACTTAAAATTATATCCTTTTTGACTTCCTTTTCGTTAATGATGAACCCACTATCAACGAAATTAAACACAAAAATTTTGGTTTCATCGAACAAAAACCTACATATGTATACATATATGTTACGTATATTCATACAAAGAAAAAATAAAAAAACTTATTGAAGCATATTTACATAAAACATACCATGGTTTTTCGTAATCTACTTCAAGTTCACTGAACAGTTTTCTGTTACTTCCACCTAAGTCACAAACAATGGCCACAATTGTAAAGCCACTCTGCTTCATGGTATTCAATATATTGAATAAAATATATTTTGACATTTGGGTATCATAGTCATAATATATGGGTTGCTTCCAATTTAAAATTAAACCTTTCAGCGAATTAACAAAGGTTCTAAATATTCTTGATTTTGACACAAATAACTTACCTCTTAGCAAGGCCACCTGGATATAATTAGCCGGTTCTACCACTAAATCTGCTGACTTATCATAGCAATACTTCTTTTTTGCATTCATCTCATCAAAACTCAACACACATAGTTTTTCAGTTTCTGACATTTTGTTGGCCGCAGATAGTAGTTTCACAAGAGGCTCCAAAATACCTTTTGACATGTCCAATTTTTGCGACCATCTTTGCAACGTTCTCACCGATGGAAGTGGGAAATGTTTCTTCCTTAAAAGTCTATAAGCTCTGGCACTTGCTGAGTATAGGGTGATTGATTGAGCAATGTCTGTTTCTGTAAAATTTTGTCTTTTATCACCGCTTTTTAGTTTTTTTATTTGCCCCTTAGTAAACAAACGCCTCAGTGCCTTCTCGAGATTTGAGTTTGCAAAGCTTAGTTTCTGAATACGACAAGATAAATTTTTTATCGTCACATCACACTGACTTTTTGCCATTTTCAGCGAACAATTGTCCTTAAGAAGTGAATCTCTAGAAACTATTTAAATAATTATTTGTTAATTTTTTAAAATACTAACATACATTTTCAATTCCAAAGTTTTAGTGTAATGTTGGACATAATCTTCTTCAATGTCAGTCGGCAATTCGCCATTTACACATTTTACTTCAAACATATTTTGATTATTTATTTGGTTTTTTGTTTCATCTTCTTCAGTGCCATAAGCAATATTCTTTTTACTATCAATAACAATATTTTCTATGGACGGAACTGCATGGGGTTTTAATTTCTTCGCACTTCGTTTACTAAATCCTATTCATAAGGACTTATTACTGGACTTAAATAATTAATTTTGTGACAACTTACCCATTTGATATATTAAGTTCCTTTCAATATCCTCTTGCTTAAAATGTAAGCACAAATTGTTTCTTTTTCCACATTTACAGGCTTTATACGCTTGCAAAATATCACCCATAACTTCTTTTGAGATTCATCTCTTGGAAAACTGTAAAATGACACAGCTTTTTGAAAACAAAAATATTATAAAATATGTATGAATTATTATTAGTCGAACTTTGTAATGTAAATTGTTAATTTTTTTTTTTTTTTTTTTGGGCTTAAGTTCGAATCTGCATGACTGCAAATGATTTTTTTATTATTTTATTAATAAATGAATTTGTTCAAATTCTATTTATTATTTTTTTTATATTAAGATTGGAATATTAAGAATATTTTCAATAATCATCAAACCAGCAGAACGGATCAGTACTGACTTCGAGGCCGCTACGCCATCTCATCAGCGTTCTTTGTTCAATATTTCCACTTTTGCAAGTGGTGCTAGTTAGTAGGAATATCAACTATTTAACCAATATTTTAACGAAAATTGAATATGAGAAGTTATCACATTCATATTTTTTAAGTTATCACCTTTTTGGTTAGTACGAAATTCCCCAACCCTGACGATTAATATTCCCAATATTCCATGTATCTCTTTCGCTTTTTCCAGAGCCATCGGCTTCTGATTGCTAAAGCTTCTTTGTTATTTATGTTCAAGTAATTGAATTTAGTTGTCAATTTACAATGAACAAGTGCGCGTGCCCCCGCAATGTTTTAAATTATGTATGAATTTTTATTAGTCGAACTTTGTAATGTAAATTGTTAATATTTTTTTTTTTTTTTGGGCTTAAGTTCGAATCTGCATGACTGCAAATGATTTTTTATTATTTTATTAATAAATGAATTTGTTCAAATTCTATTTATTATTTTTTTTTATATTAAGATTGGAATATTAAGAATATTTTCAATAATCATCAAACCAGCAGAACGGATCAGTACTGATTTCGAGGCCGCTACGCCATCTCATCAGCGTTCTTTGTTCAATTTTTCCACTTTTGCAAGTGGTCCTAGTTAGTAGGAATATCAACTACATATTTAACCAATATTTTAACGAAAATTGAATATGAGAAGTTATCACATTCATATTTTTTAAGTTATTACTTTTTTGGTTAGTACGAAATTCCCCAACCCTGACGATTAATATTTCCAACATTCCATGTATCTCTTTCGCTTTTTCCAGAGCCATCGGCTGCTGATTGCTAAAGCTTCTTTGCTATTTATGTTCAAGTAATTGAATTTAGTTGTCAATTAACAATGAACAAGTGCGCGTGCCCCCGCAATGTTTTAAATTATGTATGAATTTAATAATAAATAGAATAATAAATAGATTTTGAACAAATTCATTTATTAATAAAATAAAAAAAAATCATTTGCAGTCATGCAGATTCGAACTTAAGCCCAAAAAAAAAAAAAAACAAACATATTTTGATATCAATATTACATTTTAACACAATTAATTTCTCACTTGTTTTTTTTTTTTTTTTGCTGTTACTTTGTTTGCAATTGCCCACTGCACATTTCATGTTTGCTCTTTTTGTTCTCTTTTCACTTCAATTTGGGTTTTTTTGTTTACAATCTATGAGCTTTAAATAACAAGTTTTAATAAGTTTTTTACACTTCAAGCTATTTAATAATTATTTTAATATATTTATTTTAAAATATAACATAATTTATTATAAGATATAACACAAAACGTGCGCTTTCATAAATCCGATTTAATTTGCTTGTTGGAAATCTCTCTGAGTAAATTGTGTGCAGAGTTGCCAAATGTAGCATAAAATATAAATTTTGTACGAGAAAGTATTAGTTTTGCATATAATAAACATTTGGCAATCTCTTCGAGGGAACAAATACGTCATCGAACAGTAAATCATGCGCAAGGCGTAATCCTTATTTTATCATTCTTGGTTGGCACTATGAGCCACTATGGGAAAATGGAAGTGGACCAGACCAGGGCTTTTATGACCTGTGTTTCTGCAGTATTAGGCGCCTCCCATCCCTCTTCCCATAAATAAAATAAAACTCTATTTTATTGGTGCGGTGTACTGATGGCGGCTGGATCATTCACTAGTGAAGGCATAGCACTGACTAGTGAATGGTCACTGGAGTTGTTGTCATTGCATCGTATTCGCTAATCTAGAGTTTGGATTTCGGTTTTTTTTCTCATCTTGTGATGGTGGGTAAGTTTAGAATCGACTTCTGTAACATACGTGGGTTAAGAGCGAATTTCTTTTCTGTATATGCTCACGTTTGTCTCCATCGGCCGGATGTTTTCGCCTTAAGTGAAACCCAGGTACGTGAGGATGGTGATCCACAGGATTTTCATTTGCCCGGGTATAACCTCCTGTCGCTTTTTATTCTTCATAGGGGCCTTGCAATATACGTACGTAATGAAGTTGTGTACCAATGCCAGCAACCATTAGGCATGTCTGACGCAGAATTTAGCTATCTTTGGGTTAAATTCAAAGTCGGTACACACTTTTTACATTTCGGGTTCTGTATAGAAGTCCAAACGCGGAAAGAGATGCTACCATACATGGCTTCGATACTCTTTCCGACTCCATATCGAAGATTCTTAATGGTTGTCCGAGCAGTGAAATTGTAGTTGCCGGTGATTTCAACGTTCATAACACATCTTGGCTTCGCCATTCGAGCCACACATCCTCTGAGGGCCAATTTGCTGAGTTGTTCGCCGGGCACAATCACCTTGTGCAATTAGTTAATGAACCAACACATATTCCATGTGTTGAAGGGCACCAACATAATACTCTTGACCTTTTTCTAACTTCACATCCTGAAAAGTATGAAGTTACTGTCAATGCACCTCTCAGTAACTCGGATCATTGCACCATTTCCGCAACCTTTCCGTTCTCCAAACTTCGCAACGTTTCGCGTGCAGCCACGAAGCGTAGTAAATATATTTACGAAAAGGGTCGTTGGGCCGAGCTCAACGAATTCATTCGGAATTTTAGTTAGAAACTATGTTTTCTTGACAATGATGTCGATTCCATGGCGAAAATGGTTGAAAACACAATTCTACTGGGGATGAAAGCTTTTATTCCCTGTAAGCAAATTTCGGTTAAACCTAGGGCGAAGTCTTGGTTTAACCAGGCATGTAAAGATGCGTTGCGATCCAGAGAGGCAACAGTCAGTACTTGGCGTAATAACAAAAATGCCAATACTGATTTGCTACGCAAGAAGGCAAGATCTTCGTGTGCCAAAGTGTTAAGACGCGAAAAGGCTTTGTACGAGCAGCGTATTCGCACTAAAATTCTCACTGCCCCCAGGGGTAGTAAGAGTTTTTGGTCATTCGTCAAAAGTGTTAAGGAAAGTGCTAGTTCTTCAATTCCAACTCTTTTGAGGAATGACCAAATATTTACTGACCCGGTTGATAAAGCTAATATATTGGCTGAAATATTTGCAAGTAACTCTCACTTGCCTGATAGCTCTCAACCACTCCCCGCGCTCGAGAGAGTATCCGTAACTATGCCAAAGATATTTTTTCGAGCGCGTGTAGTTAAAAGGGTTCTTGCGGAACTCAGCACAAGGAAGTCTCCTGGGCCGAATGGAATCCCTGCACTGGTCCTGAAGCAGTGCTCTTCGACGTTAGCACGTCCATTAGCCAAACTTTTCGGTTTACTATACCACTCCGGTAGATTTCCAATGTGCTGGAAGGTTGCTAATGTAACGCCAATCCCCAAAAAGGGAGTGGCTACTAACTCTGAAAATTACCGCCCGATTGTAATATGTTCTGCTATATCGAAGGTGATGGAAACTATGCTTAACTTCCATCTTGTGAAATATCTGGAAACCAACAGTTTACTAAACGACCGCCAGTATGGTTTCCGCAGAGGGCGCTTTTTGGGTGACCTATTGGCCCCTCTTTCGGAAAACTGGTGTAGTTCCATACATCATTTTGGCGAAAGTAAAGTGGTGGCTCTAGATATTTCTAAGGCGTTCGATAGAGTGTGGCATGGAGCACTCCTGTCCAAAATTATTGCATTTGGTGTCGGAGACACCTCCTCTCGGTTTATATCGAGTTTTCTCAAGGATCGCTCTATACGAGTTGTTATAGATAGGGTCTCATCCGATGAGTTCAGAGTCAACTCAGGGGTACCGCAGGGCTCCGTTCTTTCTCTTACTCTATTTCTAATTTTTCTTAACGATTTACTTTCCCAAACTTCCTGTCCTATTTACTCTTTCGCAGATGATAGCAGCCTTTCGCATTGCTATTCATTTAACTGCAGGCCGTCAACATCTGAAATCGAGACGAGGAGGCAGTTTATGAATGACGTTCTGGATAGTGACCTCGCGAAGATTCCCGAATGGGGTCAGGCGAACAGGGTCGATTTCAATGCCCGTAAGACCCAGTGTTGTATGCTTACGCATCGACGTACGTATGACCATGCTGCTTCATCTGTTTCTATGGGTGGTGTAAGTATTATGGAGTCAGGGGCTCTTGATGTTCTGGGCATGAAAGTGCAGTGTGATGTCAGATGGACGGAACATGTCTTTCAGGTTGCAAAAGAAGCATTCAAGTGCCTTGGCTTCTTAAGACCGTGCAAGAGATACTTCACCCCCTCTGATCTTCTTAATATTTACACCACTTACATCCGACCGAAGATGGAATACAACTCTCATGTTTGGGCCGGTGCTTCAAAGTCTATTTTGAAGTTACGCGACCGCGTACAGGAGAGGGCGATAAAACTCATCGGAGACAGTAGGGTAGCCAACTCTATTGACTCTCTTGAGCATCGTCGCAATGTGGGGTGCGTATCGTTGTTTTATCGTTACTACAATGGCAGGTGCTCTGGTGAAATTAGGGAACATGTTACTGAAACCCATTCCCAACGAATCGCACTACGCATTACAGAGAAAATTCGTTTTTTGCCCGAACAGTCCGTATGTGGAACAAAATACCTGCAGATGTCTTCCCCGCCACTTACAATTTGAGGGGGTTCAAGTCGAATATCCACAGACACTACACCCTTTATCCTCCTTCCCAAAATCTATTTTCCTAGTTCCAGCGCAATGCACTGCATATGTAGGGGTTATCCCCTGAGTGCTGGTCCTACTCCTGAAAAAAAAAATAAAAAATAAGAAAAGAAAAAGTTACCCAAATATTATGCATTAGTCCAGAACTGTGATAAATTGTGAAAGTAATATTTAGTTCCACATTCATCTGTATATGTGGAAATATGCATTTCCGCAAATTTTTTTTTTTAACATTTTGTTCTTAGAATTAATTTTTCTATAATAAAGGAATTTTTTTTTAAATCAAAGCTGCGTCGGCAAAATAAATTTAAGCCAAATTTCCTTCTGTTAAAAATTTTTTGGGCAGTTTTGCAATATTCGCAATTCTGACGAGACCTTGTTCATTTATTATTTTATAAATTTTATTAAACAGCCTTTATGACCATTTATATTTATCTATGTGTAATAATGTAATAAGTTTATGCTTGTGAAAATTCTTACAATTTCTACATCATGTTTTTTATAGGCATCCTCCATACTAGTCGAAAACCCCGCTATTGCTGTTAACCGTCTATGCGGTTCTGGCTTCCAATCTATTGTTAACGGAGCCCAATATATCGCTATATTGGATAACAAGAAAAGTATTTATAAGGCAAAATGAAAAATAAAATCTAATTTTCATAATAGTTTGAATTAGATTGTATTTTTCATTTTTCCTTATAAATACTTTTCTTGTTATCCAATGGATTTCTGATTGTATAAAGGTGTAGAAAACTAAAATAGATTCATATCGAATATACTTTATTTGTTGGTTTAGTTTTGTATGAGTTTCAAGGCCTACTATTCTTATTCTGTTGTTATTTTTGAAAATAATTTGTAATTTACAAGTTGTGAATTCTCAGATGGGTTTCGGAAGTATATGCATAAGATAAGAGGTTTTTAAGTTTTCAAAACTGTGGTTAAAGTCTACTGACGATTTGGTAAAGCACCAATGAAATGCATATAGACATTGCTTAACCACCAACAAATAAATTTCATTTATAATTAAAAATTAAATTAATTGAAAGCACATAAGCAAAAAAAATAAAACATATATAAACACAAACATTCAAAGAACAAAAATCAAACCAATAAATAGAAAAAAAAATAAAACCAAATAAATTAAATTTTAAATAAGCACACACCAAATATTAATTAAAAGCAACAAATATCTTTAACTACAATAATAAAATACAAAATCAATAACTTAAACAAGAAAAAAAACAACAAAACAAGAAAACAACAGACAATAAAATAAACAGTGCATTCTGTTAAATTGTCAACGTCGAAATAAGTTGAACACCAAAGGTTTCCTGTGGAATTCAGATTTTTGTTTGTTTAGAATTGGTTTAGCCCAGGTAGATACACCTTGTGCTGATATAAAATGTAATTAAGCTTTAGTAGAATCACTAAGACCCGTGAAGCAATGAAAAGAGTTAATCTTTGTTTGCCTGGTTGTCTTTATTTCTGTCAGTCTTTTATACAATTTAATTGCTTACGTCTAACTTAAAATTAATAATAATAATATTCAAAGATCCGATTTCAGTAGTTATAAAAAATGCCTTTAATTGCATTATTGCAGTATTGCCTAAAATATTCTAAAGGTGAATGACATTTAGTTTTATTATTGTAACATTAAACGATTCTAAAGGTAAGTTAAGTTTTATATTTGTTATTATAATATTAAATGGCTTTAAAGGCAATGACTGCAATAACAAGTTCAAGGGCAAATGATTAAATATTGTCGTATATGCATTTTGTAGTTTTTAGTAATACGTGAAATCATTTTTGCTTGTTGTGTCTTTTTTGATTTCTTTTAGTTTTTAAGTTATGGTTTTTTATTATGGTTAACATTCTCCGCCACGTTGAGCGGATAGCGAAAGGCAAAATTTATATATGAGAGAAATGAATTAATAATATAAGAGTTAATAAATTGGTATATTTTTTTTATTTTTTAAACCTCAGAGTTTAGCTGTCGTGGTGTTGGTTGTGGGGCTGATTCTGGCATCGTTGGGGACAAGTTCATTGAGGCTCCCTTGCAGCATTTAATTTTCCGGCCTATTAGGATGACTATGATCAATAATGACAGAAGTAGCGCCAACGAGCCGATATGTGGATGATGAAGCACTGGGTAATCTATATCTCTTGGAAGATTCTTGATGTTTGATAGCTGTCTTTGGATGTTGGTGAGCTCATCTAATTTGATGTCCAATTCGATGTTTGGTGCTAGTAGCCTCTTGACCTCGGGGGGTTTGCCAATTGCCGTAATATTGCCAAACATGGCAAATGAAGTATGAAGAGGAGTAATACTCGTTTCATGCCCATGGATAGTTAGTAAATTTCCCTTGATGATACAGGTTGGTTTCATGGACATGAGGCCAGATTGTTTGACGGTAAAATGTATGGTTTCAGAGTCGCACACTGCAGTTAGCTCTAATGGTTTTGCTGTTGCATAAAGCCATCGATTGATAGTGTTTAGTGCGATAAAAGAAACTTTGTTTTGTACGTTCCCGAAACTACATTGTGGGGATGTCCGGTTGTTAAACAGAGCAATTTCGCAGGAATAGCTGCTGGGGTCTCGAGTAACGCTGACTTGTAACGCAGTGCAAAGATATATGTCGCTCTTTGCTACAATGCATTTATTGAATTGAAGTGTATTTAGTGACAGATATTCATCTCGGTGGCTGCTCACAGCGAGATATTCAATATCGGTTTTTATAGCAATGTCCCTGTCGTGTATCTTGGTGGGTATAGGGATGACCTTGAAGAGCTCAAAATTTTCCTGGTTCACTAACGGTAATTCAATCATGAAAATGACACTCTCCTGTGCCCTTGACGCTCATGATTTTGTATAATTCCAGCAAGTCAGTATCTTCAATTGGTAACGAGCGGCCAATTGGAAGGTGGCCCTTAATCTTAGCTATCTCTGTTCTTAACTGTTTTGGTGTGAGGAGAAATGGACTTATTTTACCGTGATTTGAGTGCGTGAGGGCAGCGACCAGCTCTGTCTCAGTTCTTTGTAACTCTGCCGCCAGTGTATTTAATTGAATCGCCAGGGACATTAGATTTTGGGTTTGTCGCAAATTTGAGTTCTCGTTTCTAACTGTATTTAACTCATTATAGATGCTGGTTTTAAGCTCTGAGAAGTGCACCTTCATATTATTCTCGCCTTGCTTGAGAATATTAATCGTCGAATTTATCACCGAAGTTTGGATTTTGAGTAACAGGTGCAGATATTCCTCGTTTTGCTTCACATTGGCTATAGTTTGGGCCATTTGTTCTGCATACTCCGAATCCAGGACTCCAAATAGAGCATGAGCCATATCCCCACAATATCTAGTACAGCTCTTCGGTTTCTTCTTGGAGTTAAAAGGTCTGATTCTTGAATGAGATTGTCCCAGATATGCTGAAGTTCGAGGTAGAGTATTTCACATGATTTAGTAGCTATTGATTGTTTGCAGAACTTTGAAAATGCTGTTATTCCGGTTTCCAGAACCTTGTTCCTCTCCCAAATCGGTGTGAGATCATAATATATGATGAATTTCCAGGTCGCAGTTACCAATTCTGTCGACCCTATGCCTTCGAAATACAATCCTGGGTTGGAAGAAAACTCTGTGACATTGATCGGAGAAGCTAGTATTATCGGCAGTAGCAGGAGCGAAATACCTATTGTACTGATGATTCCTTGCGAAGCATATGATACTACCTTCCGTTTGAGCTGTATAGGGTCGGCTTCTAACGAGTGTTGTCTCTTTTGCGATATTGGCTTGTCATATTCGGAGTGTTCTGTGTGAAAATCGTTGAACAGGGGCGCTAATCAGGAGTATTGTCTTCTTTGAGAATGACAAGCATGCCTTCAATGACGTTCGGTGAAGGAGACTTCCATTTTCCCCTTTGTTGTAGCTCATGTAAATATTTTTGTGTCCATTCCTTCCAGAATTTGTGTTTAATCTCTGAAGTTATTTTCCACCTTGCATCTAATAGTAATTTTGGAGATTGGGCGTTAACATCCACTGCTGATGTTAATGGCTCACCTACTAGAAAGTGGCCTGGTGTGAGAGCTTGAAGATCTTCGTAATTTGATGAGAGAGGAATTAAAGGTCGTGAGTTTAGGATGGCTTCTATTTCAACCACTATTGTTTCCAACTCCTCATATGTAAGTGAAGCAGCGGTCACACTTCTCAGCAGAAGATGTTTGGCTGATTTAACTGCCGCTTCCCAAAGGCCACCGAAATGAGGGGCTCTGGGTGGAATAAATTTGAAGGTAATTGATTGATTGCTGCATACTCGTGTAATTTTTTCTTGGGCTGATTGAGAATATATTGATTCTTTTAATTCAGCTATTTTGTTGTTTGCTCCCACGAAATTAGTAGCATTGTCGCAATATAATGTCTGACAATGGCCTCTTCTACTGATGAATCTTCGTAATGCTCCGATAAAGGCTTCTGTGGACAGATTGGACACAACTTCCATGTGAATGGCCTTGGTTGCAAAACAGCAAAATACTGCGATATAGGCCTTGTCTGGTCTTTTGCCCCTAATTTTGTGATGTATCCAAATCGGCCCGAAGTAATCAACTCCTGTAGTGATGAATGGACGTCCTGGCGTCACTCTGTCAGCTGGTAGATTTCCCATCAATTGTTTAAAAAGCACTGGCCTTGCCTTGGTGCATCGTATGCATTTGTGGACGGTACTGCGTGCGACTGATTTTCCGTTGGTGATCCAGAACTGCGCCCTGGACGCAGCCAACAATGCTTGTGGGCCGCAATGACGATTTTCATCATGTAGCATTTGCATCAATAACCCTACCATAAAATGACTGTGTGGTAAAATTGCTGGATGCTTCGCCTTGAATGGTAATGTTGATTGCTCCAGACGACCACCTACACGCATTATCTGGTAATCATCCAAGAATGGATTTAATGAGGCCAAAGGGCTGGATTTATGTACAGGTGTTTTGTTTGATAACCGTTCTAGCTCTTCCCCAAATTCCGTGGCTTGCATGAATTTGATGATAACGTTCAGAGCTTCTTCCATTTCATGTGCATCGAGCGCCTTGTTGGATGGACGACAAATTTTCGCAGTTTTGGAATTTGTGATGAATCTCAAGACATAGCCGATCGTGCACTGAAGAGTCTTGAAAGAGTTTCGATGGTTTATTCGACTTATAATGTCTTCGTACCTTTGCTGCGAGGTTGATATCGTCAAAACATGCTTCGACATTTTGCGTTCTTCGTTGCAAGGTATATCAAAACCTTGTGGAGATGAGTTCGTCCACTCACTTTTTTGTCCTGATAGAAATAGTGGGCCATAAAACCAAATTGAATGTTGTGATAGGTTTTCTGGTGCCAATTCTCGGGATATTGCGTCAGCTGGATTTTGTTTGGAGCTGACATGTCGCCATTGATTTGATTCGCTTAATTCTTGTATTTTGGCTATTCTGTTTGCCACAAAAGTGTGGAAGGATGCTGCAGTCGAATTTATCCACGCAAGGACAATCCTTGAATCTGTCCAGAAAAAGTTTGCAGTATTTTGTAGGCGAAGATCTTTCTTCACTCTGTTTGTCAGCTCTACCCCTAGTACTGCGGCACATAATTCCAGTTTGAGCAGTTTGAGTTTTCGTCTAAGTCCAAATTGATCTCCTGGTCTTCAGGTGCAATACCATTTAGCAGCTGGGGATGATTTGAACACCATTTCCGAAGTTTAAAACCAGCTTCTTTTAGGATTAAGTTGAGTTGTCGTTGTGATTCCAATGCTGTACTGATAGAGTCGGCTCCGCTTAGGCAATCGTCCACATAAAAATCATCACGTAATATTGAGGCTCCTAGTAGATATTTCGTGGTGTTTTGTGTTGCTAGGTGTTGAAGGCATTTGGTAGCTAGGTATGGAGCTGAGGAAGTGCCGTAGATATTTGATCTTAATGGATCAAATATCTTGGCAAGTTCTGAACTAACTATTCGTTTTGTTACACCTTTTGAACAATTTGCCGTTGGTACTTGTGCTCGTCCACATAAC
The DNA here is from genome assembly GCA_951800035.1 of Linnaemya tessellans. Classification (NCBI taxonomy): domain Eukaryota; kingdom Metazoa; phylum Arthropoda; class Insecta; order Diptera; family Tachinidae; genus Linnaemya; species Linnaemya tessellans. The sequence continues at coordinate 2,887,399 of OX637538.1, forward strand.
TGGTCAGACCTTGGTAACCATATTAGTCCAAGTGTTTTAATAGAGCAGTTTGAGTTTTCGTCTAAGTCCAAATTGATCTCCTGGTCTTCAGGTGCAATACCATTTAGCAGCTGGGGATGATTTGAACACCATTTCCGAAGTTTAAAACCAGCTTCTTTTAGGATTAAGTTGAGTTGTCGTTGTGATTCCAATGCTGTACTGATAGAGTCGGCTCCGCTTAGGCAATCGTCCACATAAAAATCATCACGTAATATTGAGGCTCCTAGTGGATATTTCGTGGTGTTTTGTGTTGCTAGGTGTTGAAGGCATTTGGTAGCTAGGTATGGAGCTGAGGAAGTGCCGTAGGTGACAGTTTTGAGACGATAATATTTGATATCTTGATATTTGTTATATCTCCAAATTATGAGCTGGAACATTAGGTCTGCATAATTGACTTGAATTTGTCGGTACATTTTTTCGATGTTTTTTTTTTGTTTAATCCTGTGCCAAGTTATAGGACCGTCGGGGTCACCATATATTGATTGGTGTATTTTTGTATGATCCTGTGCGAAGTTACAGGACCGTCGGGGTCACCAAATGTTGAATTGTCAACGTCGAAATAAGTTGAACACCAAAGGTTTCCTGTGGAATTCAGATTTTTGTTTGTTTAGAATTGGTTTAGCCCAGGTAGAAACACCTTGTGCTGATATAAAATATAATTGAGCTTTAGTAGAATCACTAACACCCGTGAAGAAATGAAAAGAGTTAATCTTTGTTTGCCTGGTTGTCTTTATTTTTGTCAGTCTTTTATACAATTTAATTGCTTACGTCTAACTTAAAATTAATAATAATAATATTCAAAGATCTGATTTCAGTAGTTATAAAAAATGCCTTTAATTGCATTATTGCAGTATTGCCTAAAATATTCTAAAGGTGAATGACATTTAGTTTTATTATTGTAACATTAAACGATTCTAAAGGTAAATTAAGTTTTATATTTGTTATTATAATATTAAATGGCTTTAAAGGCCATGACTGCAATAACAAGTTCAAGGGCAAATGACTAAATATTGTCGTATATGCATTTTGTAGTTTTTAGTAATACGTGAAATCATTTTTGCTTGTTGTGTCTTTTTTGATTTCTTTTAGCTTTTAAGTTATGGTTTTTTATTATGGTTAACACATTCCTCACCACCAGTGACGACATCCCATACCAGTGTTGGCACCAAGAATGATAAAATAAAGATTACGCCAACAAGCTGAAATAAAAATACTTTTCTGCGCATGATGGAACTCTGACGTCACTCAAAATGTGTTCTGATTGGTTAATAAAATTTAGCTGAAAACTATTATGTTATTGTAAAAAACAGAACAGTGGGGCAAATTTCGATTTTTCAAATTAAATTTGTGTGATAATAAACAATCTTAAAGAATTATATTATTTTCCAACTTTTTTTATTTGAAATCGTTAATTTATAGTTATTTTACATAAATATTGAACCCAATTGCTAATTATTTTCCTTTTTTCCCCATTCAAAATTTGTGGTTGTTATTTTACTTAAGAATAAAAATCTTTAAAGAATTTTTAGTTTTCTATTTTATTGTATTTTCTCTTTCTCTTGTAAGTGCTTTCAACAATTTCATAATTTAGTTTCCTAATTCTAAAATACATTCGACATCTAAAAAAAAGTTTTTTTTACATCTTCACTGGCTTCAATTTCATTTGCTTCCAACAAATGCTTTTGTAAATATCCACTTTCGAGTAATAATTTGTCGCCATTCAATTTGGAAAAAATTAAATCACATAATATTAGCGTGTTCATTAACGCAGTTGATGGCTTACTAAGTCCACCTTCACTTAAGTGGTTAACCCATGAATAATTGCGTTCGCTTGAACAATTATTCACAATATCAGAGTTTTCATTCTTTAATTTGTGGCAAATATATCCGGCCAAGTTCTCTAAACCATCATATTCCATATTTTCTATTTCGCTTTCGTTGGTTTCTGTTGTCAAACTATCTGCCTGAATGTTACGGTTAACACTCTTAAGTATAGTACCTGAAGAGATCACAAGTATTATAAAACCTTGTGTTATTTAAAATCGAAAGCTTCAACTTACCCGTTAAAGAATTATTTACATCTAAATCGGGTGTATTGTCAACTTCTACATTTGTATTACTACCAAAAATGCCTTCGGTTGACGCCAGTAAATATGATCGAAGTCCATATTTGAATTCTTCTCGATCAGGGTGATCATGAAGACCGCCTTTCGACCTAATTATTCCAAAAAAATTTTCCAGAACATCTTGACTAAGGCGATACGTTAGCAAATACTCAATATTATATCGATTTTTGAGTTCAATATACAGCATTTGCAATGCTTTATTAGATTGAATGATACCTGTAGAATACATTTATGTCAAAATAATTAAGCCTGTCAAAAAAATTTTGGAGCACAATATAATTTTCCTTTTTGGAAAGGTGTGACTTTTTGCCAATCACACGAATCTCTGACATCATTTGCGATATATTAATAAGAATGCAATTTTGTTTTTCAAGAGCTAAACCATATGCGTGTAATCGGACTCTGGTATCCTGTCTCGGAACTCTGGAATTCATAATATCGAACCAGTCATTTACCTAGTTAAGTGAAATTTCTTAAAAAGATTAGGTATGTTCTAAAACAAATTATATTTTGTAAGTAATTACGAGTTTAAAAAGTTTACTACACTCGCTCCAATTTTCGTTGATCAAATATCATAACTGGTTATAGATTACGATATTATGTGTGAAAAAAGTTTCGTGGCCACTTTAACCTTTTGCCTTTCAAGTCCGACCACACATAAATTATGTGGTGATATTTTATGTGTGATCTGCAAGTCAGTTGATTGGAGGGATAGGAGACTTAAAATTATATCCTTTTTGACTTCCTTTTCGTTAATGATGAACTCACTATCAACGAAATTAAACACAAAAATTTTGGTTTCATCGAACAAAAACCTACATATGTATACATATATGTTACGTATATTCATACAAAGAAAAAATAAAAAAACTTATTGAAGCATATTTACATAAAACATACCATGGTTTTTCGTAATCTACTTCAAGTTCACTGAACAGTTTTCTGTTACCTCCACCTAAGTCACAAACAATGGCCACAATTGTAGAGCCACTCTGCTTCATGGTATTCAATATATTGAATAAAATATATTTTGACATTTGGATATCATAGTCATAATATATGGGTTGCTTCCAATTTAAAATTAAACCTTTCAGCGAATTAACAAAGGTTCTGAAAATTCTTGATTTTGACACAAATAACTTACCTCTTAGGTAAGGCCACCTGGATATAATTAGCCGGTTCTAGCACTAAATCTGCTGACTTATCATAGCAATACTTCTTTTTTGCATTCATCTCATCAAAACTCAACACACATAGTTTTTCAGTTTCTGACATTTTGTTGGCCGCAGATAGTAGTTTCACAACAGGCTCCAAAATACCTTTTGACATGTCCAATTTTTGCGACCATCTTTGCAACGTTCTCTCTCGTGAGTTTGCAAAGCTTAGTTTCTGAATACGACAAGATAAATTTTTTATCGTCACATCACACTGACTTTTTGCCATTTTCAGCGAACAATTCTCCTTAAGAAGTGAATCTCTAGAAACTATTTAAATAATTATTTGTTAAATTTTTAAAATACTAACATACATTTTCAATTCCAAAGTTTTAATGTAATTTTGGACATAACTCTTCAATGTCAGTCGGCAATTCGCCATTTACACATTTTACTTCAAACATATTTTGATTATTTATTTGGTTTTTTGTTTCATCTTCTTCAGTGCCATAAGCAATTTTCTTTTTACTATCAATAACAATATTTTCTATGGACGGAACTGCATGGGGTTTTAATTTCTTCGCACTTCGTTTACTAAATCCTATTCATAAGGACTTATTAATGGATTTAAAGAATTAATTATGTGACAACTTACCCATTTGTTATATTAAGTTCCTTTCAATATCCTCTTGCTTAAAATGTAAAGCACAAATTGTTTCTTTTTCCACATTTACAGGCTTTATACGCTTGCAAAATATCACCCATAACTTCCTTTGAGATTCATCTCTTGGAAAACTGTAAAATGACACAGCTTTTTGAAAGCAAAAATATTTTGATATCAATATTACATTTTAACACAATTAATTTCTCACTTGTTTTTATTTTGCTGTTACTTTGTTTGCAATTGCCCACTGCACATTTCATGTTTGCTCTTTTTGTTCTTTTTTCACTTCAATTTGTGTTTTTTTGTTTACAATCTATGAGCTTTAAATAACAAGTTTTAATAAGTTTTTTACACTTCAAGCTATTTAATAATTATTTTAATATATTTATTGTAATATTTATCAAGCTTGTGGTCGTTTTTTATAATATATTATTTCTTATAATTTTTATTCGATATTTCGTTAACAGCTTGTTAACATCTTCAGGAAATAAAAATTATTAAAATTTTATACATAGAAAAATGGTTTTGAAACATGACATGAAAAATTATTCAAAATATTTGTTTTTCAAATACAATAACATAAATAATTTTTTCAACATTAACAATTTATAGCAAAATACAATTTTTCAACATTAACAATTTATAGTAAAATACAATTATTTTGACTTTCAACATTAAGAAATTATAATAAAAATCTTATAAGAAAATTATTTTTTATATATGTATAACATGAAAAACTTATACATAGTATAAATTAGGCGCATATAATTAATTTTTTTTTTTTTTTTTATATATATAAAACATAAACGTACATAAAGGAACATAAATATGTATATATACAAATGTACATGCTCATATGCATACGTACATACATACATATATACATACGAACACACACACATATATATACACGTACACACGTACACATACATACACCCATACATACACACATACATATACATATATATATATACGCATACATATATATATATATATATATATACATATATATATACATATATATATATACATACACACACACACATATACATATATATATATATATATATATATATATATATATACACATACACACACATACACACACATACACGTACATACACATCCCCGCAAGGGTATCTTCTTATGAGGATAACGGGATTGACGACCCCGCGGACCCTGAGTTATCACAGGTCTGAGGGAATTCTAGATAGAAACCCTTAAAAGATTTGTGATTCCACACCGCTGAAAAGCATTAAGACCAAGTCCAGTACGGTCTTAATTATGGCATATCTGGACATACGAGAATGAATTTTTAGAACCCTGGGCTGGTGGTTGTGGTATTCTGGGACCTGAGTATGTAGGGGTGAAATTTTACAGAAATGGCTCTCAGGCTAATGCCACAACTGCCTCCGTCCTATTAAAACTTGGCAAGTCTCAAAGTACGTTTGAAGTTCGTCATCATTAAGTTGATGGTGCAGGTTCGGATGTTCTTCCCCGGTTAGCACGGATCTGGCTCTGGCGAGAAGATCCATAAGACCTTTTCGTCAACCCTCGCATGGACCTCACTGCTTGCAAAGGGACCCATGGGATCTTAACGTGACTGCACATCGAACGGATATAGCGGCTTTGAGTTTGGACCCACTAGAATGAACAATATTAATATAAATAAAAATAGAGGTAATAGACATGATGGGTTAAACATGGTAGACAGCGAAAACCCATTTGTGAGGAAGTCGGTGATCATGAGATCACCCCCTTCAGGAGTTAGAAGTGGAGATAATCTCTTTTCCAATAGCGCTGCTAATAGTAGTGAGGTAAGCAGCAGTAGTTTGGGGAAATTAGGAGATAAGATTTCGAAGTTGTTAGACTTCTTAAAGTCGCGTTCGAACGTGCATAAAGATATTGTGACGATGTCGCGGGAGATACAGGCGTTGTATATGCAAGTAGCGGATGAGCTGAGCAGCAGACCTGTTAGTGACAAGAAGTCACAAATTCATAAGGAGACGCAGACGGAAGAACCGTCAAGGCCAACCTTTGTGCTAAACGCAACCCCAAAGCGCAAAAGAGATCCAAGCACTCTTAGCCCAAAGGGGAACAAATCTAAGAAGAAGAAGGGTGTAACCCCCAATAGGAATAGCGGAAATCATACACCCAGTGAGGCAGGCAGAAGTACGGCTGGGAAACCAGGCGTGAATGCTAAAGATCCTGGCTGGGTTAAAGTCCATACCAGAGTTAGAAGTAGAAAGAAGGCAGTAAGACCAGATGCTTTGGTAATTAAAACGTGCGGGGATGCTTCCTATGCTGATATCCTCAGACAAGTGAAGAAAGACCCAAAGTTGAATAATCTGGGCCAAAATGTGAGGAACATTAGGAAGACTGGTAAGGGTGAATTGTTGTTGGAGTTGAATAAACCCGCGCACCAGGATACAAGTGAATTCAGGTCGACAGTAGAATCGGTACTAGGTCAGGTCGCCGAAGTAAGGGCAATATCCCATGAGGTTAGAGTCGAGATTAGGGATATAGATGAGGTAACCTCTAAGGAGGACGTTTATGAAGCCCTCATAAAAGCATCCGACGATTTGAAATCTCTGCAGCCTGCTGCAATTAAATCGTTGAGGAGAGCGTATGGAGGAACACAGACTGCCACCATTGGCGTAAGTGCTGCCATAGCTAGCCGTCTTGTGCAGATGGCGAAGATACGCATTGGTTGGGTCGTCTGCCGAATACGCGAAAAGGCAACGCCGATAAGGTGCTTTAGATGCCTAGATTATGGACATAGGGCCGCAAATTGTAAGGGGAAGGACCTTTCTAATAATTGCTTACGGTGTGGCGAAACCGGCCACAAAATTGGAACGTGCTCCAAAAAACCGTCGTGTTTGCTTTGTAGGAATGCAACAGACACCGCTAGTGATCATGTCACCGGAGGTGTAGTTTGTCCGTACTACAAAAAGGCGCTACAGAAACTTAAGGTTTAAAACCAAACTTAAGACATCAAAATGCGTATATTACAGTTAATGTTTCATATAAAGTTTAAGGGCTTGTTTCTGTAACGCAAACATAGAACTTATGTTGTATATTTGTATATAAATCACGAACAATTTACTCAAGTGTTGTTTGTGTTTTACATACAGTGAACTCGCGAAAACATAAACTAATTTTTATCAAGGGTGTTCACGTTTTCAAATTTGTTCACGTTTTCGATTGTAAAAATTTTATAATAAAAAAGCACAGTTTACCTTCAAATAATAACTTCAAGCAAACAATTTAACATCAGATATTAAAATTGAATGGAAAATTATTATTATTTTATTGAGTAGTATTTAAATACTTTAAAAATTTTACATATTAGTTTGGTTGACACAAATACAAGAAAAATCTTAAGAGTTCTGAACTAAATTATTTCTTATGAAATTTACAACATTTCTTCGAAATACATTGCTATTTTGTTCAATTTTGTTCAATTATTTCAAAAATTAAAAATTTATTCACTTAGCAAAGATAAAATAAAATGTTTACACTTTTTCACTTCTAGAAAACTGAATAAAGATTCCTAAAAGTAACCATAAAAAACAACTAAACTAATTTTATACCAAGAAATCGCTTGTCTTCCTTTGGTATGTATTTTGTTTTACAATTGTTAGTGCAGCCTTAAACCTCGCTTTGGTCAACCTTTTTATTTTTATGTATGTATGTAAATTTTAACTTACAGGTTGTCATGGCACAACTAAATCAGTATAATCAGGCCTGCATACGTATGCATATACAACGTACATATGGATGTACCTATATGCATGTATTTGTTGAAAACAATCAACATAAAAATGAGAAAAATGTTCTGGGATTCCCAAAATTAAACGTAAATTCAAAAATAAATCGAAAAAGGCGAAGAAAACTTTGTTCATGTTTTAGAGCATTCAGACTTTGTTCACGTTTTAGAGTAGTCAATGTAAAAATAAAAATGTTCACATTTCCGAGTCGTTCATGTATTCGAGTATTCACGTTTTCGCGAGATCACTGTATAAGCAGACTAGTCACTCAACAGGCAAGTGGGTTGCTTGTCTTACAGGCCATAAGTTATTTTTTTAAAGAAATCAATATATCGTCATCAGAATGCGAAACGACGTAACTAACATTTTTCAGTAAATGAAAAATAAAATCTATATTTTAACTTGCACTTGTACAAAAGAACTTTTGAATTCTGCTTGTTACTAAATATTATTATATGATATTAAATGTTTTAAGAATATGGGTCTTGTTGATATGCATCATAACCAATAAAAAAACTGGTTTCGCATTTTTGTAAATTATGTGCTTTCGTATTTCAGCGAACAGTATATAGATTATAAAAAATAAAACTTATTACCAATAAAATAAACTCTTATTTATAATCAGCCTAATCATAAACGAAATTTACTCACGAAATTTCTCACTTTTTGGTTTTACCCTCCCTGTTTTATCAACTACGAAAGGGGAAAAATTTTCGGAGGGAAAATATACTTATTCTAAAAACATGTTCGATGCTTTTCCGCAAAAAAATTCATTTGCAACATTAAAGGGAGCTTGTAAAAACATGTAAGTATTTTTATTGAAATATAAGTAAAACAAATAAAAATTATTCTTTGAAGGTCGAAAAGCACAAATAAGCATCAAAGTCGACATTTGCTGACATTAAAGGAAGCAAACCCGGACATTGCATTTGGGTTTTTTAAAGGAGGTAAGGAGATACTCGGTCGATTTTGGAACAAAGCCGAGGTTGAACTCAATGCTATGGGTCCACCAATCAAGTGCATTGCTGAATGGAAAAAGGTTTGTTTGTTTATTTAGTAATGTGACTTTTTAAATTTTTTGTGTATGTACTTGAATATATGCAGGTCCATGCAAAAAGCAAAAGTTTAATCCCATAGAAGAAGCGATATATAATTTAATAGGGATGAAAGTTTCTGTTGAATGTGTGCCAGTAAAACCTATAGGCCTCACCTCTCCACAGTTGCAGTACCACCAATTTCAGATTTTATTTCTTTGGATGATTTACCTGATTTATTAGAGGACTCAGACGAAAATAAAGAACCAAAACCTTTAAAACATTCCAATATATCAGTGGCAACCCATGTAAAGAAAACAATTTGCCAAGAGATGGACAAGCAAAAATGTTCACCTAAATGCCCAATCAATGTATTGGAAGCTGAACTTGATATACAAAGGGAGCTATTGGCGAGTATAAAAGAAGTTGTTGCTAATCAAAAGGAGCAGGAATTGACCGGATAGGCTAAACGACCAAAATAGAAAACATTTTCAGGAAATGGAAACAATGAAACGTGAAGAAATTCAAGAAATGCGGTGTCACAATGCGTTTATGGAGAAGATTAGAATTAAAGAGGTTGAGTATAAATTAGAAAAAATTCAAATGCAAGAGTATACAAATTAGTTAAACGATTATTTATCAAACATTTTATTTTCGATTTTCTGCCAAAAATAATTGTTTTTGATCAGATTTTCATTTATCTTAAATAGTTTTTCAATTTAAACAGAAACTAAATTGTTATATTTTTTATGTACAAAACTTTAACCAAAAACCTTTTTATTTATTACTTGCTTAAGATTTTTATTGTGCCTTGAATAGCAATATGATCTGTTTTTTTTAATTTTTATGTTATTGTTAAAATAAAAATATATTAAAAATTTGAATTTCAAAAACAAAATTTTTCTAATGTTCTTGTTTAAATAAAGATAAGTGCATACATATCTTTATATACATACATATTTAAGTATATTATTCTAGTATAATGAAGGACTTTTGAAAGTCCCTTTTAAATCACTTTTCGTAAAATTTTTATAATTTTTGCGATACAACTCTTTTGTAATAAAGAAATATTTTTATAATATATGTGATAATATTGTTATTAATAACGAAATATTATTAAAAAACACCAGTTAAAATTAATTTTTTCGGAATCGGTTTCCATCACATACCTGAATATTAAGATTTTAAATGAATTATTAAAACTTATTTATAAATAAAATGATATATTACCTTTATTTTATTTCTTGATATAAACACAATACGAAATGAAACTATCATCACATATGTACCCGATTAAAAATTAATCAAAATTTCTTGTAATATTGCTTCTAATGGATTGAGCTACGGATTGGTATTGGCTTGAAATTGGCTGCATTATTATATTATACTTAACACCATGACATCGCTAGGTATATCCCTTACGTTGAAGTGTATACATAAATTATGCAGAGCACAACATACCCTCACAATCTTGGCTCCCTTTTCAGGATAATAATGCAACTCTCTTGCACCAAGAAGGCATTTCCATCGGTTCTTAAGTACTCCGTTAGTGCGCTCAATTATGTTGCGGCATTTTGAGTGTACCTCATTATATTTCATTTCCGGAGAACCATCTTCGGGAACCCGGTGTGGGGTTAACAGCCATGGTTCTAGAGGATAACCCGCATCTCCTATTTGTAAAAAACATAAATATGTATTAAGATTTGGTATACAATTGATAAGGAAAAGCTTACCTAACAGCCAAAAGTTGTTTTCACCTTGCAGATATTTCTGCTCAAAGTGAATTCTTAGGTCCCTTGTGTTCCACACAAACGAATCGTGACATGCACCAGGGTGTAATGAGTCTACATAACGAATTTTCAGCTCGTGGTCACAAAGCTAGATAGAATAAATGGGTTTTCGTGACTAGTTTTGTTTAAGTTCTATATTTTACAGTGGGGACTTTGGTCAAATAAATGGTAATATATCTGGAACTTCTCAACTGATAATTAGATTTATATAAAACTTCGCATGCCTTTAGAGGAATAATCGGGCTTTACAACGCGTGTCTCGCCATTTATATTTGTAATAAAATAAGCCAAAAGTCGTTAAAATCTATGAATAAATGTGGATTTTTTTGCAGTTTAGAAGTTCCAGATTTAGCCCCACTGTGTATGAGGCAATACACACTGAATGAATTATGCTGGCATAACATGGCAGCTTGTCGGCATTTTCGGTGAAGAGGGTAGTTTTTGGTTGGCATAATTTTTCAACCAGCTTCAATCCCGCACAAGCAGAACAAAACTAATACATACACATTTATGAAAACACAGGTTTTGCTTTTTGTTTTTTACAGAGCGTTTTTTAGTCTTTAGTTGTCCATTAGGGTGCACCTTATATGTATGGGACAATTTTTTTTTAACAGATTAGATCGTAACTCCACCCAGGAATGTTCTACGTATTAAAAAAATGCATTGTGTAAAATTATAAGCAGATTGTAATACAGGAAGGCGTGCCGCATCCGCCCACAAGTTCGCTAGATATGCTAAATTCATATGAAATAAGTTAAGATGTTAATTTGCGGGTGATTAAATAAAACACTGGTAAATTTGATATAAACTATTATTAGTTTATTCGACCTGAATCTTTTTCCGTTTACAAATTAATAATAATGAGGAAAAATATTTAGCAATACTTTAAAAATATATATTATGATTTTAAGAATATCGTGATTTTAACAGCAAATGTAATATCGTTTGTGAGCTCAGACAACAACTGAAAAATATGTAGTCAGTTAAGTCCGGCATCTTTTGAAGTTCAATAACGCCCAGTTGTGTAGTATCGCTTCAATTGCTAAACAAAACGGTGAATTCCCGAATAAAAGCAAACGCACTTCAATTAAATAATATTTGTATCGAATGGGCGTAAGCACATATACAAGTGAAAAAATAAGTGATCTCGTGTCAATCTCCGAATGGGGCCTCGCGAACAGGGTTAACTTTAACCCTCATAAGACGCAGTGCTGCGTGCTTACGCATAGGCGGCTGGTCGAAGGTTCTGCGCCATCCGTGTTTATGGATGGTATAGGTATTGGGGAATCAGAAGCTCTTGATGTTCTTGGTATGAAAATACAGTTTGACGTTCGATGGACAGATCACATTTTTCATATTTCAAAAGAAGCTTTCAAGTGTCTCGGCTTTTTAAGACGGTGTAAGACATACTTCACCCCAACTGATCTCCTCAATATATATACCACCTACATCCGACCAAAGATGGAATACAACTCTCATGTATGGGCCGGTGCTTCAAAGTCTGTTTTGAAGTTGCTCGACCGCGTACAAGAGAGAGCGAAGAAGCTCAGCGGTGACAGTAGGGTAGCCAACTCTATTGACTCACTGGAGCATCGACGCAACGTGGGGTGTGTTTCACTGTTCTACCGATACTACAACGGAATGTGTTCTGGTGAAATAAGGGAGCTTGTGCCGAATAACCGTTTATTTCTGCGAGCTACCCGCTCTTCACATAGGGCACATCCTTTTGTGGTTGAGTTGTCAGTGAATCGCACCACGCATTACAGAGAGAATTCGTTCTTTGGCCGAACGGTTCGTATGTGGAACAAACTTCCAGCAGAGGTCTTTCCTGTCAGTTTTAACTTGGGGAGGTTAAAATCGAACGTCCACAAACACTACTCCCTCTATCCTCCTTCCCATAACCAACTTTCCTAGTTCTGGCACAATGCATCGCATATGTAGGGGTCATCCCCTGAGTGCTGGTCCAAGAAAAAAAAAAAAAAAAGTGTTATTAAAAGAAATAAAGCGATAAAACAATCAAGTTTGTAAAATAATATCAAAAATAAATATGAACACAAGACGACAGGAGCAGTTGTACCTTCTCGGCTATGACGCCTGCCAAATAATCGGTGCCAAATTGCCTTCAAATGGTCAAGTTTTGCGTGTTTTATTTTACCACGAATACCACCACTTAGAGCTTTTGACAAATGTGTCTCAAAAGTTGAAGGTTTGTATTTAGAATGGAGAAACTTGCAAAAAATCGAAACGCCGGACATTACTCCAGGAAAAACGCGAAAAAGACTTCGTAAATAAATTTTATGATTTGCTTGATGGCGCACATGCCGATGCATTGGATATTATCACTCTGGCAGAAGATAAGCTTTTTTTAACAAATCAAAGAAAACAGGGAAGAGCTGTTGCAATGATAGGTTGTGACTGCAACTTGGCGAGAAAAGAGAGACTATTGAAGATTGTGAAGTGCAACAAATTCAAGAGTCAGCATATGAAGTAGGTCCTAGTACTTCAAGAAAAAAAACCAGGTAGACATAATTTTACCACACCAAAGCTTGTGTCAGTATTAGATAGATGTAAAGTAAGCGACCGTGACGCCGTTCGAATCCTTATAGCAACTGCGCAAGCATTGCAACATAACGTTAGCGATTTAATTATAAATTGCACTTCAATTCGCCGATCGCTTACAAAGTTTCGATTTGATGCAGGAAAAAGAATCTGCGAAACATTTAAAAACAAAGAAATTAAGGCGGTGACTGTTCACTGGGATGGTAAAATGTTGCCATCATTGATGGGTAGTGAACACGTCGATCGTCTGCCTGTAGTTGTGTCTTTTAATGGAACAGATCAGCTACTCGGCATTCCAGCGATAACTTCAGGTACGGGAAGACAGCAAGCAACGGCTGTCTTTGACTTACTCAAAGAATGGGATCTCGATGAAAAAGTGGAAGCCCTGTGCTGCGATACCACCGCATCAAACACAGGACGAATACAAGACGCATGTGTGCTTTTAGAACAAACACCATGTCGTCATAACATATTTGAAATACTTTTACGCAGTGTATTTGATGCAAAAATATCAACATCTTCGGGTCCTAGTGTCAAAATATTTCATAGATTTAGAGATGCCTGGACTAAAATAGACAAAAGTAATTTTAAGTCTGGAGTTGAAGACTTACATGTGAAAAATGTTATTGGGGATACAAGGGAGATACAAGAGTTTACATTAAAGAGTTTAAAAGATATGCAACCACGGGAAGATTACAAAGAGCTTCTCCAATTGGCGGTAATTTTCGTAGGCGGGTCACTTCCAAATTTTTCATTTCGAATGACTGGAGCGTTCCACCATGCACGTTGGATGTCCAAAGTAATATATAGTTAAAAAATTTACTTATTTTGGAACCAGTTCATTTTGGCTGACTGTGAGTTGAATGGAATTAGAGATATATGTGTTTTTATTATAAAAATATAGTTAAAAGTTTGGATCAAAGCTGCCATTGCCGCAGAAGCTCCTAACCAAGATTTGACATTGTTAAAAAGTTTATATATTTACAATTTAGTTGATGAAAATTTAAGTCGGGAGTTAATTCGAAAATTCTGCAATCATTTATGGTACCTATCGCCAGAAATAGTAGCGCTTTCATTTTATGATACTCAAATTTCAAACAAGTCAAAACCACTCATGGTTGCAGCGCTAGTTCGAGCCCATGAAGATGACAACAACAAAATTACAATTCTTCCTCATTACATAGTGCAGTACGTTAATAAAAATATTGAAGATTTTATGTCGCAAAAAACTTTAAATTTTTTCAACCGATATTGTATCTCAACGGATTTTTTGAAGAAAGATCCTATGGAATGGGAAAACGATAAATCGTATAAAATTGGCTTGGAAATGGTTGGTAAATTGAAAGTTGTCAATGATACTGCAGAAAGGGCTGTAAAGCTTATGGAAGAATACAATCAAGTTTTGTCGCGTGATGAAGAGGAGAAACAGTTCATAATGCAAATTGTAGCTGATTATAGGAAACAATATCCAAATGCAAACAAATCGGTTTTATTAAGCATATGAAATAACTTAAATTAATATATTTAAGTACGAAATTAAATTCAACAAGTAAAAACGTTATATTCGACCGGGTCGAATCTTAAATACCCTCCAAATATTTAGTAAGTGAATTTGATATGTTTAACTTGGTGGGACAGAGTTCCTTTATATAATATCGTACGTCAACGCCCACTAAAGGGGGCGGGATTCAAATATATACAATATCATGTTTTCCACAGACGAACGCATGGGCATTGCTAGACCGTCTTAGACTTCATCACAATTCTCTTTGGAGGGTATAAAAACTGTATTTTGGCGGGGTCGCTCTGGCAAGGGCTGTGAGGGAAACATTTCACCTTTGTCATAAAACTCTAAAAATAAATGCTTGGGATAATTATATACAAAATTAAAATTTCTTTTTTTTTGATAGGGTCATTTAGATGGCAAAGGGGGAAAGGGGGTAGGGCAGAAACAGATACACATAAAACTGTAAAAATAAATGCTTAGGATGATTATACACAAAATAAAAAAAAAATGTATATTTATTTTTAATAGGGTCATTTAGCGGGCAAAGGGGGAGGAGGTGGTAGGGCAGCAACAGGCAGTCATAAGACTCTAAAGATAAATGCTTGGGATGATTATATACAAAATTTAAAAAAACATTTTTTTTGGGAGGGTCATTTTGGGGGCAAAAGAAGAGGGGGGGGGTTGGTAGGGCAGAAATCGGCAGTCATAAAACTCTAAAGATAAATGCTTGGGATGATTAAATACAAAATTTAAAAAAAAAATTTTTTTGGTAGGGTCATTTAGGGAGCAAAGGAAGAGGTGGGGAGGGGGGAGGTAGGGCAGAAATCGGCAGTCATAAAACTCTAAAGATAAATGCTTGGGATGATTATATATAAAATTAAAAAAAAATTTTTTTTTTTTGGTAGGGTCTCTTAGGGGGCGAAGGGGAAGGAGGGGGTAGGGCAGAGTAGTACCAGGTTTCGTCTCAGCTTCGTCATTAAAGCTTAAAAGTGTTATTTTTAAGGAATGTAGGCTTAAGTAAAACAATTTGTTAAATTTTTATGCTATTTTTGCTTATAAATTTTTTTTTGGTAGGGTCATTTTAGGGGGCAAAGAAAGAAGGGGAGGGGGGCTAGGGCAGAAATCGGCAGTCATAAAATTCTAAAGATAAATGCTTGGGATGATTATATACAAAATTTAAAAAAACTTTTTTTTTGGTAGGCTCATTTTGGTGGCAAAGGAAGAGTGGGGGGGGGTAGGGCAGAAATCGGCAGTCATAAAACTCTAAAGATATATGCTTGGGATGATTATATACAAAATTTAAAAAAAAAAATTTTTTTTTGGTAGGGTCATTTAGGGGGCAAAGGAAGAGGTGGGGGGGGGTAGGTAGGGCAGAAATCGGCAGTCATAAAACCCTAAAGATAAATGCTTGGGATGATTATATACAAAATTTAAAAAAAAAAAATTTTTTTTTGTAGGGTCATTTAGGGGGCGAAGGGGAAGGAGGGGGTAGGGCAGAGTAGTGCCAGGTTTCGTCTCAGCTTCGTCATCAAAGCTTAAAAGTGTTAGTTTTAAGGCATGTAGGCATAAGTAAAACAATTTGTTAAATTTTTATGCTATTTTTGCCTATAATAACGCCCACTAAAGTGGGCGGGGTCAAAAAATATTTTTATTGTATTTAATGGCTCCAAGTTTAAGGCGTTGGACCGTATTTGACATAAAAATATATCATTTGCTTAACAAAATAACCAAAAAACTTTAAAAATTATGTTGTTTTTTCTGGGTTGGTTTAGTTCTTCTTAGGGGAACTTTTTTCCCTCTTGCCCGATTTAGCCCATCTTCGAACTTAACCTGCTCTAAGTTTTAAAATATATTTATGCCAAATTTCAAGAGTCTAGCTCTTTTCGTTTGGACTGTATCGTGATTTCCACAGACGGACGGACGGACGGACGGACATGCTCAGTTGGTCTTAGATTTCATCACTGATCAAGAATATATATACTTTATGGGGTCTGAGATGTATATTTCGATGCGTTACAAACGGAATGACAAAGTGAATATACCCTCCAAATTCTTTTTTGGAGGGTATAAAAAATAAATAATTTTGTATGAATGTTAAAGTGTAATAAAAAAGTTGGTAAAAACTAAATTAAACTACTTATTCATTTTTTATAAGTTTAGTGAATCTTGAAAATACATTAATGGTTATTTTATAACAATTTACAAAATTTTTACAATTTGTGGGTGGATGCGGCACGCCTTCCCCTGATGCAATCTACCTAAAATTTTTTATAACATACTTTTTTGTTACGGAGAACATTTATGAAGGGAGTTAAGGTGCTATTTCGCTTTTTTTAAATAAGGTGCACCCTATTGTCCATCTTTGTGTAAACATGAACTTCAAAACAAAAGGGGGTTGGTCGCGCCAACAACCATTCAAATTGATAAATGAGTCAATAAGGGGTTTTTCGGTAATTTCTGAAACTTATAAAAATTTTTGCTGTAATTTTAGTAACTAGTAAAAGTTTTTGGTTACTGAAAATTTTACTGAAATTACTTAAATAACTTTTACTGGTGACGAAATAAACTTATATGAATGTACCTTTAAAATTTCACTTTTCACTTTTAGATTAAAAAAATGAAGGTGTCCTTTTTTAATTTATGCGTCCTTTTTTCTTTTTTGACTATTAATTTTTTTCTTTCTTCAAACTCCTATATTAAAAGTCTTATTTTCTCAATACAATAAAAGTTATAATCACCAATACAATATTATCATCACCAAATGGAGTGTGCAGATATGAAATTTTTTTATCAAATTACTGTAATATTTTTGGACATATTTTATTGTTTAAAAAACATTAATATATGCTAGTTAGAGGCCCATGTCTAAAGTATATGCAATTGTTTGTAATTAGTGAATACAATTTTTATTACATTTCTAAATGTCCTTTTTGCATTGAAAAACATGCTTATCGTAATCATAGCTGATCTAAAATAGGGTGCAGACAATTTACTATTTTCGGGAATTTCCTTAAAGGTTTCTCCTGTACCTAAAAATCTTAAAGTTGCAGACAATTTTTCTTCAACCGGAATACATTTTCTCAAATGTATTAGCTTCTTTTCTTTGCCTTCTCATCTTCTAGAAGTCAATGATGCAGCTTCAAAGTTACAGGCACTAGAAATTACTCCTTAGATTATTGCAAGTTTTTCATCACTTATTCTAGCCATATTTGCGCTAAGTTTGTTTCATAATGTATGTGTACAGCGAACGAAAGACAAACATCAAATAAACAAAAAAAAATACTAACACACACAAAGCTGTGTATACTCGTACGTATACAATTTTATGCCAGATGAATTAATCCAGTGTGTTTTGAAGAGATCAAAAATTAAGCGGACTAAATATTCATCCATTGTGTATTGCCTCTATGGTTTGAAACAAGCTACTTACCAACATGACATTTAGGCTAAACTTCCCCTTACGGTTATAATACAGATGTGTATTGTCTGTTGGAGCTATAATTTGGACATGAGTCCCATCAATGCAGCCGACAATTTTATTTTTCCTGTAAAATTCCAACGCGATTTGTCTCTTTTCGTCCGCCGATGTTGATACTTTTATCCATGCCGGACACAGATGATTCAGAAAGACATCAACCACTTCGGCTAGCACTTTACAATATGTCGGCTGAGCTACCGACCGTTTGATAGCCACCTTCGGCGAAGAAACGTAAACACCCACTTAATTTTACAACTGGGGAAACAGCAAACTGTTTTTTGGTCTGTTGTGTGTGCAGTATTAAGACGTGCAACAAATATCGAAATGCCGGTTTGTTAAATCTGTAATACTTCTGAAACCTAAGTGTATAATTTCAATCCATTAAAATGATCCAAATGTATGATATACATATTAGTAGCCCAATTCACAATCCTGTGCAAATGGTCTTGCATTATAGCATTTGCGAATTGAGGAAGTATTTGAGAGAATTTTCCATGTATTTTGTTGCTGTAGAGTACAATTATTTTCCAAATGCAATGATGCACGACCATTTGCACAAGATTGTGAATAGGGCTAATATTTACAATGCCTGCGGCAATTCTAGTGGATTCGATGCATCCCGCAACGACCCGCTCGCTTCAGCGGGCATACCCTCTGTTTCAGCTGAAATATCTTCCGCAACTAATTGGAAAGCTATAGTATGCATTTTTTTCTCTTTATATAAAAATTATTTTATTATTAACACAAAACTTCTAAATTATCTTTAGCTCGCGTAAAGAAAAATTCAATGTAAATAAAAAAAACAGCTGTATTCTAAATTCGATGTTGCCACTTATTCATTATTTTGTTCCTTTAAGTTTATGATAGGAGGAATTGTTTCTCGAGAAAATTGTTTTCCGTGAGAAAGAAATTCCGAGGGAATATTCATGATTGGGCTGAATAATAATATGATTAAAAATAATAGAAATGTGTAATACTGCAATATGAGAAACATACCAATAAGCCAGAAATTGCTTTCACCACTGGAATATTTTTGTTGGAGAAAACTCTTAAAGCGCTTGCCCTCCAAACATACGCATCATGCCCTGTTCCCCCAAATCTGGCATTACAGTCTATTATACGTAAATTAATATCATACACCTTAAGAAGAACAAATATAATTCATGTTTCGTTTTTGTTTTTAATTATTGATTACCGCTTGAACGTTAATTGAATGAACATATACATGTTCGATTTCTGCATCAGTAGTGCGATTCAGTAACTTTTATTACGATAATCGTGTCGATAAAATAAAAATAACAATAATTTAGCGATTTTACTATTCTGTACCATTTTTAACGATACTCGCTAGTGTTTGATATCAGCTGTGTTTTGTTTTCTATTCAACTTTTGTTAGGTAAACGACAAAAAATTTTGTGTTGTTAATTTTAAAGTTACAAATTTTAAATATTGTATGAAATGGCTTTCGAATATTTAGCATACGAATTGTCGCGGAATGAGCATAATAAAACTGCTCCAGCAGTCAATAGGCGTATTCTTAGAGAATTGGATAACTCTTTCGATTTACCAAGTACGGACTTTCAGAAACTCTACCGGCTAACACCAGATTTAGTTGAAGATCTTGTTTCTCGCCTTAATAGTAAATTGAAGGGGTCAAGAGTTACAGCAATATCACCGGAAAAGCAGATAAATATTCTTAACTTTAGCTGTAATGTAAACAATTATCTTTTACACTGCAAGGTGCCAGCTACATTGCGTTTCTTGGCAACTGGATGCTACCAAAGACCTGTTGGAGAACAATGGGGCGTATCTATGAGCCAGTCCTCAATAAGTCGCTGTGTGCACCGTGTAACTGATGAAATTTACCAGAGTATGTTTTACGCATACGTGAAATTTCCAATGACTCAAGTAGAGCGCCAAGCTGCAAAAGCCATTTTTGCATCAGCACCCTACCCTCTTGTAGGAGGTGCTATTGGTGCCATCGATTGTACACATGTGTCAATTTTGGCACCAAGAAACCATGAGGAGGCTTACGTCAACCATCACGGATACCATTCAATCAATGTGCAAATGGCAAAAGAATCAAAGTGTTATGTTGTATATTATATATATGTAGAAACGCTTTTTGTTCTGTTAGATATGTGATCCATACCTTAAAATGCTAAATATAGGGGAGCCCGACACGATTCTTATATATGGAGCTCGTCTGCAGTTCGAAGAGTCATGCAGAGAAGCTTTGAAAATGGAAACCATAATATGTTTTTAATCGGTAAGTTATTTTAATTTTTTAGTGTACTATATTTAATTTTATTCACAGGTGATTCTGGGTACCCACTGGAGCCATGGCTAATGACTCCTCTTATAAATCAACCAGAAAGTAGTCCCACGTTTCTTTATAACGAGGCCTTATGCAAAGCTCGCAACCCAGTTGAAAGACTTTTTGGTGTTCTCAAAGGAACGTGGCGATGCTTATCACAGCAAAGAATGCTTTTGTATAATCCAGCGTTTGCTGGAAAAATAGATAGTGCGTGTGCAGTACTGCATAATATGCGTTTAACTGAAGAAAGAAACGAGATTAATAATGAGTTGGTAATTTCACAACCGGATAATGTTTTCATGGCCCAAGATGTGCCATCCTCGATAGCAAACCGTGTTCAAGATCGAATAATCTATAATATTTTTACTTGAGTCTTAAATAAAAACATATAAATATTTCATTTAATAATTATATATTTTAATAAAACTTTATAAACAAAACAAATTCAGTCTTAAAAAATAAATAAATAAAATAAAAATTCATTTAAAGGTACTTAAATATATGTAATAAAAAAACAAAGTTCAAAAACTTAAAATTATGTAGTTCCAATTTTTTAGTCTTTGTTTTTTTAATTTTAGTTATAATATTGAGCTTGAAGCTTATTTTTATAAAAAATTATTATAAACCATTTATTTTATATTTTCAATATTTCGATATCCTCTGGATATTTTCTTCAGGATACAATTTAAAATTAATTATAATATTTTAGCAATAACAAAATTTTTGAAATCATTCAAATTTTGTTATTGTTAAAATATTATAATTAATTTTAATTGTTGAGCAAAGAAAAGCTCAAAGTTGGGCAACATTCAACTTTTTGTGCGCTTTTACAATCAGCTGGTACATATTTCTTTTATTATTTTTACCAAATTTAGATGTTCACAATTCTTTTTGGAATAAATTTAAAATTAAAATATAAATTGTGCGTTTTAAGCTGCTCCACGAGTACTTTGTAGTTAACTTAGCATCAGCCGATAAAGAAAAACATTAAAAAAAGGTAAATATGTGCAATTTTTTAAATAAGTTCTTATAAATAATATTCTTTCGGTGATATGTAGCAAACTAATTGAGGCCATGAAAATGCACCCATGTTTATTCGACAAAAGTTCTCAGCTTTTCCGTAATAAATATTTGAAGGATCGAGCGTGGCAGACAGTGGCTGCTTCAACAGGAGTGTCAGGTATTTAGTTTTTCATTCAGAGTCTTGTCTTGTTTGTTATTTTTTTTCTTTTAAAACAGAGGAACACTGCAAAAGCAGATGGAAATCTGCCAGTAAAGGGAAGTCGGGAGCCGCTGCTGAAGAGAAAACGCCATGGTTTTATATGGAGTCAATGCGATTTTTGACGAAACACGTTTCTCCTAGGCGGTAAGCTCAATATATTAATGTACAATTTATATACATATCACATGGTCAATTTTTTATCTTCTTATATTTTAGAACCATCTCGAGCTTCCAATGGATTAGTGATGACCAACCGTCCTGCAGCCAGGCATCAGTAGCATATGAAATCGAAGAATTGAATGAACTTAACAATAGTCAGCTCAGTGAAGAGACAACCAGCACCACAAAAAGTACAAAACGTCAGCGCTTGGACAATGAATCGCGTGACCGATTTGACCGTCTTTGTCGAACAATTGAAGCTGTTATTGCAACAAAAACCGAAAAAGTTCCTTCAAGAAACAGCGCTTTCTTGCAAATGTTGGACGATTGTCTTCAACAAAAGTCGGAAGAAGTAATATTTTTTGTAATATTCGATCTCGTTGTAAAGATAATCTATTTTGACTTTTAATGTTAGGTGTCCATAGCATTATGAGTTGCAATTTTATTAACCTGCACTGTATGTATGTGAAATATGAAATAACCAAATTTTTCGTTAATTAAAACTTATTTACTTAATCTGTGAAAGTTTCTTATTTTTACTTTTTACGTTTACTAGATTTTACGTTTGTACATACATGTACGTACATATCGTCATATAAAACGTAAAACCATGTAACTACTCTTTTTTTTGAGTTTACAGAAGAGGGAAGAAAATTAATAAAATATTTAAGTAAGCAACCTGAGAAAAAAGTTTGTTTAAAACTTGCATAAAATTAACAGACTCACCTATATTTTGAGTCTGTTAATTTTATGCAAGTTTTAAACAAACTTTTTTCTCAGGTTGCTTACTTAAATATTTTATTAATTTTTTCACCAGTCCTGTAAAATCGAAAAAAGTGTAGTTACATGGTTTTATGTTTTATATGACGATATGTAGATAGTATTTATGTATTTTAAAACAAAATGAATTTTTTGTACTTTAAAACAAAATGAATTTTAAAAAATAAAAACTAATAATAAAATTATTTGAGATATTCTTTTTATTTTAATTTAAGCATGTCTTTATGCATTTCGTTGGTGCTTATGCCACCTCTTCAGAAGATTTCAACCAATAGAAAAAATTAAAAAAACTGTTATAATATCTTTCTAGCTGTCTAGATATCGATATTTCGAAGGTGCCAATCTTCTCGTCAGTAGACTTGAAATCATGTTAAGTTTTTGAAGATATTTTCACATGCTTTCAAGTCTCCTGACGAGAAGATTGGCACCTTCAAAATATCGATATCTAGACAGCTAGAAAAATATTATAACAATTTTTTTAATAAAAATTATAGTTTAAAAATTAAAATTAAATTGTGTGGGATACAATGTAATCCTTTAGCTGGTCTCTCAAGGCAAATGCGCTTTTTGTTGCGTTATTGCAAGTCATTCGGCGATGGTTTCGCAACGGTTTCGAAACTTCATTCCGCCACAGTCCATTTATAATTTCGTCACCTTCAAAGCGGTCCACATAATCAGGCGGACAGTAAGTGCTATCGTAAAATTTAACGAAATTATGTAGGACTACAGCAGCTTTTACGACTTTTTCTGCATTTTCTGGATGCATAAATAACAGCGATAACAAAACTCTCCAACGAACGCACAAAATTCCAAATGCATTCTCTATGACTCTTCCGGCTTGTGATAACCGCCTATTAAACATTTCTCGGTCGGGTGATAATCGCGTTCCTGAAAAGTATTTAAAATTTTTAAATGATGATTAAATATATTTTATGTATTGTATACAAACCCGGGTATGGACGCATAATACAGTTTTTAAGTGGAAATGCAGCATCACCCACCATGAAGTAAGTGAATTTTGAGAAAGTTCCAGGCAAGTAAGCATTGTCAGGCAGATCTAGGTTCCCACTCAACAATCGTTGTCCAAAGCCAGAATTCCATAATACCCCACCGTCACTTTGGGAACCATATGCTCCGATATCCTGTTGTGAAAGTATAGTTGGCGTCACAACTTGCTAACAGCACAATGGAGTAACTTCAATTATAATTATAAAAGAGAGAGCCTGAATTGGGATGCCATGATATTGTAATGTGCTTTCCGTCCACAGCACCAACACAGTTCGGAAAGTTCCACATGGTATTGAAATCTTCAGCAATACGTTCCCATTCAAATTTTTTTTGGAGGCGACAAGTAAGTCACCCCTAATTCCTCCCAAATAGCCTCACATACCTCAGTTATAATGGTCGTTAGTGTTGAGCGCCCATTTTAAAAGCTGTAGCAAGTGTTTGCTTACTACCACCGTGTGCCAGGTAACTACTTGTATAAATAGTAAATACAATACGAATATAAATTTATTTTTGATGTTTTATTAACTAAATTACTCACGTGAGTGTTAAAAATAGTCTGCAGGACGCAGATATGGATGGTCTGTTTGACATTTTTGTTAGGCGTACCTTTAAAAGTTCTAACAACATATCAAAAACTGCAGGGGTCATTCGGACACTCTTCTGAAATTGCTCTGGATCTCTTTGGTGCATTTCTTCAAAGCTGGAAGCGAATAGGCCATTGTAGTCGCGATCTTGATAAAGACTTCGCACCCAGAACCTACGCAACGAAGTTTTTGCTAATAACATTAATAGCACAATTAGAAGCAATTCCAATAAATCATCACATAACATTATAACTTATTGGCTTTTATTTTTATAATAAAAAAAAATTATTAAAAAATTTTCAACCACTTTTTTGGTAAACAAACAATGCGCTGGTGTTGTCAAAGTTTTTATTGTGTCATACTCCTTTTGCTTTGCACTTTTCTATCAAAGTTAAAAACGTCACGCAAAGCGACAAAGTTTTATCTGACTCGGCCTTTAAACCCTCCCCCATCGTTTTAATTGCATCAGCCATATATTTCACTGTCTGCTGCGTCGTGGTCATCTAGCATCTGTTGGTGGAAAAATATATTAGACTTAATAATAATTATCATAGTAATAACGATATATATAAATCGCATATTTATATTCTTTAGTAATAACAGCAAAGAATATTTAATGCAAAAGATGATTTAAATATATGCACACCGCACATTTATTGAAAGCACTACACAACTAAAAACATTTTTTTTTTGTTTAAAAATTGTTTTGCACAATTAACTCAAAAAAATAAATTCTTAAGCTGTGATGTTTTAGTAAATGAGGGATATCTACATACATGCATATGTACATATTTATTTGAAAAAATTACCTTCATAGCATCTGCTTGCTTATTTGCAATTTCCATAAATTTGTCTTCGATATCAGTGCTACACGTTTTCTTTTAACCCTCGGAGGTATAACCAGGTCTGTGCAGACCTTTTGCATACAAAATTGTGTATAACTTTATTGTTTTTCATGCTAGAAACAAATCCTTCCATGACTTCCTGGAGCAACATTCTCCAGACATAACAAACAAAAAATCAGTGCGATTGCAGGTTCGGATTCGTGTTAATCCAGGTTTTAAAATAGGTCTGTGCAGACCTATGAATAATTTGTACTGGATGAATGGACGGCAGGTGATTTAAACCGTTTTTGAAAAGTATTTGGAAAAGAACATATAAATGTATATGTATAGTATATGAAATGTAAATATTGAAAATAGCGCAATTAAAATATTGGTATATCAGCAGATAATTTGAGGAGTACTCATTTGAAATTCTCAAGAAAAATTAAAAGTAAGGAAGAATAACTGTATTATTTCTATAAAACAATCGATTGAAGTTTATATATTCATTATTTTTAGTGAATAACATTTATTTGGATATTTTTCTACAAAATCAAACGGTAAATGTTTTTATGGTTAGTTTTCTTATGAATTCTGCTTAGAATAAATTTATCTTTGAGTATAGAAAAATGACATCAGCATTTGCTACCGATGATATGATGGACGTTGTGAACTGTACCGCAAAATTTTTATGTTTACCAGAAGAAGAGTGAAGCCAAATGGAAGAAAGGTTAGCATTGTGGTTAGCCGCTGATGATGATTAATTTTCCAACTTTGTTGGTAACTGGTAGCCGTAAGCCTTCGGATAGATGACCAACCATTCCATGCCGTATCTTCTTCCAGTCGACCATCTTGTTCTCTTTGTTATAAACTGGACGAAAAGCAACGAAAAACACGGCTTCATTGCATGTATTGCAAAAAGCCGGTATGTTTACAGCATTCACATACCAGGTCCTCATGTATTGAATACCGTGTATAAAATTTATTTGATTACTTTTAGCTAATAAAATAGCGTATATAGATAACTAAGATGCATGTAAATGTGTTTTTATTATTACTTTTGTGTTTTTGCCGTCAAAAAACTAATTTATACACACTTTTCGGACACTGTATATGTATTTTCATACAAATGCCATATAGGTCTGCACAGACCTGGTTATACCGTTTAGCGCCAAAAAATCCTTATACCTCTGAGGGTTAAAAGATCTCCGTGGAGTATTTATGGCAGGAGTGTCGAGGCTATCGCACATTGACTCGACTGCTTTTTCGGTTGGCAACATCATTAACAAAATGTCCTCACCATCTTCCAATTTTAGTTGCAATTCCTACAAAAAATATGTTGAAAGATTAGTTACGTTTCAAAAACCTATGCATATTTTACTTAACATTTTATAATTGTATTCTGATATTTATAAGCTTAAGGTCTCTTTATTTTGGTTTAATTTTTAATTTCAATATTTCGTCACTCATTTGTGTGACTTCTTCAGGAAATTAATTATTTTATTTGATATGAAAAAATATGTTGTTTGCGAAACAAAATTATTTGTCAACAAAATACAAAGAGATTCGAACAAATTTAAATAAATTTACAATATATGAACAATAATAAAATATTTAAACCTATACATGCATATATATTTAAAAAACATTTATAAAAAACAATTTTTAAATCATATATACATATGCATACATACACATACACATATATATGCATACATACACATACATAAACATACATACACATATACATACACACATACATATATATACATATATATATATATATATATATATATATATATATATATATATATGTAAACACATACACCTACATATGCATACACATACATACACACATATACATACATACATACATATACACATATACAGATATATATATATATATATATATATATATATATATATATATACAAATTAATAATACATATAAATATAAACAAAAACACATATATACTTATAAACATATTTTTCAACAACAATCTGGAAGTTACAAACAAATTTAAATACATAATTGAAACATATTAGAACAAAATATTTAAACGTATACATGTATATATATTTTAAAAAATTGTAAACAGCTGTTCACTCTATTCATATAAATGTATACATACATATGTAGGTTATAAACATACATAACAAAATGTTTTCAACATATACATATATACGTATAAACATATATACATAATTAGCAACAAAATTCAAAATGTTTTAAGCAAATTTAAATAAATTATAAACATATACACATATTTTTCAACAAATTTCAAAAAGTTTTCAAACAAGTTAAAATAAACAACATATTTGAACAGTAACAAACAATAACTATGCCTATCTATCTCTTATGAACTAAATGTCTATAATTTTGAGCTATATTTGCTGTATCTGCCTTAAAATTAATTCTTTTTGTGATTGGTGTATTGATTATGTGTAACATTTCTAACATAAATCTACGTTTATAATTATTTTCTGTGTTTAATATTGAAACATTTTCAAAATTTGGATAATGATTAAATCTAGAACAATGTGAAGATAATGCAGTTTTTTGTGAATTTATATCTCTATATCTTTGATCAGTTTTATATCCTGCAATCCTAGTTTTTAATTTGTTCTTTGTTGTACCTATATATACCTTATTGCAATCTTCATTGTCATTTCCATTACAAGGTATTTTATAAACTAAATTCGACCTGTCATATATATATGTATGTATGTATGTATATGTGTATGTATGTTTATGTATGTGTATGTATGCATATATATGTGTATGTGTATGTATGCATATGTATGTATATATGATTTAAAAATTGTTTTTTATAAATGTTTTTTAAATATATATGTATGTATAGGTTTAAATATTTTATTATTGTTCATATATTGTAAATTTATTTAAATTTGTTTGAATCTTTTTGTATTTTGTTGACAAATAATTTTGTTTCACAAACAACATATTTTTTCATATCAAATAAAAAGTGACGAAATATTGACGAAATATTAAACCAAAATAAAGAGACCTTAAGCTTATATATATCAGAATACAATAATAATTAAAAAGAGGTCAAGAAACCAGAAGAATTTAACATTTTATACATACCTCATTCATTGGCACATTCTCATTTACCGAATCATGCCCTTCGATATATTCGTTTCCTATTATGGAAACAACTCTCCTCTCGAGATCCGTAATTTCTTGGGTGACGGGTCTAGTTCCAGTCAAAGCCTGCTGCCGCTTTCTGTCGCGAACCTTTACGGCTTTTTAAATCTCTCCAAACCTTTTGATATTTAAAATATTAATATGTATATGGAAATAGCTATACATGTGTGTACAAGTATGTATGATTACTTACAGTCTGCCACTGATCGACAGCTTTTGTTGCACCGCCAAAACTGTTTAAAATCTTCGCTAGTTGAGCCCACTTATTGTCATGAGCCAACTTTCCGTGCATTTTTTGGAACTTCCCACCAGGTAGTCCCGGATTTTTTGCCATGAAGTCAACCATATGACTTAACTGTTCGGCTGTGACCCGGCTTCTTTTGGGAACGTTTAGTGACATCCTAGTAATAAAGAACAATATATATGTAGTAACAAATATAATAAAAACTTCAATTTACTTACCTGTAGCAAAATTTAAATGAAATAATAAAAAAAAATTAATTGGCGGCAGCAGATTGTATTCAAGTGTGAAAATTGCACATATGGTTTTCTTTATTTCTCTTCGCGTTTTTCATATATTTACACAGAACTGCCACTTAATTTCAATGTTTGTTTACTTCTCTTAACACAAGGATACTGAATAACACAATCGTTATTGCAAACAGCTAAAAACATAGACAAATTAAACAGATACCGAATCGTTAAAAGTTATTGAATCGCACTACAGGGCCTTTTATTTTAATGTGACTTCCGTCAATCGCTCCAATTATTCCCGGGAAATTGAATTTTTCGTAAAATCTATTGTATTAGTAATATAAAATTTTGGTTAGGAATAATAATAATCTATAATAGTATAATAATCTGCGGGTATACGTACTTTTGTTTAACTCCACTCACTGCCTCGTTGTTTCTCGGAATACTAACATACTTTGCCAGTAGATGTCGATCCATAATCGAGCAAACTTCTCTAACAAAACAACTAACTGTGGGTTGAGACACATTCAGCATAAAATCTTGCCCTACTGACTGCTGATAGCTACCTGAAAGAAAAGCTTCTTTAGGTAAACATGAACATATTACTTTGTTATCTTGTGCCTTACCCTGTGCAAAGGACCGGAGTGCAACCAAAATTCGAAGCTTTTTAGATAGTTTCGTAATTTTGTTTCCATCTAATGAGAAACTTCCGTAATGAAACTATGGCAAATGTCTTTCGGAAGTCTGAATAAGTGACGGAATTGTTCATCTGGCACATCAAATACTTTCGTGATGTTCCGAAAGTGATTCCTTTTAGCGATAAGTTTGATACGCTGATTGTTTCTAATTAAAGTAGCAATCATGTACCGGCGCGAAAAACTGGTCATATTTATTTATTATTGTCATTTAACAATTTTTTTATTTTCAGCACACAATTTATTGTTTACCTCTTTATTTAATGTTTACCAAAAACATATAAGTTCTTTTAGTATTACCATCTCCCCATAAAAAATTATTCCATTATTTATATTATTATGGAAAAAATATCTCATATAGATACGCTTTTAAAAATTATTTACGTGTACAATATAAAATATACGTTGCAAAATTATAATTAAATTAAGTTGTATATATTAAAAAATATCATTTAGAATTCACGTTTTAAGGCATTTTATCTCAACCCAAAGGAAAAAAGTACAAATCAATTTAAAAAAAAGTCTTAAGCATGGGTAACTCTAATAAGAAATGACAGAAATAAAGATTTTGTATTTGTCCTTTTCTAACAGCAGTTCATTAACACTGATAGAAGGGAATATTATAATGATAGCAAAGAAGGTACGGCGAAAATTTTTTATTTTGGCTAAAGGCTTCTTTAGCCGAACGTTGAAATAGTAAATGTGAGCTAAATGTAAATGATGGTAAATGAAAATGTTGCTACACTTATAGAATACTTAAAATCGTGTCATATATTTTTGACAAAAACAAACAACATATAACTATATATAAAAACAAGATCATCAAAAATTCCCAAAATATTGTGTTTTTTGAAAGGTATATCGATGGAGTGTATATAATAAAGAAAATAATTTAATATAATGGATGTGGA
This sequence comes from Linnaemya tessellans, assembly GCA_951800035.1. Lineage (NCBI taxonomy): Eukaryota > Metazoa > Arthropoda > Insecta > Diptera > Tachinidae > Linnaemya > Linnaemya tessellans. The sequence goes on from OX637538.1 coordinate 2,917,663, forward strand.
AAATATGTTTATCACAAAAAATCTGATGCGTATCACTTTCAAAAATAAATACAATATAACTCTATACAACTATTTAAAACATTGATGGCACTTTAATATGTTTATGATATTGGCGATCGTGTTGAAAAAGTACACAAATTAATTAAATGGTGCAAAGAGGCGTCAGAAACACCAATATACACAACTAATAGGATAATGAGTCATTCCTTGGCATAAGTTTAATAAAATGGGCATATTTTTTTTCCATATTACAATATATATTAAATGTTTTGTTTTATTACACAAATGTATATATATATATATATATATATATATATATATATATATATATATATATATATATATATATATATATATATATATATATATATATATATATATACGTACAAACGGGTGTTTAATACATCTGAAATGAACAACCACATACAGCCATGCGATATTTCATTGTGAATAAAACATTTAAACATATAAAATGCATATAACATGTAATTATACATATATATCAGCTAAACATATCAAAAGAGAAATAAGTACCAAAAGAGGTATGTTGTGCCCCATTCTCATTCAACATACATACATCCCATCACTGTCTACAACTGTCACGTAACCTTAGATCAAAATTCTATTTTCTGCAGGTTCCAACGTTACGGCAACATTTTTCTAAAGTCAAGTAAGCGTTTTCATTACTTGCCATATTACTGTTTGGATCAGCTGACACATTTACCTAACATTTACGATTTCAACGTTCGGCTAAATGAGCCTTAAGCTATTACACTTACAGAATACAAATTTAGCGGAATCGCTAAAATATTAGACCTGAAGTTTGTTTAGCATATTAGAATTTTAGCTTAAGCTTTAGCTAAAAGAATTACAGAATTAGACTGCTGATTTGAAAGATAATTAGTTTTATCCTTCCGCTCAACGTATATGGGTGACCATACAATGCGTTTTCGCTTCGCTAAGTGGGCCTGCCATCAACTTACAGAAGATGCCGATTTCGCCAAAAAAAAAATCATCTTTTCAGATGAAGCTCATTTTAATCTTGGTGGGTATGTAAACAAGCAAAATTGGTCCAGAGGCATAATTGGGCCATTTTTCTTCGAAAATGAGCAAGGAGTGGCCGTTACAGTCAATGGCGATCGTTATCGGGTCATGCAGCCATTTGAATTAAATTATTTTCCATTATTAACCGGAAGGATTGTACTTGCACATAAAAAAAAAAATTGCGAATATTGCAAAACTGCCCAAAAATTTTTTAACAGAAAGAAATTTGGCTTAAATTTACTTTACCGACGCAGCTCCGATTTAAATAAAATTCCTATATTATAGAAAAATTAATTCTAACAAAATGTTATATAAAAAAATTTGCGGAAATGCATATTTCCACATATAGAGATAAATGTGGAACTATAATAATACTTTCACAATTTATCACAGTTCTGGACTAATGCATAATATTTGGGTAACTTTTTCTTTTCTTATATTCGAAATTTGCCCCAGAGTAGCATATGAAATCAGTAAAACTGGGGAGATACCTTTATTGTTCAATATTAGCTGTTGGGGTATGATTGAACTTTCGAGTTTGATTAGTACCAAAAGCAAACAAAAAAAAACAAATAACTTTATATTCGACCGGGTCGAATCTTAAATCCCCTCCAAATACTTAGTAAATAAAAAGTCTGTTTTTATTCTATTAAAATTTACATTTTTATGGTATTTGGCTTAAATAAATAAGAAAAAATTGTAGATTAATACGGTTGTTTCCAATATATTGGGCGGTGCATGACTGAGACACCTTTCCGTCTGCTTAAAAACCTATGTATTAATATTTTATATCAACGTCCAAAAAAAGACTGAAATAAGTTAAAAGTGTTAAATATATTGGGAGGTGCACGACTGAGACACCTTTCCGTCAGCTTAAAAACCTATGTATTAATATTTTATATCAACGTCTAAAAAAAGTACTGAAATAAGTTAAAAGTGTTTAACCTGCTGGGTCAGAGTTCCCTTAAGACATTATGTAGGGGTAAGACAGGGGAAGATCAGAAAACATAGATAGATTAAAAAAAAAAGTCAGTTTTGTTCTATTTCTAAATGTTATGGGGTTAGGATCAGAATGGTCTAAGGCCATTAAATATTCAAATAACTCATCACCTCTATTGTTGCAATTAGTGCTACCACAAGAGATAGTATGCACGCCCTGGGTCTAGCACCGGTCTTTGCATAAAAAAGTTGATAATTACTGTCGTACAAGCCAGAAACCTTGTTCTTAATTGTCCATGGTTCGTGTATGAACACGACGTGTATCTTACCTGTAGTTACTTGCTCTATCATCTTGCTGATTGTCAAAGCACGCAAAAAGATGAGAGTTTACGCTTCATGTTACGTTAAAAGTACTTTATGTGACATGTTTCATATTGGTATGTATATTTCATTTTAAATGTCAAAGCAAAACTATAATGCAACGCGAAGCAGAAGTTTTATCTGACACGGCGTTTACTTTTTTCGTTCACGATGTCTTACGAACGCATTAACCGATTTTGAACCGATTAATGGCAAATCCCAAGAGCTGATCGATCAACAGAACTCTTTAAAAGCCATTTTTTCTTAGCGGGAAGTTAAGAAGCGTAGCATGTAGAAGATAAACAAAAACATGTAGAAAAGCAAATATAAAAAACAAAAAATTCAATATTGTAGAAATACAAGTCCCTTTGCATATGGGCGGCACCATCATTATGACGTATTTTTGTTAATTTATATTTCGAATTAATTGTCAGTTACTGCATTTTGGGATTTCAGTTACGATATGTATGTTCTTATAGAAAAATATAATACATTATATTTTAACTTAAATTTATTTGTTGGTGGTTAAGCAATGTCTATATGGATTTGATTTACCAAATCATCAATATACTTTAACCATAGTTTTAAAAAGTTAAAAACCACTTATCTTATGCACATACTTGCAAAAACCATCTGAGAATTCAGAATTTTTTAAAATAATTTGTAATTTTGAATTCTCTACAGATGATTTGGTAAAGCACCAATGAAATGCATACAGACATTGCTTAACCATCAATACACAAATTTCATTTAAAATAGAATCGTAACAATATGTCAAATAAGAATTTCATAATATGTTACATTATATTAAATAAAAAAACGTTTAAATATTTATTTTTGTTAGCCTTTCGTCATTATAATGAGCGCATATGAAGTTATCCTGATTCAAATACAGCCAATAATTAATTGTCTCTATGCTATAGTAATTTGTATTTTGCCAATATTGTGGTTTGGTAATTGCAAAAAAACCATATCTTTACTTTTTAAAACAATACGGTCTCCATATGATATTTCACAGGATTAAATTGAAATTTCAACAGGATGTCGAGTTCTTATCATTGGAATAGCAGCTGTTGCATATTTTGTGCACAGAATTTGGAGAAACTGTTTGCTGAACATTAGACACAACATTCTGGAGGAAGAACTTAGTCTGACATACATATAATAGCGAAACTAATATTATGAAAATGAAACTTCTTCAATCAATAAACAATATTATTGAAAGAAATTTATATTTAGGAAAATAATAATACAATATTATTATTTTGCTTTTCTACATGTTTTTTAATTTTAGGAAAATGTTCACACAATATTGAACAAAATAAGATGAACAATGTCCCAGAGGATCCTGTCACAGTCGAAAATGCTCTACATGTTGATATTCCGGATAAATTAGACTAACAAGGAGGACATATTTGTATATCCAAATTATGCATGCCATGGCCAAAAATAACGGTAGAAATGTATGTATTATATGTTACTAGTTCTTAGCATTTTGATGCGAAAAATAAACAGAGATACTTTTTAATAAAAACTTATAATAATGGATTCACTTTTAATATGACTTAAATGATTTGTTATGGCATCCTTTCTAGACATAGAGGGCGTTTTTAACAATCTGAACAAATCCTCGATAACTGGGTCGCTCAGGGAGGTCGGTGCGGACCAGGTTAATTACGGACTGGGCAGGGAACATGCTTAGGAGCAGATCCGTAGTATCCAGTTTGGGCATGAGTACGAAGAGGAAGGTTGTAACAAGGGGCACTCCGCAGGGGGGAGTTCTGTCTCCGCTCCTATGGTACCTTGTCCTGAACAGATTCTTTTCAGGTTGAACGCAGGTGGCACCAAGGTAGTTGCGTATGCTGATGACTTTGTGCTCCTTATAAGGGGTAAATATATACTATAAGTGAACTCATGGAATCGGCGCTGAACGAACTACTCGGCTGGGCCAAGGGGAACGGTCTGGGCATAAACCCTTCGAAGACTGTACTGGTACTTTTCACCAAGAGATATAAGATCCCGGCAGTATTGCGTAGGGACATTGACATTCCCTCAGCTGAGCTGCTGGGCAGATTTCAGGGGTATGCGAGGAGAGAGGTGACAGGCAGGTAGTCAAGTATTACTACCTGTAGGGTCTCCAAAACTCTATGGCCCTCGCTTAGCACAGCTAGGACTAGGCAACTTCTGTCTTTTGGGAAACAGCCGTTGGCACTCCTGGTAGGGGTCTTAACGGGGCACTGTGCAATTGGGCACATGTCGGAGCATTTAGGCTTTCCCCATGATGGCCGCTGCAGGAGCTGCTTCGAGGAGGAGGAGTCAGTACAGCATTTCCTTTGTGACTGTCCGGCCCTGCAGGAGCGTAGGCTTAGACATCTAGGCTCTCGTTTCCTGCGTGATCTTGACTGCCTCAGGGATGCACTGCTGGCTGCCCTGGCGGACTTTGTGAGAAGTTCTGGGTGGTTCTCAGGAACCACCACTTCGTCTTGAGAGGAGCGTGTAGGGTATAGTCCTCTGGGCGTCACAATGGGCCTTTTGATGGCCTCCGAGTGTTTTTCTCGCTTTACTTGCGGGCAGCCCTTCTAACCTAACTTAAACCTAACCTAAATGATAAATGCTTTAAACAAAAATTAAAACTTCACTAGAAATTAATATTTAGCAGGATTCAATGAGCAAAGCATTACCTGACCACCTCCAATACAAGCCGAACCAATAAGTATATTATTGGCAATTAAAATATGTTAAACTTACCTCAAATAAATCATTATCTTCTTTCTTAAGGCCACTAATTTTCAAAACATTTTGTATTGCAGAAACTGGGCCAATTCCCATAATTTCAGGTGGACAACCCACATAGGAATAGGCTACTAAACGGGCCAAAGGTTTTAGATTGTATTCCTTAAGTGCTTTCTCAGAAGCGATAATCACACAAGAAGCACCATCACAGATACCCTAAATATAAATAGTGAAAATCTATTTTCCTTCCACACAAAGCGTTGTTCACAGTAGCTTACCGAAGCGGTAGCAGCAGTTACTACGCCATTCTTTTTAAACAAAGATGGCAATTTAGATAAGTCCTCGAAAGTAGTCCTTGGTCTGGGATGTTCATCAACAACAGAATCAACTTCCTTGCCTTTTACCTTCAGTTTAAAGGGTGTAATTTCTGATATGTGTGTACCTTCATTTTGACCCTTTTCCCAGTTCTTTTGTAAACGTAAAGAGAATTCATCAACTCGCTCAAGTGAAATTTTATATTGATCACCTAAATTTTCTGCAGTTTGCAATACGAATCCGTTAAACTAGCCCACAAAGAATCTTTAAATTGGTAGTTAGTACCCAATGTAGTACTAAAACGCATATTGCGAGCAATATATGGAGCTTGAGACATATTTTCGACACCACCAGTTAGAGATACCTTGGCACTGCCCATAGCGATGTCTTGGACTCCGTTAACAGTAGATTGGAAGCCAGAACCGCTTAGACGGTTAACAGCAAGAGCGGGTTTTTCGACTGGTATGCCACACCCAAGACTGACGTGACGAGGTACATAGGCGCCACCAATGGAAAATGCCTATAAAAATATTATGTAGAAATTGTAAGAATCTTCACAAGCATAAACTTGTTACATTATTACACATAGATATATATATATATATAAATGGTCATAAAGGCTGTTTAATAAAATTTATAAAATAATAAATAAACAAGGTCTCGTCAGAATTGCGAATATTGCAAAACTGCCAAAAAATTTTTTAACAGAAGGAAATTTGACTTAAATTTACTATACCGACGCAGCTCCGATTTAAAAAAAATTCCTATATTATAGAAAAATGAATTCTAAGAACAAAATGTTAAATAAAACAAGTAAAAACGTTATATTCGACCGGGTCGAATTTTAAATACCCTCTAAATATTTAGTAAGTGAATTTATAATGTTTAACTTGGTGGGACAGAGTTCCTTTATATAATATCGTACGTCAACTCCCACTAAGGGGGGCGGGGTTCAAATATATACAATATCATGTTTTCCACAGAAGAACGTATGGGCATTGCTAGACCGTCTTAGACTTCATCACAATTCTCTTTGGAGGGTATAAAAACTGTATTTTGGCGGGGTCGCTCTAGCAAGGGCTGTGGGGGAAACATTTCACCTTTGTCATAAAACTCTAAAAATAAATGCTTGGGATATACAAAATTAAAATTTCTTTTTTTTGATAGGGTCATTTAGAGGGCAAAGGGGGAGAGGGGGTAGGGCAGAAACAGGTAGACATAAAACTCTAAAAATAAATGCTTGGGATGATTATACACATAATTAAAAAAATTTTTTTATTTATTTTTAATAGGGTCATTTAGTGGGCAAAGGGGGAGGAGGGGGTAGGGCAGCAACAGGCAGTCATAAAACTCTAAAGATAAATGCTTGGAATGATTATATAAAAAATTTAAAAAAAATATTTTTTTTGGCAGGGTCATTTAGGGGGCAAAGGAAGAGTGGGTAGGGCAGAAATCGGCAGTCATATAACTCTAAAAATAAATGCTTGGAATGATTATATACAAAATTTAAAAAAAAAAATTTTTTTGGTAGGGTCATTTAGGGGGCAAAGGAAGGGAGGGGAGGGGGTAGGGCAGAAATCGGCAGTCATAAAACTCTAAAGATAAATGCTTGGAATGATTATATACAAAATTTAAAAAAAAATTTTTTTTTTGGTAGCGTCATTTTAGGGGGCGAAGGGGAAGGAGGGGGTAGGGCAGAGTAGTACCAGGTTTCGTCTCAGCTTCGTCATTAAAGCTTAAAAGTGTTATTTTTAAGGAATGTAGGCTTAAGTAATACAATTTGTTAAATTTTTATCCTCTTTTTGTCTATAATATCGCCCACTGAAGTGGGCGGGGTCAAAAAATATTTTTATTTTATTTAATGGCTCACACTTTAAGGCGTTGGACCGTATTTGACATAAAAATATATCATTTGCTTAGCAATATAACCAAAAAACTTTAAAAATTATGTTGTTTTTTCTGGGTTGGTTTACTTCTTCTTAGGGGAACTTTTTCCCCTCTTGCCCGATTTAGCCCATCTTCGAACTTAACCTGCTCTAAGCTTTAAAATATATTTATGCCAAATTTCAAGACTCTAGCTCTTTTCGTTTGGACTGAATCGTGATTTCCACAGACGGACGGACGGACATGCTCAGTTCGTCTTAGATTTCATCACTGATCAAGAATATATATACTTTATGGTGTCTGAGATGGATATTTCGATGCGTTACAAACGGAATGACAAAGTGAATATACCCTCCAAATTCTTTTTTGGAGGGTATAAAAATTTGCGGAAATGCATATTTCCACATATACAAATGAATGTGGAACTGTAATATTCCTTTCACAATTTATCACAGTTCTGGACTAATGCATAATATTTGGGTAACTTTTTCTTTTCTTATATTCAAAATTTGCCCCGGAGTAGCATATGAAATCACTAAAACTGGGGAGATACCTTTATTGTTCAATATTAGCTGTTGGGGTATCATTGAACTTTCGAGTTTGATTAGTACCAAAAGCAAACAAAAAAAACAAATAACTTTATATTCGACCGGGTCGAATCTTAAATCCCCTCCAAATACTTAGTAAATAAAAAGTCTGTTTTTATTCTATTAAAATTTACATTTTTATGGTATTTGGCTTAAATAAATAAGAAAAAATTGTAGATTAATACGGTTGTTTCCAATATATTGGGCGGTGCATGACTGAGACACCTTTCCGTCTGCTTAAAAACCTATGTATTAATATTTTATATCAACGTCCAAAAAAAGACTGAAATAAGTTAAAAGTGTTAAATATATTGGGAGGTGCACGACTGAGACACCTTTCCGTCAGCTTAAAAACCTATGTATTAATATTTTATATCAACGTCTAAAAAAAGTACTGAAATAAGTTAAAAGTGTTTAACCTGCTGGGTCAGAGTTCCCTTAAGACATTATGTAGGGGTAAGACAGGGGAAGATCAGAAAACATAGATAGATTAAAAAAAAAGTCAGTTTTGTTCTATTTCTAAATGTTATGGGGTTAGGATCAGAATGGTCTAAGGCCATTAAATATTCAAATAACTCATCACCTCTATTGTTGCAATTAGTGCTACCACAAGAGATAGTATGCACGCCCTGGGTCTAGCACCGGTCTTTGCATAAAAAAGTTGATAATTACTGTCGTACAAGCCAGAAACCTTGTTCTTAATTGTCCATGGTTCGTGTATGAACACGACGTGTATCTTACCTGTAGTTACTTGCTCTATCATCTTGCTGATTGTCAAAGCACGCAAAAAGATGAGAGTTTACGCTTCATGTTACGTTAAAAGTACTTTATGTGACATGTTTCATATTGGTATGTATATTTCATTTTAAATGTCAAAGCAAAACTATAATGCAACGCGAAGCAGAAGTTTTATCTGACACGGCGTTTACTTTTTTCGTTCACGATGTCTTACGAACGCATTAACCGATTTTGAACCGATTAATGGCAAATCCCAAGAGCTGATCGATCAACAGAACTCTTTAAAAGCCATTTTTTCTTAGCGCGAAGTTAAGAAGCGTAGCATGTAGAAGATAAACAAAAACATGTAGAAAAGTAAATATAAAAAACAAAAAATTCAATATTGTAGAAATACAAGTCCCTTTGCATATGGGCGGCACCATCATTATGACGTATTTGTGTTAATTTATATTTCGAATTAATTGTCAGTTACTGCATTTTGGGTTTTCAGTTACGATATGTATGTTCTTATAGAAAAATATAATACATTATATTTTAAATTAAATTTATTTGTTGGTGGTTAAGCAATGTCTATATGGATTTGATTTACCAAATCATCAATATACTTTAACCATAGTTTTAAAAAGTTAAAAACCACTTATCTTATGCACATACTTGCAAAAACCATCTGAGAATTCAGAATTTTTTTAAATAATTTGTAATTTTGAATTCTCTACAGATGATTTGGTAAAGCACCAATGAAATGCATACAGACATTGCTTAACCATCAGTACACAAATTTCTTTTAAAATAGAATCGTAACAATATGTCAAATAAGAATTTCATAATATGTTACATTATATTAAATAAAAAAACGTTTAAATATTTATTTTTGTTAGCCTTTCGTCATTATAATTAGCGCATATGAAGTTATCCTGAATCAAACACAGCCAATAATTAATTGTCTCTATGCTATAGTAATTTGTATTTTGCCAATATTGTGGTTTGGTAATTGCAAAAAAACCATATCTTTACTTTTTAAAACAATACGGTCTCCATATGATATTTCACAGGATTAAATTGAAATTTCAACAGGATGTCGAGTTCTTATCATTGGAATAGCAGCTGTTGCATATTTTGTGCACAGAATTTGGAGAAACTGTTTGCTGAACATTAGACACAACATTCTGGAGGAAGAACTTAGTCTGACATACATATAATAGCGAAACTAATATTATGAAAATGAAACTTCTTCAATCAATAAACAATATTATTGAAAGAAATTTATATTTAGGAAAATAATAATACAATATTATTATTTTGCTTTTCTACATGTTTTTTACTTTTAGGAAAATGTTCACACAATATTGAACAAAATAAGATGAACAATGTCCCAGAGGATCCTGTCACAGTCGATAATGCTCTACATGTTGATATTCCGGATAAATTGGACTAACAAGGAGGACATATTTGTATATCCAAATTATGCATGCCATGGCCAAAAATAACGGTAGAAATGTATGTATTATATGTTACTAGTTCTTAGCATTTTGATGCGAAAAATAAACAGAGATACTTTTTAATAAAAACTTATAATAATGGATTCACTTTTAATATGACTTAAATGATTTGTTATGGCATCCTTTCTAGACATAGAGGGCGTTTTTAACAATCTGAACAAATCCTCGATAACTGGGTCGCTCAGGGAGATCGGTGCGGACCAGTTAATTACGGACTGGGCAGGGAACATGCTTACGGATCTGCATCCGTAGTATCCAGTTTGGGCATGAGTACGAAGAGGAAGGTTGTAACAAGGGGCACTCCGCAGGGGGGAGTTCTGTCTCCGCTCCTATGGTACCTTGTCCTGAACAGATTCTTTTCAGGTTGAACGCAGGTGGCACCAAGGTAGTTGCGTATGCTGATGACTTTGTGCTCCTTATAAGGGGTAAATATCTGCCTACGATAAGTGAACTCATGGAATCGGCGCTGAACGAACTACTCGGCTGGGCCAAGGGGAACGGTCTGGGCATAAACCCTTCGAAGACTGTACTGGTACTTTTCACCAAGAGATATAAGATCCCGGCAGTATTGCGTAGGGACATTGACATTCCCTCAGCTGAGCTGCTGGGCAGATTTCAGGGGTATGCAAGGAGAGAGGTGACAGGCTGGTGGTCAAGTATTACTACCTGTAGGGTCTCCAAAACTCTATGGCCCTCGCTTAGCACAGCTAGGACTAGGCAACTTCTGTCTTTTGGGAAACAGCCGTTGGCACTCCTGGTAGGGGTCTTAACGAGGCACTGTGCAATTGGGCACATGTCGGAGCGTTTAGGCTTTCCCCATGATGGCCGCTGCAGGAGCTGCTTCGAGGAGGAGGAGTCAGTACAGCATTTCCTTTGTGACTGTCCGGCCCTGCAGGAGCGTAGGCTTAGACATCTAGCCTCTCGTTTCCTGCGTGATCTTGACTGCCACAGGGATGCACCGCTGGCTGCTCTGGCGGGCTTTGTGAGAAGTTCTGGGTGGTTCTCAGGAACCACCACTTCGTCTTGAGAGGAGTGTGTAGGGTATAGTCCTCTGGGCGTCACAATGGGTCTTTTGATGGCCTCCGAGTGTTTTTCTCGCTTTACTTGCGGGCAGCCCTTCTAACCTAACTTAAACCTAACCTAAATGATAAATGCTTTTAAACAAAAATTAAAACTTCACTAGAAATTAATATTTAGCAGGATTCAATGAGCAAAGCAATACCTTGATCACCTCCAATACAAGCCGAACCAATACCGTATTTAAGTTTTTTACGTCTGAAAAATAAGTTTTTTTCACGTAAGTGGAAGTATTTTTGTTTTGATTTTTGTTTTTTTTTTGTTTGTTTTTAAACACTTACTGCAACTCATGAGTCAAGTGACCAATAATAGGGTTACCACTAGCTCCCAATGGATGACCCATAGCAATAGCTCCACCATTCACATTTAGTTTATTCATATCTAAGCCAAGTACATCTGCACAGGCAAGGGTTTGGGCAGCAAAGGCTTCGTTAATCTGATTTTATTTTCGTACAAATGAACATTAATGCATTATTGGCAATTAAGATATGTTAAACTTACCTCAAATAAATCATTATCTTCTTTCTTAAGGACACTAATTTTCAAAACATTTTGTATTGCAGAAACTGGGCCAATTCCCATAATTTCAGGTGGACAACCCACATAGGAATAGGCTATTAAACGGGCCAAAGGTTTTAGATTGTATTCCTTAAGTGCTTTCTCCGAAGCGATAATCACACAAGAAGCACCATCACAGATATCCTAAATATAAATATTGTAAATCGATTTTCCTTCCACACAAAGTGTTGTTCACGGTAGCTTACCGAAGCGGTACCAGCAGTTACTACGCCATTCTTTTTAAACAAAGATGGCAATTTAGATAAGCCCTCGAGTGTAGTCTTTGGTCTAAGATGTTCATCAACAACAAAATCAACTTCCTTGCCTTTTACTTTCAGTTTAAAGTTTGTAATTTCTGATATGTATGCACCTTCATTTTGACCCTTTTCCCAGTTCTTTTGGGAACGTAAAGAGAATTCATCAACTCGCTCACGTGAAATTTTATATTGATCAGCTAAATTTTCTGCTGTTAAAGCCATTGGCAATTTGCAATACGAATCCGTTAAACTAGCCCACAAAGAATCTTCAAATGGGTAGTTAGTACCCAATGTAGTACCAAAACGCATATTGCGAGCAATAAATGGAGCTTGAGACATATTTTCGACACCACCAGTTAAAGATACCTTGGCACTGCCCATAGCGATATATTGGGCTCCGTTAACAATAGATTGGAAGCCAGAACCGCATAGACGGTTAACAGCAAGAGCGGGTTTTTCGACTGGTATGCTGTAACGACACGTTTCCGCTCTTAGCTGGGGTAAGGCTCAGCGGCGTCCAGGGTCGTACTATAATTTATTTTTTTACAGGACCAGAGGCAAAAAAAAACACTTCACCATAATTTTCGCTGACTTATTTATTTAATCCAAAATATGGTGGGGGTTCCAGCGGTGGTCGGCAGCGGCGTGGAATTTCCGAGCGTCGAAATGTCGACGTAAAGGGGCCCGGCTGGCTTGCGAGTGTTGAGAGCAAACCTGACAAAACTTTCACCTTTCTGTCGGCTCGGTTCTCCACAATCGTCAACGGTGACTCAGCTAGGAGCGACGGGCTACTTACAAACGGACAGGCGAGTAACGAGAGCACCCAGGCAAAACTTTCACCTTTCTGTCTGAGCGGTTCTTGCCAATCGTCGTCTACGCGGCGGTCTTGCTTCTGAACGGCACTTCCCGTCACAATACTCGTACTGTGTGTGCGGAACGAACGTACCACCCGACAAAACTTTCACCTTTCTGTCGATAGTAGTTCACCCAGTACTCACATTTAAGGTTTCAGCGTACCACTGTACTGGAGTTGGTATCCCAGGTCGAACTTCCACTTTTTAGATGGGACACAAACTCCGATGTGGTGTTCTCCTTACTGAAACCCACCGAGTTAATTTACAAGAAGCAAAGACTAAATAATTAAATCGACTTACCTTCACGCCGGCTGCACAGGAACTCCTCGTTCTTTGCAAAATGTTCTGCCTTTAATAGTCGAGCTCAGTAGGTATACATGAATATTTTCATGCATGTATGTGAGCTTTACAATATGAAAATGTTCTTAACAACTACAACAATGTTCATAAGGAACCGTTGTTATATATACAATTGTCAACTTAAACATACAGACAAATTCTTCCTCTGTTACTATACCATATTATACGTACATATGTAGGCTGGCTGTCCACAAATTTATGCGGGTAGGTATGTTTGCATGTGCTTTTGCACAGGCCGCAGTTTAGCATTGAGTTTGGTTTTCTTGGACACTAGTCAGTTATACATGGTTTGTGTATACTGAAGAAAACCAAAAACAATAACAATTGAGACGACGCGATCGTAAATATACAGCCATATGTACGCATATATGTTTATATGCGTGTAGGTATGTTTGCATGTACTTTTGCACACGCAGTAGCTTAGCATTGAGTTTGGTTTTCTTTTACACTAGTCAGTTATACATGGTTTGTGTATACTGAAGAAAACCAAAAACAATAACCAGCAGAACTTGTCATTAGCAAAAACCTATGTGCTACTCAACGATGCGCTGTTAAAATGTATTATGTCCATAAACAACTAAGGTGCGATTTGACAAGCGAAAATAATTCTAAGTCAATATACGAAATAATTTACAAACATAAAATTCACAATGCGTTAAGATAAACTATTATTAAGTGCTGCTGATGGGCGCAAAAAAAAGCCATGCGACTTTTGCTGGTCACATTATTCCTCCTCCTGGGGGGATGAAGCGTCAGGGTGTAGTTGCCATAAAAGAGAGGAGGGAGACCTTGTTAGTTTTGAGGTGCGACGTATGGCTTCAAGTCGCTCAAGTGTGCGGTGCGTGTCTTCTGGGTGGCTATATCGGAAACTTCGACGATGACGGGCGACACGAAACCCCGAATAATGAATGGTCCCCCATATTTTGGGGCTAGCTTCGCTGTGAAGTTTTCTACTGCTCGCGAAAGAGGGTGCTGTCGCACGAGGACTTGTTCGCCCACTTGCGGCTGCCACTGGCGGCGTCGTAAATTGTAATAATGTTGTTGTCGCTGGGATGCTTTATTTAAATTTGAGCGCACGATGTGAAATATTTCTTGAAGCTTCTTTGCACGATCATCGGGTTGGAGGACCTTGGCTCCCGTTCCGATTGTTACGTGGTCGTACACGGCATTCGGTAGTCTGGGTTCCCTACCTTGAGTTAGGTAGGCGGGCGAGTAGCCAGACGATTCCGATATGGCGGTGTTCATGGCCAACATGATTTTCGGAAGGAATTCATCCCAGCGGTTGTGATCGGAGCCGGAGAATCATCTGTTTGATGGTGCGGTTTGCTCGTTCCGTGGGATTCTCCTGTGGCGTGTATGGAGCGGTGAACTGCTGTTTTACACCTATGTCAGCCAGATATTTCTTGAATGAGGATGACGTAAACTGGCTTCCATTGTCAGTACGAAATATTTTGGGCACCCCATACCGGGCCACGATGCGTTCGCGGAACGCTTTGATGACTCCTTCTGCTGTGGCTCGACGTGCAGGTACTAGCTCGCACCATTTCGAAAAATTATCAAAGAATACTAGGAGTACCGTATTCCCATGACGTGTTCGGGGCAACGGCCCGACGTAATCGGCACAAACCGTGGCCCAAGGCTCGTCGGGAATTCTCGTCAGCATTTGCCCTGCTGGTTTTCTCTGCTCGATCTTGTATCGTTGACATGTGTCACACTGTTGGACATAGCGGGTTACGTCTCGTGACATTTTAGGCCAGTAATACCTACTCGCGATTCGTTGGATCGTTTTGAGGATGCCAAAATGACCGCCAGTTGGCTGGTCATGTGCTTCCTTGAAAATCTGGAGTCTTAACGGGGTGCCAATACACAACTTCCAGGGTGTACTTTCCTCGGAACCTCCCTTGGTGAAGTGTCGGTAGAGTTGGTCGTGGACGATGGTGTAGTCGCTAAATTTTGCACGGTCTGTTTTTACGTCGTTTGTGAGTTTTTCCAACCATGGACACGATTCGGCGGCGTTTGCATGTGATATGTGGGCCAGTTCTACTGGCTGGCGAGATAAAGCATCCGCCACGATGTTGTGTTTTCCTCTCCTGTAGATGACTGTGAAATTGTATTGCTGCAGCTCTAAGGCCCATTTGGCCAGTCTGCCCGTCGGGTTGTCGATGACGTTTAACCATTTCAGAGCCATGTGGTCCGTAATGACTTCGAATGCGTACCCCTCCAGGTAAGAGCGCATTTTCCGTATACCCCATAGGATAGCGAGGCATTCCTTCTCGGTGGCGGAATATTTTTTTTCGGCCTTGTTTAAATGCCGGCTGGCGTATGCGATCACGTGCTCCTGGCCCTCAATTTGCTGGGTCAGAACCGCGCCCAAACCACAGTCGCTGGCATCAGTTTGTAGTGTGAATGGTTGCGAAAAATCGGGGCACGTGAGGACTGGTGCCTGGGTTAATTTGGCCTTGAGCATTTCAAATGCCTGCTGCTGTTCGTCTCCCCATTTCCAATGCCGCCCCTTTTTTAACAGTGTTGTAAAGGGTTGGGTTAGAGACGCAAATTCAGGAACAAAACGTCGGTACCATGACGTGACCCAAGAAATCTACGCACTTCGGTGACACTTTTTGGAGGTTGCATATCGGCGATGGCTGAAATTTTTTCTGGATCGGTTTTAATACCTTCTTTGGTGACTACGTGTCCCAGGTATTTTGTTTCGGCGGCAAAAAACTCACATTTGTCCGGGTTGATTCTTAAGTTGGCTGCGCGTAGGCGTTGGAAGACCTCCGTCAAGTGCTGTAAGTGTTCCTCGACCGATACACTGATGACAATTATGTCGTCGAGGTAAGCGAAGGCATATGGCTCTAACTCGGGTCCGATGACTCGATCTAAAGCTCGTTGGAAAGTGGCTGGGGCCGAATGTAGTCCAAATGGCATCACTCGCCATTGGTATAAACCTCGGCCGGCCACCGCAAATGCGGTGAATTTCTTGCTGTCTGCGTCCATCGGGATTTGCCAATATCCGTCCTTCATATACAAGCTACTTATGTACCTGGCGTTTCGTAGTCGGTCCAGGATGGTATCGATTCGTGGTAGGGGGTAGGCGTCCGGGACAGACCTAGCGTTCAGCTGGCGGAAATTCATGCAGGTTCGCCAGGTGCCATTTTTCTTTTTCACAAGCGTAATCGGGAAACTGTAGGGGCTGTGAGAGGGTTCTATGCAACCCTGTTGGATCAACTTATCAACTTCTTGGTCAATGATGGCCTGCATGGCTGTGTTCCGGGGGCCGTACCTAATCTTAATAGGGCGGTCATCCTTCATGACAATTTTGTGGCTGGTGACATAGGATAACCCCTTAATATCGCTGAATTTTGCCAATTCCTTTTGCAAAAATTTGCTGACTCTCTGGCTCTCACTGTCAGTATGATGGCTGGGTTGCCCTTTATCTGAAAATGGAGTATGGGGTTCATTATTTCTTACCTGAGCGAAGTGGTTGCCTGGGCACGACGTATCGGGCCTGTCAGCGCTGCTACGGGCCGTTAATCCGGCACAGCTGATGGTAGTATCAAAGATCTGGAGGAAATCGAGCCCTAGGATGATGTCTTCAGTGGCCTTTTCCATTACTAAGAACTCGCAGTTGGCTGTCTTCGTGCCCAGGGTCACTTCGATGCTCAGGGCTCGGTAGATGCTTGACTTGGAGCCGTCGGCCAATGTCACGTCCACCTGAGTGTGCTGATACATTGGTCGGGGGATAAGTTTGCGGACGAGTTGTGGATGGATGAAACTTCTCGTTGCCCCGGTGTCCAGTGTCGTAGCGACTAGTTGGTTTCCGATCCGTACCATCGCTCGCACTTTGTTGTCTTCCCACACAATTTCCGTCTGGTTTGCGTGTTTCTTCTCGCTCACTGGTTCTCTGGGTTTCCGACGGGCACGCACTCGAGAGGTAGGTTTTTCTACCATCAATCGGTGGTGCTCTCCTCTACCGTGGTTGGAGGTGGTAGGGATACTTTCCAGATCGTCGGCCAAATCGATGAGGTCTTCCAATGAAGTGAAATCCCGGCGGCGAATATACCACTGGTAGTCGGGTAGCGCATTTCGGAAAATACGCTCTAGCTTTTGTTCCTCGGACATGGTGGCGTGACGCATGAGGGTCTGTAGCGCCAAAACATAATCCTTGAACGGTTCGCGGGCACGTTGCGTGCGCTTACGGATTTCATCGTCCAATTTCTCGAAATAGCGGGATGGCAGGAAAAACTTTAGAAAATCGGGTTTAAAGGCTGGCCACTGCTGCCAATCTTTATTGTTGTTGCGGTACCACACCAGGGCCTTATCCCGGAAACATTCGGCCAGAACCGTTATGACATCGACTAAATTTACCCCGTACATACCTGCTAGTTCTTCCGCTCTTTCGATAAAACCCAACGGGCCTTTACCGCCATCGTATTTGAGGTTCCACTTTCTCACTTGTTCTATCACCAGAATACGGGTGTTTGCTTCCGTTTCCGGGCTGGTGTTGTCTTCTCACCCGGGGGCGCTTGTGTCGCCCAAACTGAGGTTGGTGGGTTCAGGTTGGTGGCTGGAGCGGCTCCTTCGTGCTGAGATTGGAGGGCCAGTAATTTTTCGGTGATTATCCCGTCGTGATCGGCACCGATGAAATTGCTGAAACGCTTCCGCAGCTCTTCGACACTTCCGGTGTTAGTTTGCTGAAAATGGGCCAGGTACGTGGAAAGCTCATTCTTTTTGAGCGTATATATCCACGACGTTTTCAGCATTTTCACTTTGATTTATTTTTATCAAATTTATTTATATTTTTTTTCCATTTGATTTAAAAAAGTTCACAATTTTTCTTTTCAGGTCGTTCTTCACCACAAAAATTTTATATATATTTTTTCCCCTTTTTTTTCTTGTAATGTTTGTGTTTTAGTTTATTTCTCTTTTTGTTTATTTATTTAAAAAAAAAGTTTGCACCGTTTCATGTATTTAGCAAAATTGGTGTGTTTTTGTAATTTATTTATTTAACAAGTTTTTTATTTATTTCAGCACAAAAATTTGGTTTTATTATTTTCTCTCCAAAAAAAAATCCTCAGGTCCCTGCTCGGGCGCCATTGTAACGTCACGTTTCCGCTCTTAGCTGGGGTAAGGCTCAGCGGCGTCCAGGGTCGTACTATAATTTATTTTTTTACAGGACCAGAGGCAAAAAAAAAACACTTCACTATAATTTTCGCTGACTTATTTATTTAACCCAAAATATGGTGGGGGTTCCAGCGGTGGTCGGCAGCGGCGTGGAATTTACCGAGCGTCGAAATGTCGACGTAAAGGGGCCAGGCTGGCTTGCGAGTGTTGAGAGCAAACCTGACAAAACTTTCGCCTTTCTGTCGGCTCGGTTCTCCACAATCGTCAACGGTGACTCAGCTAGGGGCGACGGGCTACTTACAAACGGACAGGCGAGTAACGAGAGCACCCAGGCAAAACTTTCACCTTTCTGTCTGAGCGGTTCTTGCCAATCGTCGTCTACGCGGCGGTCTTGCTTCTGAACGGCACTTCCCGTCACAATACGCGTACTGTGTGTGCGGAACGAACGTACCACCCGACAAAACTTTCACCTTTCTGTCGATAGTAGTTCACCCAGTACTCACATTTAAGGTTTCAGCGTACCACTGTACTGGAGTTGGTATCCCAGGTCGAACTTTCACTTTTCAGATGGGACACAAACTCCGATGTGGTTTTCTCCTTACTGAAACCCACCGAGTTAATTTACAAGAAGCAAAGAATAAATAATTAAATCGACTTACCTTCACGCCGGCTGCACAGGAACTCCTCGTTCTTTGCAAAATGTTCTGCCTTTAATAGTCGAGCTCAGTAGGTACACATGAATATTTTCATGCATGTATGTATGTGAGCTTTACAATATGAAAATGTTCTTAACAACTACAACAATGTTCATAAGGAACCGTTGTTATATATACAATTGTCAACTTAAACATACAGAAAAATTCTTCCTCTGTTACTATACCATATTATACGTACATATGTAGGCTGGCTGTCCACAAATTTATGCGGGTAGGTATGTTTGCATGTGCTTTTGCACAGGCCGCAGTTTAGCATTGAGTTTGGTTTTCTTGGACACTAGTCAGTTATACATGGTTTGTGTATACTGAAGAAAACCAAAAACAATAACAATTGAGACGACGCGATCGTAAATATACAGCCATATGTACGCATATATGTTTATATGCGTGTAGGTATGTTTGCATGTGCTTTTGCACACGCAGTAGCTTAGCATTGAGTTTGGTTTTCTTTTACACTAGTCAGTTATACATGGTTTGTGTATACTGAAGAAAAACAAAAACAATAACCAGCAGAACTTCTCATTAGCAAAAACCTATGTGCTACTCAGCGATGCGCTGTTAAAATGTATTATGTCCATAAACAACTAAGGTGCGATTTGACAAGCGAAAATAATTCTAAGTCAATATACGAAATAATTTACAAACATAAAATTCACAATGCGTTAAGATAAACTATTATTAAGTGCTGCTGATGGGCGCAAAAACAAGCCATGCGACTTTTGCTGGTCACAATGCCACACCCAAGACTGACGTGACGAGGTAGATAGGCGCCACCAATGGAAGATGCCTATAAAAATATTATGTAGAAATTGTAAGAATCTTCACAAGCATAAACTTAATACATTATTACACATAGATAAATATAAATGGTCATAAAGGCTGTTTAATAAAATTTATAAAATATTAAAAAACAAGGTCTCGTCAGAATTGCGAATATTGCAAAACTTCCCAAAAATTTTTTAACAGAAGGAAATTTGGTTTAAATTTACTTTACCGACGCAGTTTCGATTTAAAAAAAATTCCTATATTATCGAAAAATGAATTCTAAGAACAAAATGTTAAATAAAAATATTTGCGGAAATGCATATTTCCACATATACAGATGAATGTGGAACTATAATATTCCTTTCACAATTTATCACAGTTCTGGACTAATGCATAATATTTGGGTAACTTTTTCTTTTCTGATATTCGAAATTTGCCCCGGAGTAGCATATGTAATCACTAAAACTGGGGAGATACCTTTATTGTTCAATATTAGCTGTTGGGGTATCATTAAACTTTCGAGTTTGATTAGTACCAAAAGCAAACAAAAAAAAAATAAATAAAAACGTTATATTCGACCGGGTCGAATCTTAAATCCCCTCCAAATACTTACAGCGGTATTCATAAAAAAAATTAATTGAGGTTTGAAAAATATATTAGTTAAAAAACATTTTAAGGTTAAAAAACGTAAATATTGGTATTCATAGTCAGTATTTTAACTAAAAATCATTTAACTTTTTTTTAAACAATAATGTGGCATCAATTATGTTTTTTAGTTGTTACTTGTATCTTAGTTCTTAAAAACAACGATTATTTATTCACAAAGTACTCGTATCTACATTTGCATATTTGTCCCTTTTCGGATAAATATTTTTTACATAAAATAAAAAAACTATTCCAACATGTATTTTATGATAGATAATAGTAATAGCTAACACTGAATCTTTGGTAAAAGTCTTACTCATATGATTACTTTAATGCCAATTGAAAAACCATAGAATAACGAGTTTTATTTTATTTGTTTTGAATGCTTATACATCACTAGCACATTTTGTACAATTAACATTATTTTGATTGTGACTTGTCTTCAATATACATATAAAAAAAATACATTTTAAAAACATGGATAAGGAACAGATCTCCAAACGCAAACGTTCGGAAAATTGGAATGAGGAGGATAAGGCAAGTATACAAAAATAATAGGAAGAACTATTGGACAGTTTTTAAAGCTATTTGCACACAGCTTATAAAACAGAACGTCAGTCTTATAGAAAATAAAAATACTGACACAAACACCAATCAGCCCAAGAAGAGAGCATGGCTTGATGTCGAGGAAAGGTATGTACTCGTATAATAAGGAGACCAGATGCAGTGAAGTACATACATGTAAGCTTTTTTTATTATTATCTGCAATAAATATTGTTGTTTTAGTTTCAACGTCTTTTGTACGGGTGGCAAAAGAACCTTGACCCATGTAGTAAGAATTTTAACGAACATATTATATTGCTATATTAAATTGAATTAAGATTCTATAGGCTAATTGCTCGAAATTTTTAATTTAAATCTCAGAAAGACATGATAAATATTCCAAGGCACAAAGGCAAGTCAACATCAGTTTTTGTTATTCAACTTACACAGCAGAGCAGAACAGCTGTTTTCGAAAGACGCAACCCTTTCATCATCAGTGCTCATGTGTATTGTGTTTGTCACCACTTATTAGGTGGCTTAGTTGAATGTGATAACAGTTCCTATTTACACAAATTTTATTGTGAAAAAGAATACGAGAACTGTATCAAGCTGATGTTAACATGTTATTGTTATAATACCCGTGTTACCGTTTGATTATTTTTCTTCATGTCCCATTTTTCTGAATTTTTTTTTTGTTCCATCATACCTAAGTCAAACTTTTTTGGTTTGAATTTTATACTTAAGTACATGTGAACGTTTTTCCAATTTATTATTGGTAGCTCAAGCCAAAGCTTAAATTTGTATGTAGTAAGAATTTTAACGAACATTTTATATTGCTATATTAAATTGAATTAAGATTCTATAGGCTAATTGTTCGAAATTTTTAATTCAAATCTCAGAAAGACATGATAAATATTCCAAGGCACAAAGGCAAGTCAACATCAGTTTTTGTTATTCAACTTACACAGCAGAGCGGAACAGCTGTTTTCGAAAGACGCAACCCTTTCATCATCAATGCTCATGTGTATTGTGTTTATCACCACTTATTGACCCAGTTGAAAACCCAATGGGCGGCAACGAAAATATCAGCCAGAAAGGTTTCTCAACACCGGAAGGTGCTTTTTAAAACTGGTGGAGGACCTCAACCCGCTGAAATGGCCACATGCAGTAGTGACATAGCTGCATGGTTGCCCAACGAATTTGTAACGGATGAAAACAAATTCGATTCCGACTTTGTTACGCGTGCATTATGTATGGAGGTATAAAAATAGCAATATTAACAATAAGAGTACTAACAATAGTATTAATAACAATGATGTGTACAAAATATTTATTTATTTATTTGTAGAATACTTTACAAAGTGTAAAAAATATATTTTTAGGTTCTGGATGGTGAAGATGAAGTTCTGTGCCCACAAAAGGAAATTATTGTAATTGATGGAAAAGAAATATTCACCGAAACAGAATCGCCTCCAAAAAACGCAATATCTCAAAAGGTATGTTAACAAAACAGTATACAATTATTATAATCAAAAGGAAATTTGTCTGAATATTATATGATTATTTAGAAAACCCCAGCAAAAAAGAATATCACGGAGGAGAGTATAAAAATGTTAACAGATGCAGATATTCAACGCAAAGAGGAACTGCATGAGTTAAAAATGGAAGTGGAGAAGAAAAAGCAACGGAATCTTGACAAGGAATATAGTTTAATGACAGCGCCAGAAGAAATAAATCAATTGCAGATAGAGGGACAGAAAAAGGAGCTAAGAAATCTGGATGCAGAGCACGATATGTTACTAGCAAAACACAGGTTTTATGAAAAAAATGTATTTGGTACGTGCGTAATTTTGTATTTGCAATTTTTTCTGAATAACGTCCAATGAAATTTAAAAAGATTAATACAAGCTTTTAGTTATATATATATATATATATATATATATATATATATATATATATATATATATATATATATGTATGAATATAGAGGCTTGAGATTTGATATGTAGGTTTGATACTTTTGTGGTATTCGTACTTTTTGGGGTAAAAGGTACGAATAATTTTAATTATTATAAAAGTTTAAATTAAAATGAAAAGTTACTTTTTGTATTCTACTAATTTTGTATAGGTTTATGAATATTAATTATATATATCATCAAGATAGGTTTACACATAATCCGAACAATAAGTTATCATATATAAAAAAATCTATGAATCGGTTAATATTTTGCAATTTGCATTCTTTACAGATAACAATTAATGGAAATTGAAAATCTAATCGAAGAAAATGTTAAAAGAAAAATGTAGTTTTTAATTTGTTATCTGGTCATAATTATTATATAACATCATATTTAATTAAAAATGTGTACAAATTTACTTATGAAATTAATATTAATAATACATGTTAATTTATTTATTATTAATCATATTAATCTAATGATCAGAACATGAACGAATATTTAATATAACAAAGATACACAGAAATATTTGTAATCACTTTCTAAATTAAAATTTCAAATCTTAACATATAAAAACTGAATTAATAATATATTTTGTTATATGCTTAAGTGTTGTGAATACTTGAAGTAAAAAGTTTTTATTTTATTTTAAATGTTTCGTTATTATATATACAGTTTGTATCCAGATAGTTGTCGACTTTTGATAGTTCTCAAACACAAATTTGTGCATAAACTTTGCAGAGAGAATAAAAACTTACGTTATTTGTAAAACATCATGAGAATCGGGTGATAATACTAAAAATATTTTTGTATAAAATTTTTTAATATTATGTTTTCTCCTGTTCTCTCACGACTTTGTAACACATTTTCTGAAATTTCAGGTAATATGTGTTCATCTGGGCTATATTCGTAGTCGTCTAAAATAAATACAAATGTATACATTTTTCAAAATTTAACTTTGTATTAGAATACAAAGTTGAATTTTATAAATAAAAAAATATAATGTTGAAAAAATTAAATCGGTCATTATGAATAACAAATGGGTTTACCTGGAATAGTGTCTTTCTCATCAATAGCTATGTTGTGGAGGACAGCTAAAGCTACAATAATTACTTTAACATTTGGAAAAGTAACAGTCATTCCATCAAGCAAGCAACGGAATCGCTGCTTCCACACTCCAAAGCAGCGTTCTATAGTGTTGCGTGTTGCAATGTGTGCAATGTTGTATTTATTTTCTTTCCCATTTTGAGGTTGTTGCAGTGGAGTAAATAAATATGGTGTTAATTTATAGCCAGAATCACCAAGCAAGCGGCCTTTAAATCAGCCTTTGTCAAAAAGAGAACATGTGGGATATTTCAATGTGTTGGTGATTTTACACTTGAAGAAATTGATTGTTAAATTTTGTTAAGTTATTTTTACCGTAGCCAACCATCTTATTGCAAATGTGTGCGTAATCACACTGGAGTGGTTTAGCGTGTTTATGAATGAAAGAATGAATGAATGAAAAAATAAATAAAAAACAAGTAAAAACGTAATATTCGACCGGGTCGAATCTTAAATACCCTCCAAATATTTAGTAAGTGAATTTGAAATGTTTAACTTGGTGGGACAGAGTTCCTTTATATAATATCGTACGTCAACGCCCACTAAAGGGGGCGGGGTTCAAATATATACAATATCATGTTTTCCACAGACGAACGTATGGGCATTGCTAGACCGTCTTAGACTTCATCACAATTCTCTTTGGAGGGTATAAAAACTGTGTTTTGGGGGGGTCGCTCTGGCAAGGGCTGTGGGGGAAACATTTCACCTTTGTCATAAAACTTTAAAAATAAATGCATGGGATAATTATATACAAAATTAAAATATATTTTTTTTATAGGGTCATTTAGAGGACAAAGGGGGAGAGGGGGTAGGGCAGAAAGAGGTAGACATAAAACTGTAAAAATAAATGCTTGGGATGATTATACACAAAATTAAAAAAAAATTTTATTTATTTTTAATAGGGTCATTTAGCGGGCAAAGGGGGAGAAGGGGGTAGGGCAGCAACAGGCAGTCATAAAACTCTAAAGATAAATGCTTGGGATGATTATATACAAAATAAAACAAATAAAATTTTTTTTGGTAGGGTCACTTAGGGGGCAAAGGAAGAGTGGGGGGGGGGGGGGTAGGGCAGAAATCGGCAGTCATAAAACTCTAAAGATAAATGCTTGGGATGATTATATACAAAATTTAAAAACAAAAATTTTTTTTTTTGGTAGGGTCATTTAGGGGGTGTAGGGGAAGGAGGGGGTAAGGCAGAGTAGTACCAGGTTTCGTCTCAGCTTCGTCATTAAAGCTTAAAAGTGTTATTTTTAAGGAATATAGGCTTAAGTAAAACAATTTATGGGGTCTGAGATGGATATTTCGATGCGTTACAAACGGAATGACAAAGTGAATAACCCTCCAAATTCTTTTTTGGAGGGTATAAAAAAAGTTGAAAAGAAATAATTCAGTCTCATTGATTTTTCACAATAACAGTAATATCAAATTGATATAAAAACTAAAAATTTATATTAATAAAATATTTACATTAAAAAATATATATGATTGTATGTTGACTATAAAAAATTACTTAAATTTCGTTAAAAAATTATTTAAAATTAATGAAGAAATAAGTTTAGAACCACTGTATATTGACTATAAAAAAAAATAAATTACCACAATTTCATTGGTTTTTGATACTGATTTTAATAATATCACATTGATATTATTAAAAATTAAAAACTGACAATAAAAAAATATTTACATCTAAAAATATATACATATTTACATGTTAAAATAAATTAATTCAATTTGATTTATTTTTCACAATTATAGTAATATCACATTGATATTATAAAACAAAAAATTTACATAAATAAAAAATATTTACTTTAAAAAATATACATATATGTACATATGTATGTATTTTTATAATAAGTTTTTTTTTTAATTTCATTAAGCAATTATTTAAGTCATTTTTTTCCTACATAGTTAATTACTTCGTCAATGTTTATTGTCCCGTCGTAACATTTGATTTTTAGTAATGTTTCTAAATGACTATGTGTTAATTTGTTACGGTATTTATTCTTGATATGGGTCATTGCTGAAAATGTGGACTCGCATATATACGTGGTAGAAAACATGGAATAAATTCTCAACATTAAATCTCTAATTGTTTTGTACTTATTTGGGCATACATTTTTCCAGAAATTTGTCCCTCTTTCTACTGGAATTAACAAATCTGACCGCAAAGAATTTAACTCTACCTGAATACTTTCTGGAACATTGTCTATAGAGCAAGTGAGTGGGTTTAAATAGATGTCGACTGCCCACTGAAGTTCAAAAACATCTTTGAATCTTTTATGAAAATTGTCTAGAAATATATTTAGTTCTCGCTATATTTGATTAATTTTTCTGTGTTTGGAAATTTTTAAAAAATTTCATTAACTCGAAGAGAATTTTCCAAATTAAAAACGGCAATTTGGTCACGTAAAATCGATAGCTTCCTTGAAAACTCATTGATGGCGTAAACCATACCACAAAGGTTGTTATTCTTTCCTTGCAACACAAGATTTAATGTATTCGCTTGAAAGACAATGTCCGTCAGAAACGCGAGATCCATTAAAAAATTAGGAGAAGAAATTGCACTTAATAACACGGAATCTTTTTGCAAATTTTGCATTTTAAGAAATAAGAATATATCTTCTCTTAACACAAAAAGTCTTTCGAGGGATTTTCCTCTGCTTAACCAGCGCACCTCTGTAAATAATAAAATTTCTTTATATTCCGATTCTATTTCTTCCCGAAAAGCCACGATCTTCCTGTGTGTCAGTGCATTATGTCCCCCTCTCAGTCGATTTATAATCTTAACTGCAGCTTGCATTGTCACAGACAGGCCAATAGTTTTGGCAAATAGGGCCTGTTGGTGAATAATACAATGAAATGTAGGCACATTTATTCCAGCTTTTCTCAAATAACCCACAAAGCCCTTTTCTCGGCCTAGCATCACGGCAGCTCCATCTGTACATATGGAAGATAGTTTTTCTTTATCAATGAATGATAAAACATTTGTCTCAAACGACGAAAAAACTACTTCTCCTGTCACATTGCCATAAAGCGAGTCCAGTTTTAAAATTTCTTCAAATGAGTTAAAAGAATCGTCAACAGTCCTTAAGCAAAAAATCAATTGACTAGTGTCGCATATGTCCACACTTTCGTCCATACAAACTGAAATGTACTTTGCACATTTCATTCTATTTAAGGTCTCATTTTTTATATAATGACCTATATCCTCTGTACGTCTGGCTATTGTTTTACCAGATAAACTTAATTCAGTTATAACATTATTAATTTGTTGCCCTGCTTCGCCAAATAAAGGCGTTATTGATTGGCACATTTCTTTAAAAAATTGTCCATCCTCAAATGGTCGACCTTTCGTTGCGAGTGCCAATGCAATTAAATATGTGGCTTTATTTTGACAATTTGTGGACACATTGGACATTTTGGAAATATTTTGGAGAAGACGATCGTTTTTACAACGAAACTCATTTTTAAGTCTTAAGAAAAGCCCTTTTCGTTCTTCCCCCACAACTAACTGAATTTCTGAGTGACAGTTGCTATAGTGACGCTTAATATCGTATGTACACATTTTTTTATAACTTTGTTGCATACCATGCACTCAGCTTCATTAATATATTTAAAGAAAACAAAAAAGCTTCTTCCCAATCTACATTCCACATTTTGAAAAATAAAAATATTCAGAGTGTACTATATTCATAAAAAATAAAGAGACTAAAAAAATAATTATTTTCTTGTTCTCTTTAACATGTGTTTGTTGTTGCAAATTCAAAAATAAATCGCTTTATGCTAGGAACACAACTGCGACGAACGACGAATTTTTGGTCGCGAATATTCGTCGCCAAAAATAAAACAAATTGGTGTATATGAAAATGCACACAATCGTGGCGTTGGTCGAAGTTCGTCATACTCAGCGAAAGTTGAAATAGATTTGTTTCCAATTGTTTCGTCAACGAACGACGAACAAATCAATATAAAGTGACCAGGTTTCATATAGTCAAACTGGTTTTTTGTGAAAAAACATAGTTCACTACTGTATTGTTGCATCTAGCACGAAAATTCTCAGTGTATACTAAAAATGCATTCACCAATTCACAAAAATGTATCATTCGGACGACTTTTTATTAATTTTGAACACTTTTTATAATAAAGTTTTTCTTTCTATTTCTCACTTTTTCATATGGTCACCCCATCAGCTGTTAAATGAAAAGAATAACTCATTTACAGAAAAAAATTTCAGAAAATAATTACAAAAAGGAATTTGTTTTGGAAAAAAGTGGACACCACCGGGGTAATTATTGAATGTCTAAAGAATCTGGCATCAGAAAATTACAAACACTTTTAACAAAATTTACAATTTTTTTGTTCATTATTTTAATTTTTCGTTGTTATTGTGTTTCATACGACGAATTTATAGAGCGAATTTTTACCAACGAATTCGTCGTACTAAGCGAAATTCGTCGTTCGTCCCAGTTGTGTTCCTAGCATTAGCTTGTGTTTTGTTGTTGCAAATGCTAATCTAAAGCGACAAACACCCTCATTCATCAACTGCTGTCATACAACTGACTATTTTTTGTATTTTAGTTAGTTTTTCTGTTTGGTTCGTGTTGTGTATGTGAAAATCACGATTGGTGCTCGGCCCCTACGCGCTTGTTTGACGATCAATGCTTTAAATTCATGATTTTCAAATCTTTCTTTGATTTTAGATTCATTGAAAATTCGACAGCCATGTGTACTGCCCCTCCACCTTGCCACGATATCTAATATTCTAAGATGGGCATCACAAACAACCTACATGCATACACACATATCAAACAAATTCGTTATATCTTGAATTAGATTTCACTTGTTACCTGCACATTCAGCGAATAATATCCTTTTCTATTTATGTAATATTGTGCTAAGTCACAGCCAATTTTTTTTATTTTTATGTGGGTCCCATCTATAGCTCCGATTATACCAGGAAAACCTCGGATCTCCTTAAATTTTTTCGCTGATTTAGCTTCCTCTTCAATAGTTGATGGCATTTTTATATAGGTTCTAGCATGTTTTGCTAGGGCACTAGCAACTTTAGCACATATAGGTTGAGAAAGCCCATGAAGGTCTCCACAATCATCCTGGAACTAGAAGTTGGACTTATTTTTAAACATTTAACTTTCATCTACACAACATATTTCTCTTCTTCCCCAACAACGTAGACCTACCAAGACCTGAAGTTCTGCCGGAATTCCGCATCCTCTACGCTCTACAGAAATATCGGATTTTATTAAATTTACAATTTTTTGAACAGTTTGTTTATTAAACCGATATTTCTGTTTAAATTGGGTATCGGGAATGGAAAACGGATCGCTTCTTTTCTTATAAATTTTCGTTTGTTGACCATTTGCAATTTCGCCGATTGTTTCTTTTAAAAGAGATAAACTAAAACTTTTTTCTAGATTAAACTGACACATACTTACCTATTTCTCTTATTAAATATAACGTATCCATCGTTTTTTTTTAAATAACGATTTTCTCTTATTTTTTATCTTATATTAAAATAATTATTTCACTTTTATAAAGTTTAATAAATGTAAACAATAAAAACAAAATTCAAGAATGTCATTTTAAAATAGGTTTAAACATGGCTGCAGTCAATTTTAAAATTTGTTTATTTACACAAGGTTTAAAAAACGTTTTTTAAGCTAAAATTTTATTATGAATACAATTTTAGCGAATATTGCTTAAACAAGGTTTGAAATGTTTTTTAAAATATTTATGAATACCACTGTTAGTATATAAAAAGTCAGTTTTTATTCTATTAAAATTTACATTTTTATGGTATTTAGCTTAAATAAATAAGAAACAAGTAAAAGCGCTATATTCGGCTGTGCCGAATCTTATATACCCTTCACAGATGTAATTCTTCTTTCTTTCTTTCTTGCCAAAACAGAAAGTAGGTTTAATTAAAATATCAAAATAATGTTATCGGTTACTTTTATATTTAAGAAAACGTTTAAATTTTTCGGCTAGGAAGCTAAATTTTTGGCTTCTCTTATATCTAATACCTATGAACGTCTTTCGAAAATATTATATATATTTAATTTACAAACAAAACAAAAAATATGTTTCATGTACCCCAAAAAGTTCTAATTGTCCAACCGTAGAATCGTCTTTGGTTTTTAATGTTGTTGGTTTTTAATACCAGATTACTTCTTTCTGATAAATAAAGTATGTATAATTCATCATAAAAATCAAAAATAACAAATAAAATGGCTGATTTTATGAATCAGAAAATGTCAACTTCCTAGCCCTGGAACCGAATTCTTAATTTTTTAATACTAATCTAATTTTTTCTGATATATAAAATAGCTTTAATTCACTAAAAACACAAAATTTTTAATTTATGTATGTACTATTATGTACGAAAAGTATTTCGATTTTCCAACTCTGGAAGCGAATTTTTATTTTTTTACCAATGCAATTCTTAGTGAGACGTAACATAGCTTTAGTTGACAAAAAAATACTATTTTTAAACTTTTTGGTCACTTTCACGTACCATAAAATATATCATATGTCCAAACCTGGAGTCGAAATTTTGATTTTTAAGATTTTAATACCAAATTCGTTCTTCCTGAATTATAAAACAGCTCTAATTAGCAACAAAACAACGTCAATTACCTTTTTGGTTACATTTATGTTTAAAAAAATTTCAATTTCCTAACCCTGGAAGCGAAATTTAAATTTTTTAAAATTTTCTTTATCAATGCAAATCTTCATGAGGTATAAAGTAGTTTTGTTTAAGAAAAAGTCGAATTTTGCAACCATTTTGGTTATTACATGTACTACAAAATATTGCATGTACCAAAAAAAATTTAATTTTTCTAACCCTGGAAACGAAATTTAAATTTTTTTTGTTTGTTTTTTTATCAGTGCAATGCTTCTTGAAGTATAAAGTAGTTTTATTTACAAAAAATTGCAAATTTTTTACCATTTTGGTAACTTTCATGTACCATAAAATATTGCACTTGTCCATCCCTGGATTCGAAATTTTATTTTTTATTTTTGAATTTTTGATACCAATTTTGTTCTTCCTAAATTATACGACTGTTTTAGTTGGCAAAAAACAAAAAACAACAACATCGATTGCCTGTTTGATTACTTGCATGTATAAAAAAAAATTCAATTTCCCACCCCTGGAAGCAAAATTTGAATCTAAAATTTTCTTTTCTTTTTGCCAATGCAAATCTTCATGACGTATAAAGAGGTTTTGTTAAAGAAAAACTTAACATTTTTAACAATTTTAGTTACTACATGTACTACAAAATACGGAATGGGCCGAAAAAAAAATTTTTATTTCCCATCCCTGAACATTTTTTTTTTATATTTTTAGTTTTTAATACACCATTGAGACTTCCCAAAGCACGAAATAGGTTTAGTTTGCAAACATTAAAAAAAATAAATTATTTTTGGTATAAATTTAGCGTCGAGAAATAGGTGCAAGCTTCCCAGCTCTGGAACCATAGTTCGGATCTATCTGAATTTTAACACCACTCTATTTAAGTTCATTTCCAATCCAACGGTCCAAGAATGAAGTCTCTATCTCTTCTGGGGGCTTGGCTAGACCTGTTTCATTACTTTCACTTATAAAAACAATGCAATTTCCCAACCCTGGAAGTAAAATTTGAATTTAAAAACAAAAATTTTTGTTTGCCAATACAAATCTTCATGACGTATAAAGTGGTTTTGTTAAAGAAAAACTTAAAATTTTTAAAAATTTTAGATACTACATGTACTACAAAATACGGAATAAGCCGAAAAAAAAATTTTTTATTTCCCATCCCTGGAAATTTTTTTTTATTTTTTTAGTTTTTAATAGACCATTGAGGCTCCCTAAAGCACGAAATAGGTTTAATTTACAAACATTAAAAAAATAATTGATTTTTGGTAAAAATTTTGCGTCGAGAAATAGGTGTAAGCTTCCCAGCTCTGGAACCATACTTCGGATCTTTCTGATAGCAGCCTGTTTAAGTTAATTTCCAATCCAACGGTCCAAGAACGAAGTCTCTAGCTCTTCTGGGAGCTTGGGAAAACCGATTTCACGTACAGACGGACGGACAGACGGACATCGCTCAATCGTCATCGCTATTCATAAGGATCCAGAATATATATACTTTATGGGGTCCCATGTGCTTATCGAAGAAATTACACACGGAATGACAAACCTATATATACCCTTTCACTTTTTTGTGAAGGGTATAAAAATAGTAGATTACTACGGTCGTTTCCAATATATTGGGAGGTGCATGACTGAGACACCTTTCCGTCAGCTTAAAAACCTATGTATTAATATTTTATATCAACGTCCAAAAAAGGGACTGAAATAAGTTAAAAGTGTTTAACCTGCTGGGTCAGAGTTCCTTTAGTCTTGGTTCGCACTATGAAATTTTCTTTCATAAAATTTCTGAAATTCTCTTTTCACTCGTGTCTGCACACTGAAATTTAATTTCATGAAACTTAATATTTTTGTTTGTTTACTTTCACATAAAGAATATAAAAATAAAGTAAAATCAATCACGAATTACAATACAAAACAGAATTTCAGTGAACATGAAAGTGTGTACCCGACACCATTCTTCCCTTCCCTCTCACACACTAACTGACACTTTCATGAAATAAATTAGTGCTACCACAAGAGATGGTATGCACGGCCTGGGTCTAGATCCGGTCTTTGCATAAAAAAGTTGATAATTACAGTCGTAAAAGCCAGAAACCTTGTTCTTAATTGTCCATGGTTCCTGTATGAACACAACGTGTATCTTACCTTTAGTTACTTATTATATCATCTTGCTGATTGTCAAAGCACGCAAAAAGATGAGAGTTTTTGCTTCGTGTTACGTTAAAAGTACTTTATGTGACATGTTTCATATAGGTATGTATATTTCATTTTAAATGTCAAAGCAAAACTATAACGCAATGCGAAGCAAAAGTTTTATCTTTTAAAAATAATTTGTAATTGTGAATTCTCTACAGATGATTTGGTAAAGCACCTATGAAATGCATATGCATTTCATATATGACATTGCTTAACCATCAACAAATAAATTTAATTTTAAATAGAATCGTGACAATATGTCAAATAAGAATTTCATAATATGTTACATTATATTAAATAAAAAAACTTTTAAATATTTATTTTTGTTAGCCTTTCGTCATTATAATGAGCGCATATGAAGTTTTCCTGATTCAAACACAGCCAATAATTAATTGGCTCTATGCTATAGTAATTTGTATTTTGCAAAAAAACCATATCTTTACTTTTGAAAACAATACGGTCTCCATATGATATTTCACACGAGAGAATTTAAATTTCAACAGGATGACGAGTTCTTATCATTGGAATAGCAGCTGTTGCATATTTTGTGCACAGAATTTGGAGAAACTATTTGCTGAACATTAGACACAACATTCTGGAGGAAGAATTTAGTCTGACAGATAATAGCGAAACTAATATTATGAAAATGAAACTTCTTCAATCAATAAACAATATTATTGAAAGAAATTTATATTTTGGAAAATGTTCACACAATATTGAACAAAATAAGATGAACAATGTCCCAGAGGATCCTATCACAGTCGAAAATGCTCTACATGTTGATATTCCGGATAAATAAGACTAACAAGGATGACATATTTGTATATCCAAATTATGCATTCCATTGCCAAAAATAACGGTACAAATGTATGTACTATATGTTACTAGTTCTTAGCATTTTGATGCGAAAAAATAAACAGAGATACTTTTTAATAAAAACTTTAATATGACTTAAATGATAAATGCTTTAAACAAAAATTAAAACTTCACTAGAAATTAATATTTAGCAGGATTCAATGAGCAAAGCAATGCCGGAAGATCGTTATCATCCAACGATTGAAATTAGTTGCAATTTACATTATACTAATCAAACTAAAAATTCTAGTAAAAATGAAAAGATTTTCTAGTTAATTTTATATATTTGGGCATTTGTTGTTTTTCACAAAATATTTTAATATTAATCGTGCTGATTCTTTTCCCAAATTTACAAAAAAATTTCACTGGGGCGCATAGGAACTAGCTAAAACCCCTCAATAATCAATTTTGAACTTTTTTTTTTTTTTTTTTTTGTAAATTTGGGAAAAGAATCAACACGATTAATATTGAAAAGATTTTCTGTTTTAATACTATAATGAATTAAATAATATAATTTGTAATACCAATTGGCTTCAGCTGTTGTCTACACCGAATAGTATGTGGGATTCAGTAGACACTATGGTTAACATTTTTTATAAAATTATGTTTGGCTATATGGAGGAATGTATTCCTAAGTATATACCTCATTCAAATGGCGGTCCACCGTGGAATTCTAGACAACTTTCAGCGCTAAAAAACAAAAAGAATAAATACTACAACAAGTACAAAAGCACTGGATCCTCGTTTTATTTTAGTAAATATTCAGTTCTACGTGCGAAATATAATTTACTAAATGTACAAAACTTACCATACAAATGTCACCAAACTTAACTTTGCCCATAACCCTAAATCGTTTTTCAACTTTGTAAACTGTAAAAGAAGAGCTTCGGGCTTTCCAAAAGTAATGAAATATTTACGTTCCGAGTCCAGTGATAAGCCTACAGTTAGCAACATGTTTGCGAAATATTTTGCTTCAACATACTCCACTGTTACGTATGAAAAGAACTCTATCTACCCATACAAAATCGTTGATAATTTTACTACTTCGCCACCTGTAATAACTACCTGTCACATCTTTAATTGTTTAAATAAAACTAAGTCATCCAAGATTAGCGGCCCCGACGGGATTCCTAGTTGTGTTCTAAAAAACTGCGCTTCAGCTCTAGCAATGCCTTTGTCCATAATTTTTAATACATCATTAAAATGCGGTTACTTTCCTAAAATATGGAAAAAATCGTTTATTATTCCCTTGTTTAAGTCTGGAAACAAATCTGATATTAGCAATTACAGAGGTATTGCAAAACAGAACCACGTTGAAACATTTATGGATTTGGGCATATTGTTAGACTCAAAACTAAGTTTTGTCCAACATATAACAATGTCTGTGAACAAAGCGCGTAGCATTTTAGCTTTTGTGAAACGATGGTCGAAGGAATTCAACGATACTTTCATAACAAGACAACTATACATATCACTTGTAAGGCCAATTCCAAAGTATGGTTCCATCATTTGGGATTCTTACTACCAAATACATATTGATCGCATTGAGTCTGTTCAAAAACAGTTTCTTACTTTCTGCTTAAGCATTTACCATGACCTAACTCAACTTCTGCCGTATGCAACAAGATTAGCTGTAATTAACCTGCCTACTTTAAGAAGCCGGAGAATAATGCTCAATGTAGCTTTTTCTTTTAACTTCATAAATGTTGGAATCTGCTCCGAGTTTTTATTGAGCAATGTCACGTTTAACATTCCACAACGCTCATTACGATCATTTAAATATTTATTTGTTAGAACTTTTCGTACCAACTTTGCTATGTCTGATGCACTAAGAAGATTATGTTGTTGCTTTAATGAAATGTATAATTTTATCGATTTTTCATTAGATATATATACTATTAAAAGGAATATAATACTATTTTTAAATAACTAAATTTTAATACCAGATTTCTGGTTTATTGTAATAATATAGTTTCTAAGGAATTAATTTATAAACTAAATAAACTAAATTAAATTCAATTAAAAAATACCTTGACCGCCTCCAATACAAGCCGAACCAATACCGTATTTGAGTTTTTTACGTCTGAAAAATAAGTTTTTTGTGATAAGTTTTTAAGTGGAAGTATTTTTGTTTTGATTTTTGTTTTTTTGTTTGTTTTTAAGCACTTACTGCAACTCATGAGTCATGTGACCAATAATACGGTTACCACTAGCGCCCAATGGACGACCCATAGCAATAGCTCCACCATTCACATTTAGTTTATTCATATCTAAGCCAAGTACATCTGCACAGACAAGGGTTTGGGCAGCAAAGGCTTCATTAATCTGATTTTATTTTCGTACAAATGAACCTTAATGCATTATTGGCAATTAAGCTTAGTGAAACTTACCTCAAATAAATCAATATCTTCCTTCTTAAAGCCACTAATTTTCAAAACATTTTGTATTGCAGAAACTGGGCCAATTCCCATAACTTCAGGTGGACAACCCACATAGGAATAGGCTACTAGTCGGGCCAAAGGTTTTAGATTGTATTCCTTAAGTACTTTCTCAGAAGCGATAATCACACAAGAAGCACCATCACAGATACCCTAAATATAAATAGTGTAAATCGATTTTCCTTCCACACAAAGCGTTGTTCACAGTAGCTTACCGAAGCGGTACCAGCAGTTACTACGCCATTCTTTTTAAACAAAGATGGCAATTTAGATAAGCCCTCGAGTGTAGTCTTTGGTCTGGGATGTTCATCAACAAAAAAATCAACTTCCTTGCCTTTTACTTTCAGTTTAAAGTTTGTAATTTCTGATATGTATGCACCTTCATTTTGACCCTTTTCCCAGTTCTTTTGTGAACGTAAACATAATTCATCAACTCGCTCACGTGAAATTTTATATTGATCAGCTAAATTTTCTGCTGTTAAAGCCATTGGCAATTTGCAATACGAATCCGTTAAACTAGCCCACAAAGAATCTTCAAATGGGTAGTTAGTACCCAATGTAGTACCAAAACGCATATTGCGAGCAATAAATGGAGCTTGAGACATATTTTCGACACCACCAGTTAAAGATACCTTGGCACTGCCCATAGCGATATATTGGGCTCCGTTAACAATAGATTGGAAGCCAGAACCGCATAGACGGTTAACAGCAAGAGCGGGTTTTTCGACTGGTATGGAAGATGCCTATAAAAATATTATGTAGAAATTGTAAGAATCTTCACAAGCATAAACTTATTACATTATTACACATAGATAAATATAAATGGTCATAAAGGCTGTTTAATAAAATTTATAAAATAATAAATGAACAAGGTCTCGTCAGAATTGCGAATATTGCAAAACTGCCCAAAAATTTTTTAACAGAAGGAAATTTGGCTTAAATTTACTTTGCCGACGCAGCTTCGATTTAAAAAAAAATTCCTATATTATAGAAAAATTAATTCTAAGAACCAAATGTTAAATAAAAAAATTTGCGGAAATGCATATTTCCACATATACAGATGAATGTGGAACTATAATATTACTTTCACAATTTATCACAGTTCTGGACTAATGCATAATATTTGGGTAACTTTTTCTTTTTTTATTTTATATATTTTTTTTTCAGGAGTAGGACCAGCACTCAGGGCATAACCCCTACATATGCAGTGCATTGCGCTGGAACTAGGAAAATATGTTTTGGGAAGGAGGATAAAGGGAGTAGTGTCTGTGGATAATCGACTTGAACCCCCTCAAATTGTAAGTGGCGGGGAAGACATCTGCAGGTAGTTTGTTCCACATACGGACTGTTCGGCCAAAAACGAATTTTCTCTGTAATGCGTAGTGCGATTCGTTGGAATATCGACTACAAACGCATGCGCTCTTGATGAAGAGCGCGTTGAGCGTAAGAAAGAATGGGTTTCAGTAACAAGTTCCCTAGTTTCACCAGAGCACCTGCCATTGTAGTAACGATAAAACAACGATACGCACCCCACATTGCGACGATGCTCAAGAGAGCCAATAGAGTTGGCTACCTTACTGTCTCCGATGAGTT
Organism: Linnaemya tessellans; assembly: GCA_951800035.1. Taxonomy (NCBI): domain Eukaryota; kingdom Metazoa; phylum Arthropoda; class Insecta; order Diptera; family Tachinidae; genus Linnaemya; species Linnaemya tessellans. Next base: position 2,955,460 of record OX637538.1, read on the forward strand.
TTATCGCCCTCTCCTGTACGCGGTCGCGTAACTTCAAAATAGACTTTGAAGCACCGGCCCAAACATGAGAGTTGTATTCCATCTTCGGTCGGATGTAAGTGGTGTAAATATTAAGAAGATCAGAGGGGGTGAAGTATCTCTCGCACCATCTTAAGAAGCCAAGGCACTTTAATGCTTCTTTTGCAACCTGAAAGACATGTTCCGTCCATCTGACATCACACTGCACTTTCATGCCCAGAACATCAAGAGCCCCTGACTCCATAATACTTACACCACCCATAGAAACAGATGAAGTAGCATGGTCATACGTACGTCGATGCGTAAGCATACAACACTGGGTCTTACGGGCATTGAAATCGACCCTGTGCGCCTGACCCCATTCGTGAATCTTCGCGAGGTCACTATCCAGAACGTCATTCATAAACTGCCTCCTCGTCTCGATTTCAGATGTTGACGGCCTGCAGTTAAATGAATAGGAATGCGAAAGGCTGCTATCATCTGCGAAAGAGTAAATAGGACAGGAAGTTTGGGAAAGTAAATCGTTAAGAAAAATTAGAAATAGAGTAAGAGAAAGAACGGAGCCCTGCGGTACCCCTGAGTTGACTCTGAACTCATCGGATGAGACCCTATCTATAACAACTCGTATAGAGCGATCCTTGAGAAAACTCGATATAAACCGAGAGGAGGTGTCTCCGACACCAAATGCAATAATTTTGGACAGGAGTGCTCCATGCCACACTCTATCGAACGCCTTAGAAATATCTAGAGCCACCACTTTACTTTCGCAAAAATGATGTATGGAACTACACCAGTTTTCCGAAAGAGGGGCCAATAGGTCACCCGTAGAGCGCCCTCTGCGGAAACCATACTGGCGGTCGTTAAGTAAACTGTTGGTTTCCAGATATTTCACAAGATGGAAGTTAAGCATAGTTTCCATCACCTTCGATATAGCAGAACATATTACAATCGGGCGGTAATTTTCAGGGTTAATAGCCACTCCCTTTTTGGGGATTGGCGTTACATTAGCAACCTTCCAGCACATTGGAAATCTACCGGAGTGGTATAGTGTACTGAAAAGTTTGGCTAATGGACGTGCTAACGTCGAAGAGCACTGCTTCAGGACCAGTGCAGGGATTCCATCCGGCCCAGGAGACTTCCTTGTGCTGAGTTCCGCAAGAACCCTTTTAACTGCATGCGCTCGAAAAAATATCTTTGGCATAGTTACGGATACTCTCTCGAGCGCGGGGAGTGGTTGAGAGCTTTCAGGCAAGTGAGAGTTACTTGCAAATATTTCAGCCAATATATTAGCTTTATCAACCGGGTCAGTTAATATTTGGTCATTCCTCTAAAGAGTTGGAATTGAAGAACTAGCACTTTCCTTAACACTTTTGACGAATGACCAAAAACTCTTACTACCCCTGGGGGCAGTGAGAATTTTAGTGCGAATACGCTGCTCGTATAAAGCCTTTTCGCGTCTTAACACTTTGGCACACGAAGATCTTGCCTTCTTGCGTAGCAAATCAGTATTGGCATTTTTGTTATTACGCCAAGAACTGAATGCTGCCTCTCTGGATCGCAACGCATCTTTACATGCCTGGTTAAACCAAGACTTCGCCCTAGGTTTAACCGAAATTTGCTTACAGGGAATAAAAGCTTTCATCCCCAGTAGAATTGTGTTTTCAACCATTTTCGCCATGGAATCGACATCATTGTCAAGAAAACATAGTTTCTAACTAAAATTCCGAATGAATTCGTTGAGCTCGGCCCAACGACCCTTTTCGTAAATATATTTACTACGCTTCGTGGCTGCACGCGAAACGTTGCGAAGTTTGGAGAACGGAAAGGTTGCGGAAATGGTGCAATGATCCGAGTTACCGAGAGGTGCATTGACAGTAACTTCATACTTTTCAGGATGTGAAGTTAGAAAAAGGTCAAGAGTATTATGTTGGTGCCCTTCAACACATGGAATATGTGTTGGTTCATTAACTAATTGCACAAGGTGATTGTGCCCGGCGAACAACTCAGCAAATTGGCCCTCAGAGGATGTGTGGCTCGAATGGCGAAGCCAAGATGTGTTATGAACATTGAAATCACCAGCAACTACAATTTCACTGCTCGGACAACCATTAAGAATCTTCGATATGGAGTCGGAAAGAGTATCGAAGCTATGTATGGTAGCATCTCTTTCCGCGTTTGGACTTCTATACAGAACCCGAAATGTAAAAAGTGTGTACCGGCTTTGAATTTAACCCAAAGATAGCTAAATTCTGCGTCAGACATGCCTAATGGTTGCTGGCATTGGTACACAACTTCATTACGTACGTATATTGCAAGGCCCCTATGAAGAATAAAAAGCGACAGGAGGTTTTACCCGGGCAAATGAAAATCCTGTGGATCACCATCCTCACGTACCTGGGTTTCACTTAAGGCGAAAACATCCGGCCGATGGAGACAAACGTGAGCATATACAGAAAAGAAATTCGCTCTTAACCCACGTATGTTACAGAAGTCGATTCTAAACTTACCCACCATCACAAGATGAGAAAAAAAACCGAAATCCAAACTCTAGATTAGCGAATACGATGCAATGACAACAACTCCAGTGACCATTCACTAGTCAGTGCTATGCCTTCACTAGTGAATGATCCAGCCGCCATCAGTACACCGCACCAATAAAATAGAGTTTTATTTTATTTTATTTATGGGAAGAGGGATGGGAGGCGCCTAATACTGCAGAAACACAGGTCATAAAAGCCCTGGTCTGGTCCACTTCCATTTTCCCATAGTGGCTCATAGTGCCAACCAAGAATGATAAAATAAGGATTACGCCTTGCGCATGATTTACTGTTCGATGACGTATTTGTTCCCTCGAAGAGATTGCCAAATGTTTATTATATGCAAAACTAATACTTTCTCGTACAAAATTTATATTTTATGCTACATTTGGCAACTCTGCACACAATTTACTCAGAGAGATTTCCAACAAGCAAATTAAATCGGATTTATGAAAGCGCACGTTGTTATATCTTATAATAAATTATGTTAAATTTTAAAATAAATATATTAAAATAATTATTAAATAGCTTGAAGTGTAAAAAACTTATTAAAACTTGTTATTTAAAGCTCATAGATTGTAAACAAAAAAACCCAAATTGAAGTGAAAAGAGAATAAAAAGAGCAAACATGAAATGTGCAGTGGGCAATTGCAAACAAAGTAACAGCAAAAAAAAACTAGTGAGAAATTAATTGTGTTAAAATGTAATATTGATATCAAAATATTTTTGTTTTCAAAAAGCTGTGTCATTTTACAGTTTTCCAAGCAATGAATCTCAAAGGAAGTTATGGGTGATATTTTGCAAGCGTATAAAGCCTGTAAATGTGGAAAAAGAAACAATTTTTGCTTTACATTTTAAGCAAGAGGATATTGAAAGGAACTTAATATAACAAATGGGTAAGTTGTCACATAATTAATTCTTTAAGTCCATTAATAAGTCCTTATGAATAGGATTTAGTAAACGAAGTGCAAAGAAATTAAAACCCCATGCAGTTCCGTCCATAGAAAATATTGTTATTGATAGTAAAAAGAAAATTGCTTATGGCACTGAAGAAGATGAAACAAAAAACCAAATAAATAATCAAAATATGTTTGAAGTAAAATGTGTAAATGGCGAATTGCCGACTGACATTGAAGAAGATTATGTCCAAAATTACAATAAAACTTTGGAATTGAAAATGTATGTTAGTATTTAAAAAATTAACAAATAATTATTTAAATAGCTTCTAGAGATTCACTTCTTAAGGAGAATTGTTCGCTAAAAATGGCAAAAAGTCAGTGTGATGTGACGATAAAAAGTTTATCTTGTCGTATTCAGAAACTAAGCTTTGCAAACTCAAATCTCGAGAAGGCACTGAGGCGTTTGTTTACTGAGGGTCAAATAAAAAAACTAAAAAGCGGTGATAAAAGACAAAATTTTACAGAAACAGACATTGCTCAATCAATCACCCTATACTCAGCAAGTGCCAGAGCTTATAGACTTTTAAGGAAAAAACATTTCCCACTTCCATCGGTGAGAACGTTTGTAACGACACTCTCTGGCTGGTGGCTGGGATAAGCTCAGCGGAGTCCAGTGTCGGGTCACATAAATTTATGAACAACACAAAGTCAAAGATTTTGTTTTAGTTCTTTATTAAAAATGGCTGTTCAAAATCCTTATACTAATTTCTTAAGCTATAGCTAGTAGTTTTGTTCCCTGTGCTACTGAATGTCGCAGACTTTTGGGTTAGTGCCTGTATGATAGTAGTCGTGGGCTATCTTGCTCCTATTTGTCAGAGTCACCTTGGATCAGCAACCTGGGTTCCAATGGTATCCTCTGCCCACCCTAGCTATTCCTCACCCAAGGCCTACAGGCGGAGTTCACGGCCTGGATTCCAATATCTTTCCACGCTATGGTTTGGTACGAATTATATTGGAATAGCAACCTGGTTCCAATATATGTTCTTACCAGAACGAGCGTTGCACACAAACTCTTTCTACACTAACTAACCTTGGATCTATAGACGGAGTTCACTGCTTAGGAGAGATATTGAATCAGCAACCTGGATTCCAATATCTTTCCACGCTATGGTTTGGTACGAATTATATTGGAATAGCAACCTGGTTCCAATATCTGTCCTTACCAGAACGAGCGCTGCACACAAACTCTTTCTACACTAAACTAACCTTGGATCTATAGACGGAGTTCACTGCTTAGGAGAGATATTCAATCAGCAACCTGGATTCCAATATCTTTCCACGCTATGGTTTGGTACGAATTATATTGGAATAGCAACCTGGTTCCAATATGTGTCCTTACCAGAACGAGCGCTGCACACAAACTCTCTCTCTACACTAACTACGACTACACTAACTACAACTACACTAAGGCCTACAGGCGGAGTTCACTGCCTAGGAGAGATATTGAATCAGCAACCTGGAATCCAATATCTTTCCACGCTACGGTTTGGTATGAATGATATTAGAATAGCAACCTGGTTCTAATATAAGTTCTTACCATCACGAGCGCTGCACGCAAACTAAAATTATCTTTGCAATGACTCGCCTTTTATACCTTTGTCTGCCATGCAAAACAATACACAATCATACGTACACAAGTATGCCTATTCGGTGTGTGTTGTGTCCAGCGTTGCCATAACTTTTTCAAAAAAAACTGCAACTTTAGAAAAAAAAAAACTGGTTTTCACGTAAAAAAACTGCACATAAAAAATTCACAAAAATATATAGTTTTTTTCATATTTTTTATTAAAACATAAACATAACACAACAAATTAAATATGATATACATCTACATATAACAAAGCAATTCATTTTAATAAAAAATATATAGGTACAAGGGGTTTAAATAAATAAAAAGAGTTCATTATTATTCAGATATAATACTGCCTGTTCCAGAATCTCGAGAAGTCGATGTTGTTCTCATATATATATTGAAACCAATAATTAAAAATTTAAATTTGTTTTTGTTTTCAATATAAATATGAGAACGACATCGACTTGTCGACATTGTGGAACAGGCATACATACATATATTAAAAATACAATATTAACGTAAATCGTCATTTTAGACATTTTCTACAAAAATAGAACACTTATTGTAGAAACTACCTTAACAGTTGCAAAAATCGTTAAACGACACTACTAAGTTTGACGTTTTATCAGGTTAGGCAAGTGAGCTCGTGCTCCCACCTGCAACATACCTTGGTAAAATTCAACTTGCTTTGTGGTCAGGGGTGTAAAAATATGTATGTGATAATTACATACTCGTATAAAAAAGTATAGTTAAACCTTTCCACTGTTATATTAAGCAAATGGGGTAAAATTATGGTTTCAGAAATTGGAATTAAAATAACAAACTTAAGAGTAAAAAAGTAAAATGTAAAAACTGCAATATCTGCACAATTTACAGAAAAACTGGTTTTTAAAAAAAAAAACTGCAAAACTGCTCAATGCTTAGAAAAACTGTCAAATGCAGATAAATCTGCACATTTGGCAACGCTGGTTGTGTCTGTTTTCTTAACAGCGCACAAGCATACACAGTCACACGAACACAAGTATGCATATTCGATGTGTGGTGTGTTTGTTTTCTTACTAGCGACCCTACATGATGGTAGGTATCAGTGTTGGGTGACAGCAGGGATAAAACCAAATAAGGTACCGACTGAATTCAAGAGACGGCCGAACTAAAAATAATACTGATGCTAGTGATAATAATGATGATAATAATACAAAGTAACAATTCTTCTTATAATAATGGTGATAATAATAAAAAAATAACAATTCTTCTTGTAATAATGATGAAAATAATGCGATAATAACAATTCTTCTTATAATAAAAAAAACAAAATACTTCTTCTTAGTCTCATAAAATAGCAAGCCAGTCCATTAAAATACTCCAGCGTTGTGGACCAAAACGAGCGGGTCGACTTTGGTCGTCACACGTTGCAAAGATGGTCGCAAAAATTGGACATGTCAAAAGGTATTTTGGAGCCTGTTGTGAAACTACTATCTGCGGCCAACAAAAGGTCAGAAACTGAAAAATTCTGTGTGTTGAGTTTTGATGAGATGAATACAAAAAAGAAGTATTGCTATGATAAGTCAGCAGATTTAGTGCTAGAACCGGGTAATTATATCCAGGTGGCCTTGCTAAGAGGTAAGTTATTTGTGTCAAAATCAAGAATTTTTAGAACCTTTGTTAATTCGCTGAAAGGTTTAATTTTAAATTGGAAGCAACCCATATATTATCACTATGATACCCAAATGTCAAAATATATTTTATTCAATATAATGAATACTATGAAGCAGAGTGGCTTTACAATTGTGGCCATTGTTTGTGACTTAGGTGGAGATAACAGAAAACTGTTCAGTGAACTTGAAGTAGATTACGAAAAACCATGGTATGTTTTATGTAAATATGCTTCAATAAGTTTTTTTATTTTTTCTTTGTATGAATATACGTAACATATATGTATACATATGTAGGTTTTTGTTCGATGAAACCAAAATTTTTGTGTTTAATTTCGTTGATAGTGGGTTCATCATTAACGAAAAGGAAGTCAAAAAGGATATAACTTTAAGTCTCCTATCCCTCCAATCAACTGACTTGCAGATCACACATAAAATATCACCACATAATTTATGTGTGGTCGGACTTGAAAGGCAAAAGGTTAAAGTGGCCACGAAACTTTTTTCACACATAATATCGTAATCTATAACAAGAGCCGCCAGTTTGGGATATTTGAGCAACGAAAATTGGAGCGAGTGTAGTAAACTTTTTAAACTCGTAATTACTTACAAAATATAATTTGTTTTAGAACATACCTAAGCTTTTTAAGAAAATTTCACTTAACTAGGTAAATGACTGGTTCGATATTAAGAATTCCAGAGTTCCGAGACATTATACCAGAGTCCGATTACACGCATATGGTTTAGCTCTTGAAAAACAAAATTGCATTCTTATTAATATGTCGCAAATGATGTCAGAGATTCGTGTGATTGGCAAAAAGTCTATGCTACCTTTCCAAAAAGGTTGAAAATTATATTGTGCTCCAAAATTTTTTTGACAGGCTTAATTCTTTTGACATAAATGTATTCTACAGGTATCATTCAATCTAATAAAGCATTGCAAATGCTGTATATTGAACTCAAAAATCGATTTAATATTGAGTATTTGCTAACGTATTGCCTTAGTCAAGATGTTCTGGAAATTTTTTTTGGAATAATTAGGTCGAAAGGCGGTCTTCATGATCACCCTGATCGAGAACAATTCAAATATAGACTTCGATCATATTTAGTGGGGTCAAACGAAGGCATTTTTTTTAGTAAAGCAAATGTAGAAGTTGACAACACACCCGATTTAGATGTAAATAATTCTTTAACGGGTAAGTTGAAGCTTTCGATTTTAAATAACACAAGGTTTTGTAATACTTGTGATCTCTTCAGGTACTATGCTTAAGAGTGTTAACCGTAACATTCAGGCAGATAGCTTGACAACAAAAACAAATGAAAGCGAAATAGAAAATATGGAATATGATGGTTTAGAGAACTTGGCCGGATATATTTGCCACAAATTAAAGAATGAAAACTCTGATCTTGTGAATAATTGTTCAAGCGAACGCAATTATTCATGGGTTAACCACTTAAGTGAAGGTGGACTTAGTAAGCCATCAACTGCGTTAATGAACACGCTAACATTATGTGATTTAATTTTTTCCAAATTGAATGGCGACAAATTATTACTCGAAAGTGGATATTTACAAAAGCATTTGTTGGAAGCAAACGAAATTGAAGCCAGTGAAGATGTAAAAAAAACTTTTTTTTAGATGTCGAATGTATTTTAGAATTAGGAAACTAAATTATGAAATTGTTGAAAGCACTTACAAGAGAAAGAGAAAATATAATAAAATAGAAAACTAAAAATTCTCTAAAGATTTTTATTTTTAAGTAAAATAACAACCACAAATTTTGAATGGGGAAAAAAGGAAAATAATTAGCAATTGGGTTCAATATTTATGTAAAATAATTATAAATTAACGATTTCAAATAAAAAAAATTGGAAAATAATATAATTCTTTAAAATTGTTTATTATCACACAAATTTAATTTGAAAAATCGAAATTTGCCCCAATGTCCTGTTTTTTACAATAACATAATAGTTCTCAGCTGAATTTTATTAGCCAATCAGAACACATTTTGAGTGACGTCAGAGTTCCATCATGCGCAGAAAAGTATTTTTATTTCAGCTTGTTGGCGTAATCTTTATTTTATCATTCTTGGTGCCAACACTGGTATGGGGTGTCGTCACTGGTGGTGAGGAATGCACTGTTTATTTTATTGTCTGTTGTTTTCTTGTTTTGTTGTTTTTTTTTCTTGTTTAAGTTATTGATTTTGTATTTTATTATTGTAGTTGAAGATATTTGTTGCTTTTATTTAATATTGGGTGTGTGCTTATTTAAAATTTAATTTTTTTGGTTTTATTTTTTTTCTATTTATTGGTTTGATTTTTGTTCTTTGAATGTTTGTGTTTATATATTTTTTTGCTTATGTGCTTTTAATTAATTTAATTTTTAAATTGTATTTTCCTTAAATAACTAAAACACAGCCCGAACTGACAGACACAAAGACGAAAAACGTGTTAACGGCACGAGAGACAGAACACTACTCCAATTTTGCCCCGGAGTAGCATATGAAATCACTAAAACTGGGGAAATACTTTTATTGTTCAATATTAGCTGTTGGGGTATCATTGAACTTTCGAGTTTGATTAGTACTAAAAGCAAACAAAAAAAAAAACAAATAAAAACGTTATATTCGACCGGGTCGAATCTTAAATCCCTTCCAAATACTTAGTAAATAAAAACTCTATTTTTATTCTATTAAAATTTAAATTTTTATGGTATTTGGCTTAAATAAATAAAAAAAAATTGTAGATTAATACGGTCGTTTCCAATATATTGGGAGGTGCATGACTGAGACACCTTTCCGTCAGCTTAAAACCTATGTATTAATATATTTTACATCAACGTCCAAAAATAGGACTGATAAAAGTGTTTAACCTGCTTTGTCAGAGTTCCTTTAAGACATTATGTAGGGGTAAGGTCAGGGGAAGATCAGAAAACATAGATAGATTAAAGAAAACTTCCTGTATGTTTTAATCTTGTACAAAGTCCGTTTTCTTCTATTTCTAAATGTTATGGGGTTAGGATCAGGATGGTCTAAAGCCATTAAATATTCAAATAACTCATCACCTCTATTGTTGCAATTAGTGCTACCACAAGAGATGGTATGCACGCCCTGGGTCTAGCGCCGGTCTTTGCATAAAAAAGTTGATAATTACAGTCGAACAAGCCAGAAACCTTGTTCTTAATTGTCCATGGTTCCTGTATGAACACTACGTTTATCTTACCTTTAGTTACTTGCTCTATCATCTTGCTGATTGTCAAAGCACGCAAAAAGATGAGAGTTTTCGCTTCGTGTTACGTTAAAAGTACTTTATGTGACATGTTTCATATACATAAGTATGTATATTTCATTTTAAATGTCAAAGCAAAACTATAACACAACGCGAAGCAAAAGTTTTATCTTTCTAAAATAATTTGTAATTGTGAATTCTCTACAGATGATTTGGTACAGCACCTAAGAAATGCATATTGCTTAACCATCAACAAATAAATTTAATTTTAAATAGAATCGTGACAATATGTCAAATAAGAATTTCATAATATGTTACGTTTATATATATATATATATATATATATATATATATATATATATATATATTTTTTTTTTTTGTTAGCCTTTCGTCATTATAATGAGCGCATATGAAGTTTTTCCGATTCAAACACAACCAATAATTAATTGTCTCTATGCTATAGTAATTTGTATCTTGCCAATATTGTGGTTTGGTAATCGCAAAAAAACCATGTCTTTACTTTTTAAAAAAATACGGTCTCCATATGATATTTCACACGAGAGAATTTAAATTTCAACAGGATGCCGAGTTCTTATCATTGGAATAGCAGCTGTTGCATATTTTGTGCACAGAATTTGGAGAAACTATTTGCTGAACATTAGACACAACATTCTGGAGGAAGAATTTAGTCTGACAGATAATAGCGAAAGTAATATTATGAAAATGAAACTTCTTCAATCAATAAACAATATTATTGAAAGAAATTTATATTTTGGAAAATGTTCACACAATAATGAACAAAATAAGATGAACAATGTCCCAGAGGATCCTATCACAGTCGAAAATGCTCTACATGTTGATATTTCGGATAAATTAGACTAACAAGCAGGACATATTTGTATATCCAAATTATGCATGCCATTGCCAAAAATAACGGTACAAATGTATGTATTATATGTTACTAGTTCTTAGCATTTTGGTGCGAAAAAATAAACAGAGATACTTTTTAATAAAAACTTATAATAATGGATTCACTTTTAATATGACTTAAATGATAATGACCAAAGCAATACCTTGACCACCTCCAATACAAGCCGAATTCTTTACGTCTGAAAAATAAGTTTTTTTTACGTAAGTGAAGTTATTTTTGTTTCGATTTTTGCTTTGTTCTTTGTTTTTAAACACTTACTGAAACTCATGAGTCAAGTGACCAATAATACGGTTACCTCCAGCGCCCAATGGATGACCCATAGCAATAACCCCACCATTCACATTTAGTTTATTCATATCTAAGCCAAGTACATTTGCACAGGCAAGGGCAGCAAAGGCTTCATTAATCTGATTTTATTTTCGTACAAATAAACATTAATGCATTATTGGCAATTAAGATACGTGAAACTTACCCCAAATAAATCAATATCTTCCTTCTTAAGGCCACTAATTTTCAAAACATTTTGTATTGCAGAAACTGGGCCAATTCCCATAATTTCAGGTGGACAACCCACATAGGAATAGGCTACTAAACGGGCCAAAGGGTTTAGATTGTATTCCTTAAGTGCTTTCTCAGAAGCGATAATCACACAAGAAGCACTATGACAGATACCCTAAATATAAATAGTGTAAATCGATTTTCCTTCCTCGCAAAGCGTTGTTCACAGTAGCTTACCGAAGCGGTACCAGCAGTTACTACGCCATTCTTTTTAAACAAAGACGGCAATTTAGTTAAGCCCTCCAGTGTAGTCTTTGGTCTGGGATGTTCATCAACAACAAAATCAACTTCCTTGCCTTTTACTTTCAGTTTAAAGGGTGTAATTTCTGATATGCATGCACCTTCATTTTGACCCTTTTCCCAGTTCTTTTGTGAACGTAAAGAGGATTCATCAACTCGCTCACGTGAAATTTTATATTGATCAGCTAAATTTTCTGCAGTTAAAGCCATTGGCAATTTGCAATACGAATCCGTTAAACTAGCCCACAAAGAATTTTCAAATGGGTAGTTAGAACCCAATGTAGTACCAAAACCAATTGCGAGCAATAAATGGAGCTTGAGACATATTTTCGACACCACCAGTTAAAGATACCTTGGCACTGCCCATAGCGATATCTTGGGCTCCGTTAACAATAGATTGGAAGCCAGAACCGCATAGGCGGTTAACAGCAAGAGCGGGTTTTTCGACTGGTATGCCACACCCAAGACTGACGGGACGAGGTACATAGGCGCCACCAATGGAAGATGGCTATAAAAATATTATGTAGAAATTGTAAGAATCTTCACAAGCATAAACTTATTACATTATTACACATAGATATATATAAATGGTCATAAAGGCTGTTTAATAAAATTTATAAAATAATAAATGAACAAGCGGAGTAGCATATGAAATCACTAAAACTGGGGAGATACCCTTATTGTTCAATATTAGCTGTTGGGGTATCATTGAACTTTCGAGTTTGATTAGTACCAAAAGGAAACAAAAAACAAATAAAAACGTTATATTCGTCCGGGTCGAATCTTAAATCACCTCCAAATACTTAGTAAATAAAAACTCTATTTTTATTCTATTAAAATTTACATTTTTATGGTATTTGGCTTAAGTAAATAAGAAAAAATTGTAGATTAATACGGTCGTTTCCAATATATTGGGAGGTGCATGACTGAGACACCTTTCCGACAGCTAAAAACCTATGTATTAATATTTTATATTTACGTCCAAAAAAAGGACTGAAATAAGTTAAAAGTGTTTAATCTTTAAGACATTATGTAGGTGTAGGGCAGTGGACGATCATAAAACATAGATAGATTAAAGAAAACTTCGTGTATGTTTTTTTAATCTTGTATAAAGTCCGTTTCGTTCTATTTCTAAATGTTATGGGGTTAGGATAAGGATGGTCTAAAGCCATTAAATATTCAAATAACTCATCACCTCTATTGTTGCAATTAATGCTACCACAAGAGATGGTATGCACGCCCTGGGTCTAGCGCCGGTCTTTGCATAAAAAAGTTGATAATTACAGTCGTACAAGCCAGAAACCTTGTTCTTAATTGTCCATGGTTCCTGTATGAACACAACGTGTATCTTACCTTTAGTTAGTTGCTATATCATCTTGCTGATTGTCGAAGCACGCAAAAAGATGAGAGTTTTCGCTTCGTGTTACGTTAAAAGTAATTTATGTGACATGTTTCATATAGGTATGTATATTTCATTTTAAATGTCAAAGCAAAACTATAACGCAACGTGAAGCAAAAGTTTTATCTTTTTAATATAATTTGTAATTGTGAATTCTCTACAGATGATTTGGTAAAGCACCAATAGACATAAAGCACATATAGACATTGCTTAACCATCAACAAATAAATTTCATTTTAAATAGAATCGTGACAATATGTCAAATAAGAATTTCATAATATGTTACATTATATTAAATAAAAAACGTTTAAATATTTATTTTGGTTAGCCTTTCGTCATTATAATTAGCGCATATGAAGTTTTCCTGATTCAAACACAGCCAATAATTAATTGGCTCTATGCTATAGTAATTTGTATTTTGCCAATATTGAGGTTTGGTAATTGCAAAAAAACCATATCTTTACTTTTGAAAACAATACGGTCTCCATATGATATTTCACACGAGAAAATTGAAATTTCAACAGGACGCTGAGTTCTTATCATTGGAATAGCAGTTGTTGCATGTTTTGTGTACAGAATTTGGAGAAACTATTTGCTGAACATTAGACATAACATTCTGGAGGAACAATTTAGTCTGACAGATAATAGCGAAACTAATATAATGAAAATGAAACTTCTTCAATCAATAAACAATATTATGGAAAGAAATTTATATTTTGGAAAATGTTCACACAATATTGAACAAAATAAGATGAACAATGTCCCAGAGGATCCTGTCACAGTCGAAAATGCTCTACATGTTGATATTCCGGATAAATTAGACTAACAAGGATGACATATTTGTATATCCAAATTATGCATGCCATGGCCAAAAATAACGGTAGAAATGTATGTATTATATGTTACTAGTTCTTAGCATTTTGATGCGAAAAATAAACAGAGATACTTTTTAATAAAAACTTATAATAATGGATTCACTTTTAATATGACTTAAATGTTTTGTTATGGCATCCTTTCTATACATAGAGGGCGTTTTTAACAATCTGAACAAATCCTCGATAACTGGGGCGCTCAGGGAGATCGGTGCGGACCAGTTAATTACGGACTGGGCAGGTTCTGTCTCCGCTCCTATGGTACCTTGTCTTGAACAGATTCTTTTCAGGTTGAACGCAGGTGGCACCAAGGTAGTTGCGTATGCTGATGACGTTGTGCTCCTTATAAGGGGTAAATATCTGCCTACGATAAGTGAACTCATGGAATCGGCGCTGAACGAACTACTCGGCGGGGCCAATGAGAACGGCCTGGGCATAAACCCTTCGAAGACTGTACTGGTACTTTTCACCAAGAGATATAAGATCCCGGCAGTATTGCGTAGGGACATTGACATTCCCTCAGCTGAGCTGCTGGGCAGATTTCAGGGGTATGCAAGGAGAGAGGTGACAGGCTGGTGGTCAAGTATTACTACCTGTAGGGTCTCCAAAACTCTATGGCCCTCGCTTAGCACAGCTAGGACTAGGCAACTTCTGTCTTTTGGGAAACAGCCGTTGGCACTCCTGGTAGGGGTCTTAACGAGGCACTGTGCAATTGGGCACATGTCGGAGCGTTTAGGCTTTCGCCATGATGGCCGCTGCAGGAGCTGCTTCGAGGAGGAGGAGTCAGTACAGCATTTCCTTTGTGACTGTCCGGCCCTGCAGGAGCGTAGGCTTAGACATCTAGGCTCTCGTTTCCTGCGTGATCTTGACTGCCTCAGGGATGCACCGCTGGCTGCCCTGGCGGGCTTTGTGAGAAGTTCTGGGTGGTTCTCAGGAACCACCACTTCGTCTTGAGAGGAGTGTGTAGGGTATAGTCCTCTGGGCGTAACAATGGGCCTTTTGATGGCCTCCGAGTGTTTTTCTCGCTTTACTTGCGGGCAGCCCTTCTAACCTAACTTAAACCTAACCTAAATGATAAATGCTTTAAACAAAAATTAAAACTTCACTAAAAATTAATATTTAGCAGGATTCAATGAGCAAAGCAATACCTTGATCACCTCCAATACAAGCCGAACCAATACCGTATTTGAGTTTTTTACGTCTGAAAAATAAGTTTTTTTTACGTAAGTGGAAGTATTTTTGTTTTGATTTTTGTTTTTTTTTTTTGTTTGTTTTTAAACACTTACTGCAACTCATGAGTCAAGTGACCAATAATAGGGTTACCACTAGCTCCCAATGGATGACCCATAGCAATAGCTCCACCATTCACATTTAGTTTATTCATATCTAAGCCAAGTACATCTGCACAGGCAAGGGTTTGGGCAGCAAAGGCTTCGTTAATCTGATTTTATTTTCGTACAAATGAACATTAATGCATTATTGGCAATTAAGATATGTTAAACTTACCTCAAATAAATCATTATCTTCTTTCTTAAGGACACTAATTTTCAAAACATTTAATATTGCAGAAACTGGGCCAATTCCCATAATTTCAGGTGGACAACCCACATAGGAATAGGCTATTAAACGGGCCAAAAGTTTTAGATTGTATTCCTTAAGTGCTTTCTCAGAAGCGATAATCACACAAGAAGCACCATCACAGATACCCTAAATATAAATAGTGAAAATCTATTTTCCTTTCACACAAAGCGTTGTTCACAGTAGCTTACCGAAGTGGTACCAGCAGTTACTACGCCATTCTTTTTAAACAAAGATGGCAATTTAGATAAGTCCTCGAAAGTAGTCCTTGGTCTGGGATGTTCATCAACAACAGAATCAACTTCCTTGCCTTTTACCTTCAGTTTTAAGGTTGTAATTTCTGATATGTGTGCACCTTCATTTTGACCCTTTTCCCAGTTCTTTTGTAAACGTAAAGAGAATTCATCAACTCGCTCACGTGAAATTTTATATTGATCACCTAAATTTTCTGCAGTTTGCAATACGAATCCGTTAAACTAGCCCACAAAGAATCTTCAAATTGGTAGTTAGTACCCAATGTAGTACCAAAACGCATATTGCGAGCAATATATGGAGCTTGAGACATATTTTCGACACCACCAGTTAAAGATACCTTGGCACTGCCCATAGTGATGTCTTGGGCTCCGTTAACAATAGATTGGAAGCCAGAACCGCATAGACGGTCAACAGCAAGAGCGGGTTTTTCGACTGGTATGCCACACCCAAGACTGACGTGACAAGGTACATAGGCGCCACCAATGGAAGATGCCTATAAAAATATTATGTAGAAATTGTAAGAATCTTCACAAGCATTAACTTATTACATTATTACACATAGATAAATATAAATGGTAATAATAAACAATAAATAAACAATGTCTCGTCAGAATTGCGAATATTGCAAAACTGCCCAAAAAATTTTCAACAGAAGGAAATATGGCTTAAATTTAATTTACCGACGCAGCTCCGATTTAAAAAAAAATTCCTATATTATAGAAAAATGAATTCTAAGAACAAAATGTTAAATAAAACAAATTTGCGGAAATGCATATTTCCACATATATAGATGTATGTGGAACTATAATATTCCTTTCACAATTCATTACAGTTCTGGACTAATGCATAATATTTGGGTAACATTTTCTTTTCTTATATTCCTTTACCTTTATTGTTCAATATTAGCTGTTGGGCTATCAGTGAACTTTCGACTTTGATTAGTACCAAAAGCAAAAAAAAAACAAATAAGAACGTTATATTCGACCGGGTCGAATCTTAAATCCCCTCCAAATACTTAGTATATAAAAACGCTATTTTTATTCTATTAAAATTTACATTTTTATGGTATTTGGCTTAAATAAACAAGAAAAAATTGTAGATTAATACGGTAGTTTCCAATATATTGGGAATAAAAATAAATAAAATAAATAAATAAAATAAATTTATTTGTTGATGGTTAAGCAATGTCTATATGCATTTGATTTACCAAATCATCAGTATACTTTAACCATAGTTTTGAAAAGTTAAAAATCACTTATCTTATGCACATACTTTCAAAAACCATCTGTGAATTCAGAATTTTTTAAAATAATTTGTAATTGTGAATTCTCTACATATGATTTGGTAAAGCACTAATGAAATGCATATAGACATTGCTTAACCATCAACACACAAATTTCATTTAAAATAGAATCGTGACAAAATGTCAAATAAGAATTTCATAATATGTTACATTATATTAAATAAAATAACGTTTATATATTTATTTTTGTTAGCTTTTCGTCATTATAATGAGCGCATATGAAGTTTTCCTGATTCAAACACAGCCAATAATTAATTGTCTCTATGCTATAGTAATTTGTATTTTGCCAATATTGTGGTTAGGTAATTGCAAAAAAAAACCATATCTTTACTTTTTAAAACAATACGGTCTCCATATGATATTTCACACGAGAAAATTTAAATTTCAACAGGATGCCGAGTTCTTATCATTGGAATAGCAGCTGTTGCATATTTTGTGCACAGAATTTGGAGAAACTATTTGCTGAACATTAGACACAACATTCTGGAGGAAGAATTTAGTCTGACAGATAACATCGAAACTAATATTATGAAAATGAAACTTCTTCAATCAATAAACAATATTATTGAAAGAAATTTATATTTTGGAAAATGTTCACACAATATTAAACAAAATAAGATGAACAATGTCCCAGAGGATCCTATCACAGTCGAAAATGCTCTACATGTTGATATTCCGGATAAATAAGACTAATAAGGGGACATATTTGTATATCGAAATTATGCATGCCATTTCCAAAAATAACGGTACAAATGTATGTATTATATGTTACTAGTTCTTAGCATTTTGATGCGAAAAAATAAACGGAGATACTTTTTAATAAAAACTTATAATAATGAATTCACTTTTAATATGACTTAAATGATTTAAACAAAAATTAAAACTTCACTAGAAATTAACATTTAGCAGGATTCAATCAGCAAAGCAATACCTTGACCACCTCCAATACCAATAGCGCATTTGAGTTTTTTACGTCTGAAAAATAAGTTATTTTCACGTAAGTGGAAGTATTTTTGTTTAGATTGGCAGCCAGAACCGCATAGACTGTTAACAGCAAGAGCGGGTTTTTCGACTGATATGCCACACCCAAGACTGACGTAACGAGGTACATAGGCGCCACAAATAGAAGATGCCTATAAAAATATTATGCAGAAATTGTAAGAATCTTCACAAGCATAAACTTATTACACATAGATATATATAAATGGTCATAAAGGCTGTTTAATAAAAGTTATAAAATAATAAATAAACAAGGTCTCGTCGGAATTGCGAATATTGCAAAACTGCCCAAAAATTTTTTAACAGAAGGAAATTTGACTTAAATTTACTATACCGACGCAGCTCCGATTTAAGAAAAATTCCTATATTATAGAAAAATGAATTCTAAGAACAAAATGTTAAATAAAACAAGTAAAAACGTTATATTCGACCGGGTCGAATTTTAAATACCCTCCAAATATTTAGTAAGTGAATTTAAAATGTTTAACTTGGTGGGACAGAGTTCCTTTATATAATATCGTACGTCAACTCCCACTAAAGGGGGCGGGGTTCAAATATATACAATATCATGTTTTCATGGTCGCTCTAGCAAGGGCTGTAGGGGAAACATTTCACCTTTGTTATAAAACTCTAAAAATAAATGCTTGGGATATACAAAATTAAAATTTCTTTTTTTTTATAGGGTCATTTAGAGGGCAAAGGGGGAGGAGGGGGTAGGGCAGAAACAGGTAGACATAAAACTCTAAAAATAAATGCTTGGGATGATTATACACAAAATTTAAAAAAAAATTTTATTTAGATTTAATAGGGTCATTTAGCGCGCAAAGGGGGAGGAGGGGGGGGGGGTGTAGGGCAGAAATCGGCAGTCATAAAACTCTAACGATAAATGCTTGGAATAATTATATACAAAATTTAAAAAAAAAAAAATTTTTTTTTGGTAGGGTCATTTAGGGGGCAAAGGAAGAGAGGGGAGGGGGGTAGGGCAGAAATCGGCAGTCATAAAACTCTAAAGATAAATGTTTGGGATGATTATATACAAAATTTAAAAAAAAAAAATTTTTTTTGGTAGGGTCATTTAGGGGGCGAAGGGGAAGGAGGGGGTAGGGTAGAGTAGTACCAGGTTTCGTCTCAGCTTCGTCATTAAAGCTTAAAAGTGTTATTTTTAAGGAAACTTCCTTGCCTTTTTTGGAGGGTATAAAAATTTATGCGGAAATGTATATTTCCACATATACAGATGAATGTGGAACTGTAATATTCCTTTCACAATTTATCACAGTTCTGGACTAATGCATAATATTTGGGTAACTTTTTCTTTTCTTATATTCAAAATTTGCCCCGGAGTAGCATATGAAATCACTAAAACTGGGGAGATACCTTTATTGTTCAATATTAGCTGTTGGGGTATCATTGAACTTTCGAGTTTGATTAGTACCAAAAACAAAAAAAAAAAAAAAACAAATAACTTTATATTCGACCGGGTCGAATCTTAAGTCCCCTCCAAATACTTAGTAAATCAAAAGTCTGTTTTTATTCTATTAAAATTTACATTTTTATGGTATTTGGCTTAAATAAATAAGAAAAAATAGTAGATTACTACGGTCGTTTCCAATATATTGGGAGGTGCATGACTGAGACACCTTTCCGTCAGCTTAAAAACCTATGTATTAATATTTTATATCAACGTCCAAAAAAAGGACTGAAATAAGTTAAAAGTGTTTAACCTGCTGGGTCAGAGTTCCTTTAAGACATTATGCAGGGGTAAGCCAGGGGAAGATCAGAAAACATAGATAGATTAAAGAAAACTTCGTGTATGTTTTTTTAATCTTGTACAAAGTCCGTTTTGTTCTATTTCTAAATTTTATGGGGTTAGGATCAGGATGGTCTAAAGCTATTAAATATTCAAATAACTCATCACCTCTATTGTTGCAATTAGTGCTACCACAAGAGATAGTATGCACGCCCTGGGTCTAGCGTCGGTCTATGCATAAAAAGTTGATAGTCGTACAAGCCAGAAACCTTGTTCTTAATTGTCCATGGTTCCTGTATGAATACAACGTGTATCTTACCTTTAGTTACTTTCTATATCATCTTGCTGATTGTCAAAGCACGCAAAAAGATGAGAGTTTTCGCTTCGTGTTACTTTAAAAGTACTTTATGTGACATGTTTCATATAGGTATGTATATTTCATCTTAAATGTCTAAGCAAAACTATAACGCAACGCGAAGCAAAAGTTTTATCTTTATAAAATAATTTGTAATTGTGAATTCTCTACAGATGATTTGGTAGAGCACCAATGAAATGTATATAGACATTGCTTAACCATCAACAAATAAATTTCATTTTAAATAGAATCGTGACAATATGTCAAATAAGAATTTCATAATATGTTACATTATATTAAATAAAAAACGTTTAAATATTTATTTTTGTTAGCTTTTCGTCATTATAAAGAGCGCATATGAAGTTTTCCTGATTCAAACACAGCCAATAATTAATTGGCTCTATGCTATAGTAATTTGTATTTTGCCAATATTGAGGTTTGGTAATTGCAAAAAAACCATATCTTTACTTTTGAAAACAATACGGTCTCCATATGATACTTCACGAGAAAAAATTTAAATTTCAACAGGATGCCGAGTTCTTATCATTGGAATAGCAGCTGTTGCATATTTTGTGCACAGAATTTGGAGAAACTATTTGCTGAACATTAGACACAACATTCTGGAGGAAGAATTTAGTCTGACAGATAATAACGAAACTAATATTATGAAAATTAAACTTCTTCAATCAATAAACAATATTATTGAAAGAAATTTATATTTTGGAAAATGTTCACACAATATTGAACAAAATAAGATGAACAATGTCCCAGAGGATCCTATCACAGTCGAAAACATTCTACATGTTGATATTCCGGATAAATAAGACTAACAAGGAGGACATATTTGTATATCCAAATTATGCATGCCATTGCCAAAAATAACGGTACAAATGTATGTATTATATGTTACTAGTTCGTAGCATTTTGATGCGAAAAAATAAACAGAGATACTTTTTAATAAAAACTTATAATAATGGATTCACTTTTTATATGACTTAAATGATAAATGCTTTAAACAAAAATTAAAACTTCACTAGAAATTAATATTTAGCAGGATTCAATGAGCAAAGAAATACCTTGACCGCCTCCAATACAAGCCGAACCAATACCGTATTTGAGTTTTTTACGTCTGAAAAATAAGTTTTTTGTGATAAGTTTTTAAGTGGAAGTACTTTTGTTTATTTGTTTGTTTTTAAGCACTTACTGCAACTCATTAGTCAAGTGACCAATAATACGGTTACCACTAGCGCGCAATGGATGACCCATAGCAATAGCTCCACCATTCACATTTAGTTTATTCATATCTAAGCCAAGTACATCTTGCACGGGCAAGGGTTTGGGCAGCAAAGGCTTCGTTAATCTGATTTTATTTTCGTACATATGAATATTAATACATTATTGGCAATTAAGCTTTGTGAAACTTACCTCAAATACATCAATATCTTCCTTCTTAAGGCCACCAATTTTCAAAACATTTTGTATTGCAGAAACTGGGCCAATTCCCATAATTTCAGGTGGACAACCCACATAGAAATAGGCTACTAATCGGGCCAAAGGTATAGATTGTATTCCTTAAGTGCTTTCTCAAAAGCGATAATCACACAAGAAGCACCATCACAGATACCCTATATATAAATAATGTAAATAGATTTTCCTTCCACGCAAAGCGTTGTTCACAGTAGCTTACCGAAGCGGTACCAGCAGTTACTACGCCATTCTTTTTAAACAAAGATGGCAATTTAGATAAGCCCTCGAGTGTAGTCTTTGGTATAAGATGTTCATCAACAACAAAATCAACTTCCTTGCCTTTTACTTTCAGTTTAAAGTTTGTAATTTCTGATATGTATGCACCTTCATTTTGACCCTTTTCGAAGTTCTTTTGTGAACGTAAAGAGAATTCATCAACTCGCTCACGTGAAATTTTATATTGATCAGCTAAATTTTCTGCTGTTAAAACCATTGGCAATTTGCAATACGAATCCGTTAAACTAGCCCACAAAGAATTTTCAAATGGGTAGTTAGTACCCAATGTAGTACCAAAACGCATATTGCGAGCAATACATGGAGCTTGAGACTTATTTTCGACACCACCAGTTAAAGATACCTTGGCACTGCCCATAGCGATATATTGGGCTCCGTTAACAATAGATTTGAAGCCAGAACCGCATAGACGGTTAACAGCAAGAGCGGGTTTTTCGACTGGTATGCCACACCCAAGACTGACGTGACGTGGTACATAGGCGCCACCAATGGAAGATGCATATTAAAATATTATGTAGAAATTGTAAGAATCTTCACAAGCATAAACTTATTACATTATTACACATAGATAAATATAAATGGTCATAAAGGCTGTTTAATAAAATTTATATAATACTAGTGGGCCCGTTGCCTGCTTCGCACGGCAAAACAAAATAAGAAAAGAAACACACATGTTTTTAATAAATTTGGTTTTGTTCCCTATTATTCAACTTGTAATTCTAGTTTCTTACAATCTTAGACTATGTATCACTTAAACTATCTTAGAGCTCTTTCGTAGACAACATTTTTGGTTTTGGCATGAGTTGTTGTGTAGATAAAGAGAACTGAAGGCTTGCC
This sequence comes from Linnaemya tessellans, assembly GCA_951800035.1. Classification (NCBI taxonomy): domain Eukaryota; kingdom Metazoa; phylum Arthropoda; class Insecta; order Diptera; family Tachinidae; genus Linnaemya; species Linnaemya tessellans. The sequence goes on from OX637538.1 coordinate 2,978,260, forward strand.
AACACGTGAGCACGAAACATATAACTGGCCGTGTGAAAAGCAAGGATATTCTAAATCAATTCCACACAATTCCAACGATTGCCCTTGCGCTTTATTTATTGTAATAGCAAATGCAAGACGTATTGGAAACTGTAGTCTTTTGAATTCAAAAGGTAAATCTGATGGAATCATTGGAATTCGTGGAATCAATACATCTTCACCTTTAAACTTCCCCTTTAAAATTGTTGCTTCGATCAAATTGTTCATGACCTTTTTAACCGCTAATCTTGTCCCATTGCATAATCGTGGTTGATTTATATTTCGAAGCATAACAAGTGGAGCACCCACTTTCAATTGTAAACGATGAGGTGGAAATCCGGGTAAATCCAATGAATTCAAAAATTCTGTCGGATAATTAACAGCGTCGTCTTGATTCGTAACCGTGTCAACTGATTGATATGTTACAACCTCGCTAGGAACATGGGTTAAAATGTCTGCATTCATTTGACCAACGTCTTTATTTTTAGCGGCCAGTATAGCTCCTTCAGCTAACCAATTATGATTGCGATAATTTTCTGCAATATTTGGAAAAACACTTGAAACCAATTCTTCTTTTGTCGGTGCAATATTACAAAAGTTATCTGGTAAAGTGATTAAGCCAGTTTCACGATCAACAGCCTATTTTGCCAACAGTTGCCTTGAAAATGTGTCGGCCGATGGATCGTTTTGAATTTGTACTCGCACACTTGTAGTCAAATTGAGTATTTGTACATGTCTCCATAAATAAGATGACTTTAAACATGCTTTTAATTCATCTGCTGGTGTTGAACGGGGAATCACAGGCAATGTCTGACGAAAATCACCAGCCAACAGAATCAAAGCGCCACCAAATATCTGTTGATCATTACTACGCAAGTCTTGCAATATCCTGTCTAACGCTTCCACTGATTTCTAATGGGCCATTGTACATTCATCCCACACTATTAATTTGCATTGTTGCAAGACTTTGCCCATTCCTGAATTTTTGGAAACATTACAGGTGGGATTTTCATTTACATTCATATTCAGTGGTAATTTAAGTGCAGAATGGGCGGTCCGACCACCATCTAATAACGTCGCTGCTATTCCAGACGATGCAAGTGCCAATGCTATATTACTCTGTGATCTCATAGTTGCTAATAGCAAGGAAATCAGAAATGTTTTGCCAGTTCTTCCATATGCGTGTCTCTGTTCTGGATTCCATTTAGGCAAATTCAAGTTTATAAATGTGGTCAACTCATTCAAATCATATTGTTTTTCACGATTTATTTCTTGATTGAATGCATCATGCATTGGTCGATTTGGAGCTGGCAAACCCAATTGTGTCAATGCTTTATTTGCAATTACCAAACAAATATCTTCAATGATAATCAATGCCTCATTAAACATTTCAAGTGTAATCATTAAATCGTTATTTCCTGCAATTCGGCGCATTCGATGCGATAAAATCCTTAAAATTTTCCCATAATTGCAATGGATCAGATGGAAAACATGTTGAAATAATAATAGCAAATAATGTTCTTATTTGATGAGGAGAACCTGTTGCTGATGTATCCCTAAGTGTCGCATCCCAGTGATTATCATCTTCCAGTAAATGCAATTCCTGACATGCTTGACGAAAAGTGTGACACTGTAGGCCGTTAACTCTTTTCAAACTCAAAAAAGATGTAGGCCCACGAACATGAATCAATAATAGACGCAAATAAAAACATTCAGCATGACTGGGATGCACTGTGTAGAGACGTCCAATGGCATCACTTTCAAAAATGCCAGCATAACCTTGAACTGGTCTTCCTTGCATACGTCTGTTCCATTTCTTTCCAGATGCATTCCAAGTGTAATATGTTGGTACTTGTGAATACAGCAATGTTTTAGCAAATTGATCATTTTGACACAATTCGAAAAACGATAATAATGTAGTTGATGGTGGTCGCTCTGCAATTTGCTGTGCAGTATCAACTGTGAAATATACACGTTGTCCATCTTCCAAATGTACTGACAAATGAATAACTGCCGGATTTCGATCATGAATTGGGAACGATAATATTCTCCAAACTGCCTCATTGCTACTGATATACCTTCCCATTTTATATTGTGTTATTTCATCATTTCGGTTCTCTGCAACACCAAACACAGCCATGTCGCTGCCTTTATTTACATACTTGTAGATATATTTAATCGATTTAACAGAATTGCAATATTCTACATTGATATGAGCTTTGAATGCTTTTGATAGTATTGGCGAATAGGGGACAACCCACGTATTATCAACTGTAATATCTTGATTATTGAATCTTAGATTGATTGATTTGCCATTATCATCTGTTGAGCGTCGGCGATACAATGGGTAACCATCATTTCCATTAATTGTCTCGGGAATCAAATCTCTGGGATACCGCTTCGTGCATTTTCCATTTTTAGAACACCACATGGTCCATGAATCATACTTTTTGTAACAACATCAAATAAACCTGGATCGATTTCCTGATCAGGAATTTCTGCTGAGATGATGTCATCTATTTGATCGCTTGTTATTTTGTTGACTAACCATACCAAAATATGGGAATGTGGTAATCCTCTCTTTTGCCATTCCACCGAATACATCCAACATCGAACTTCGCCGAAAACTTGATGTTTAACAATAAAATCCATCAATGACTTCAGCTTCTGTCTAAATACTCGTGCAGTTATGTCGTGACGGTCTGTAGAAGATTGCCCTTCATATAAATATTGCTTGATTTCGTCCCATTGTGGATTACATGTAAATGTAATAAACAAATCTGGTCGACCATACAAACGAACATAGCAAATGGCATCTTGTGCATATTCATACATGTGCCTTGGACTGCCTGTGTAACTTGCTGGTAAACAGCATTGTTACACATTGTCAACATTTCCATCATTATTGATTGCATCGCGGAGATGTATATAGTCTTCTGATCGCAACTTCCGTTGATTGAATCGAATAAAGTTCAAACGCTCTGTTTCTATCTTTGCATACATGTCTACGACATATTGATGAAAGAGTCTCCGACATTTCAAAATATGATTTTCTTGATTTTGTCGTATCATAATTCTATGTGCATAATAGTTCATAGCGCTGACATTTTTATTGACTTCACGTTCTGAAGAGAAAAAAAACAAATGGAAATTTAAATCATTTCATACTAATCCTTGTTAAACAAAATTGGAAGAGTATATTAAACACAACAAACACTCACGTGGGTTTGCGGGATCTACCATTTTTAAATTAATAGAGTATCCATCTTCACCCCGACAAAACAAAGTTGGGTACTGTAGGGCATCGTAAGAGCGATGTGTTTCACAAACACGTTGTAATTGATTATTTCTTCTACGCAATACAATGTCACGTGATTGAAACTCATCGCCGACAATCACCACAGCAACTTCATTATTTATAGGTGCATTAAATCTTCGTTCGTGTTCTCCGATTGGCCTTCTATCAGCACGAATCACGATTTTATGATCATCAGACGGCATCTGATCAAGTGCTGTCCGAAAAGTATTAATCAAATCATTATGTTCATGAAACAATGCTTGCAATTCACGTATTATTATTCTTCTGGCACTTGTGAATATTGAACAACGGGCATCTACTTCATTTTCATTATTGCCAAGGAAGTAGATTTGCAAGAACTGGTGGTTTGCATCTGGAAATGGCAATAATGAACCAATCCTATGATAATTTTGCCCTTGTATCTGAAATTGTGAGGCAAAATATGATTGATTAGAAGTTGTGAAAAGTTCTGAAATGTGGCTGTATGCTTCATTCAAAATTCCCAGAGCCGAAATTACCTTAAATGTCGGCATGAAATTATTTCGTATTATATTCGTCGCTCCAAAGGAAGTCATTTTAAAGCACGAATTATACATTTGGATATTATCCAAAAAATGTTTCGATTGCGGCGTTGTTCCTGAAATTAATGTTGCCAATGGTTCCGGTGGGTATTGTAATTCGGGTAATCTTACTTTGCCACTGGCACAACACATTCCAGGTGTTCCATTATGAATTTTCAGTGCATTACAATGTTGGCATACTTTGTTCATTCCACCAATCACCACAAAGTTATGCAAACTGTAATCAATTGCGTGATTATATCTAAATCCAGCACCATTTAAAGCAACATTAACGTAGATTTGTTCGCCACGCCTTTGAACATGTAGATTAATACTTGTCGGCCTACGATCTGAACGCGATCTTGCAAGACGTTCCCTTGTATTTGCAATCTCTTGTTCTCGCTGTTCTTGTCATTGATTTTCCCTTTCGTTTGATCTATTTTGCGTTCTACGCGACCGACGTCCAATGTCAGCTCTTGCTCTTCGTGGCATTTTTAGAAGAAACTAAACTAAAGATAATAAAGAACTTCAGTAATAAATTGATGAAATCCAGCAAATTCTGGACTCGAAAAGCACCAAAAAGTCACGAAAATTGTTAAAAGAATGCTGAAAATGTGTCAAAATTCAATTAAAAATTGGCCAAAAAATCGAAATCATTTTTGTCTTACCGTTCGGAAGCGAAAATGAAACGTTCGAGATCGTCTGCACTCGAAAAGCACCAAAAAGTGACGAAAAGACACGAAAATCTGCTAAAAATGTGAGAAAATTCAATTAAAAATTGACAAAAAATCCAAGTAATTTTTAGCTCACTGATCGGACATTAAAAAAAAAATTCACTCAATTTTTTAATTTTTTTCACAAAATATTAAATTTGAGATTATGTCACTTGTAACAATCAGAACATTTGTTTAGCAAAACAATAGATTTTTATCTCATTAATCATTGTTTTTTTTAATTTTTTTTTAACAAAATATTCAAATTAAAACGATGATTAGAACGAAAATTAATTTATTTTTATCAAAATCTCACCAAAAAATGCGAAGAAATTAATATTTTCAAAAATCGATTATGATAAGAAATCATAACAAATTGGTATTTGCATCACTCCGTGCAATGCTCTCCAATACACAAACGACCAAAATGTATTCAATACTAATGAATGCTGTATGCGGTACAAAAACTGCCTGCGGCAAAAACACACTCACTTCCCATACGCACCGCACACACATGCGTTATCGGATTTCAACCAAACTTCATATAAACCATATATGGGCCACTGCCTACGTAGTGTATAAGTTTGGTTGAAATCGCACGACGCGTTTATGATTAGTTCGGCGACGTACATATACGGACTTATTTTTATATATATAGATTAAAAAACAAGGTCTCATCAGAATTGCGAAAATTGCAAAACTTCCCAAAAATTTTTTAACAGAAGGAAATTTGGTTTAAATTTACTTTACCGACGCAGCTCCGATTTAAAAAAAATTCCTATATTATAGAAAAATGAATTCTAAGAACAAAATGTTAAATAAAAATATTTGCGGAAATGCATATTTCCAGATATACAAATGAATGTGGAACTATAATATTCCTTTCACAATTTATCACAGTTCTGGACTAATGCATAATATTAGGGTAACTTTTTCTTTTCTTCTATTCAAAATTTGCCCTGGAGTAGCATATGAAATCACTAAAACTGGGGAGATACCTTTATTGTTCAATATTAGCTGTTGGGGTATCATTGAGCTTTCGAGTTTGATTAGTACCAAAAGCAAACAAAAAAAAAAAACAAATAAAAACGTTATATTCGACCGGGTCGAATCTTAAATCCCCTCCAAATACTTAGTAAATAAAAACTCTATTTTTATTCTATTTAAATTTACATTTTTATGGTATTTGGCTTAAATAAATAAGAAAAAATTGTAGATTAATACGGTCGTTTCCAATATATTGGGAGGTGCATGACTGAGACACCTTTCCGTCAGCTTAAAAACCTATGTATTAATATTTTATATCAACGTCCAAAAAAATGACTGAAATAAGTTGAAAGTGTTTAACCTGCTGGGTCAGAGTTCCTTTAAGACATTATGTAGGCGTATGGCAGGGGAAGATCAGAAAACATAGATAGATTAAAGAAAACTTCGTGTATGTTTTCTTAATCTTGTATAAAGTCCGTTTCGTTCTATTTCTAAATGTTATGGGGTTAGGATAAGGATGGTCTAAAGCCATTAAATATTCAAATAACTCATCACTTCTATTGTTGCAATTAGTGCTACCACAAGAGACGGTATGCACGCCCTGGGTCTAGCGCCGGTCTTTGCATAAAAAGTTGATAATTACAGTCGTACAAGCCAGAAACCTTGTTCTTAATTGTCCATGGTTCCTGTATGAACACAACGTGTATCTTACCTTTAGTTACTTTCTATATCATCTTGTTGATTGTCAAAGCACGCAAAAAGATGAGAGTTTTCGCTTCGTGTTACGTTAAAAGTAATTTATGTGACATGTTTCATATTTCATCTTAAATGTCTAAGCAAAACTATAACGCAGCGCGAATCAAAAGTTTTATCTTTTTAAAATAATTTGTAATTGTGAATTCTCTACAGATGATTTGGTAAAGCACCTATGAAATTCATATAGACATTGCTTAACCATCAACAAATAAATTTCATTTTAAATAGAATCGTGACAATATGTCAAATAAGAATTTCATAATATGTTACATTATTTTAAATAAAAAAACGTTTAAATATATATTTTTAAATGAAATTTATTTGTTGGTGGTTAAGCAATGTCTATATGCATTTCATTGGTGCTTTACCAAATCGTCAGTAGTATTAGTAGTATTGGTAAAGCACCAATGAAATGCATATAGACATTGCTTAACCACCAACAAATAAATTTCATTTATATATAGTAGTATTGTGACAACAATGTGTCAAATAGAAAGATTTCATAATATATATTTTTGTTAGCCTTTCGTCATTATAATGAGCACATATGAAGTTTTCCTGATTCAAACACAGCCAATAATTAATTGGCTATATGCTATAGTAATATGTATTTTGCCAATATTGTGGTTTGGTAATTGCAAAAAAACCATATCTTTACTTTTGAAAACAATACGGTCTCCATATGATATTTCACACGAGAGAATTTAAATTTCAACAGGATGCCGAGTTCTTATCATTGAAATAGCAGCTGTTGCATATTTTGTGCACAGAATTTGGAGAAACTATTTGCTGAACATTAGACACAACATTCTGGAGGAAGAATTTAGTCTGACAGATAATAGCGAAACTAATATTATGAAAATTAAACTTCTTCAATCAATAACCAATATTATTGAAAGAAATTTATATTTTGGAAAATGTTCATAAAATATTGAACAAAATAAGATGAACAATGTCCCAGAGGATCCTATCACAGTCGAAAATGCTCTACATGTTGATATTCCGGATAAATAAGACTAATAAGGGGACATATTTGTATATCGAAATTATGCATGCCATTTCCAAAAATAACGGTACATATGTATGTATTATATGTTACTAGTTCTTAGCATTTTGGTGCGAAAAAATAAACAGAGATACTTTTTAATAAAAACTTATAATAATGGATTCACTTTTAATATGACTTAAATGATAAATGCTTTAAACAAAAATTAAAACTTCACTAGAAATTAATACTTAGCAGGATTCAATGAGCAAAGCAATACCTTGATCGCCTCCAATACAAGCCGAACCAATACCGTATTTGAGTATTTTACGTCTGAAAAATAAGTTTTTTGTGATGAGTTTTTAAGTGGAAGTATTTTTGTTTTTTAGTTTGTTTTTAAGCACTTACTGCAACTCATGAGTCAAGTGACCAATAATACGGTTACCACTAGCGCCCAATGGATGACCCATAGCAATAGCTCCACCATTCACATTTAGTTTATTCATATCTAAGCCAAGTACATCTGCATAGGCAAGGGTTCGGCAGCAAGGGCTTCGTTATCTGATTTTATTTTCGTACAAATGAACATTAATGCATTAATGGCAATTAAGATATGTGAAACTTACCTAAAATAAATCAATATCTTCCTTCTTAAGGCCAATAATTTTCAAAACATTTTGTATTGCAGAAACTGGACCAATTCCCATAATTTCAGGTGGACAACCCACATATAAATAGGCTACTAAACGGGCCAAAGGTTTTAGATTGTATTCCTTAAGTGCTTTCTCAGAAGCGATAATCACACAAGAAGCACCATCACAGATACCTTAAATATAAATAGTGTAATTCGATTTTCCTTTCACACAAAACGTTGTTCACAGTAGCTTACCGAAGCGGTACCAGCAGTTACTACGCCATTCATTTTAAACAAAGATGGCAATTTAGATAAGCCCTCGAGTGTAGTCTTTGGTCTGGGATGTTCATCAACAACAAAATCAACTTCCTTGCCTTTTACTTTCAGTATAAAGGGTGTAATTTCTGATATGTATGCACCTTCATTTTGATCCTTTTCCCAGTTCTTTTGTGAACGTAAAGAGAATTCATCAACTCGCTCACGTGAAATTTTATATTGATCAGCTAAATTTTCTGCAGTTAAAGCCATTGGCAATTTGCAATACGAATCCGTTAAACTAGCCCACAAAGACTTTTCAAAATGGTAGTTAGTACAATGTTGTACCAAAATATTGGGCTCCGTTAACAATAGATTGGAAGCCAGAACCGCATAGACGGTTAACAGCAAGAGCGGGTTTTTCGACTGGTATGGAAGATGCCTATAAAAATATTATGTAGAAATTGTAAGAATCTTCACAAGCATAAACTTATTACATTATTACACATAGATAAATATAAATGGTCATAAAGGCTGTTTAATAAAATTTATAAAATAATAAATGAACAAGGTCTCGTCAGAATTGCGAATATTGCAAAACTGCCCAAAAATTTTTTAACAGAAGGAAATTTGGCTTAAATTTACTTTGCCGACGCAGCTTCGATTTAAAAAAAAATTCCTATATTATAGAAAAATTAATTCTAAGAACCAAATGTTAAATAAAAAAATTTGCGGAAATGCATATTTCCACATATACAGATGAATGTGGAACTATAATATTACTTTCACAATTTATCACAGTTCTGGACTAATGCATAATATTTGGGTAACTTTTTCTTTTTTTATTTTATATATTTTTTTTTCAGGAGTAGGACTAGCACTCAGGGCATAACCCCTACATATGCAGTGCATTGCGCTGGAACTAGGAAAATATGTTTTGGGAAGGAGGATAAAGGGAGTAGTGTCTGTGGATAATCGACTTGAACCCCCTCAAATTGTAAGTGGCGGGGAAGACATCTGCAGGTAGTTTGTTCCACATACGGACTGTTCGGCCAAAAAACGAAATTTCTCTGTAATGCGTAGTGCGATTCGTTGGAATATCGACCACAAACGCATGCGCTCTTGATGAAGAGCGCGTTGAGCGTAAGAAAGAATGGGTTTCAGTAACAAGTTCCCTAATTTCACCAGAGCACCTGCCATTGAAGTAACGATAAAACAACGATACGCACCCCAAATTGCGACGATGCTCAAGAGAGTCAATAGAGTTGGCTACCTTACTGTCTCCGATGAGTTTTATCGCCCTTTCCTGTACGCGGTCGCGTAACTTCAAAATAGACTTTGAAGCACCGGCCCAAACATGAGAGTTGTATTCCATCTTCGGTCGGATGTAAGTGGTGTAAATATTAAGAAGATCAGAGGGGGTGAAGTATCTCTCGCACCGTCTTGAGGCACTTGAATGCTTCTTTTGCAACCTGAACGACATTTCCCGTCCATCTGACATCACACTGCACTTTCATGCCCATAACATCAAGACCCCCTGACTCCATAATACTTACACCACCCATAGAAACAGATGAAGCAGCATGGTCATACGTACGTCGATGCGTAAGCATACAACACTGGGTCTTACGGGCATTGAAATCGACCCTGTTCGCCTGACCCGATTCGGAAATCTTCGCGAGGTCACTATCCAGAACGTCATTCATAAACTGCCTCCTCGTCTCGATTTCAGATGTTGACGGCCTGCAGTTAAATGAATAGGAATGCGAAAGGCTGCTATCATCTGCGAAAGAGTAAATAGGACAGGAAGTTTGGGAAAGTAAATCGTTAAGAAAAATTAGAAATAGAGTAGGAGAAAGAACGGAGCCCTGCGGTACCCCTGGGTTGACTCTGTACTCATCGGATGAGACCCTATCTATAACAACTCGTATAGAGCGATCCCTGAGAAAACTCCATATAAACCGAGAGAAGGTGTCTCCGACACCATGCCACACTCTATCGAACGCCTTAGAAATATCTAGAGCCACCACTTTACTTTCGCCAAAATGATGTATGGAACTACACCAGTTTTCCGAAAGAGGGGCCAATAGGTCACCCGTAGAGCGCCCTCTGCGGAAACCATACTGGCGGTCGTTTAGTAAACTGTTGGTTTCCAGATATTTCACAAGATGGAAGTTAAGCATAGTTTCCATCACCTTCGATATAGCAGAACATATTACAATCGGGCGGTAATTTTCAGGGTTAGTAGCCACTCCCTTTTTGGGGATTGGCGTTACATTAGCAACCTTCCAGAACATTGGAAATCTACCGGAGTGGTATAGTGTACTGAAAATTTGGCTAATGGACGTGCTAACGTCGAAGAGCACTGCTTCAGGACCAGTGCAGGGATTCCATCCGGCCCAGGAGACTTCCTTGTGCTGAGTTCCGCAAGAACCCTTTTAACTGCATGCGCTCGAAAAAATATCTTTGGCATAGTTACGGATACTCTCTCGAGCGCGAGGAGTGGTTGAGAGCTTTCAGGCAAGTGAGAGTTACTTGCAAATATTTCAGCCAATATATTAGCTTTATCAACCGGGTCAGTAAATATTTGGTCATTCCTCAAAAGAGTTGGAATTGAAGAACTAGCACTTTCCTTAACACTTTTGACGAATGACCAAAAACTCTTACTACCCCTGGGGGCAGTGAGAATTTTAGTGCGAATACGCTGCTCGTATAAAGCCTTTTCGCGTCTTACACTTTGGCACACGAAGATCTTGCCTTCTTGCGTAGCAAATCAGTATTGGCATTTTTGTTATTACGCCAAGAACTGAATGCTGCCTCTCTGGATCGCAACGCATCTTTACATGCCTGGTTAAACCAAGACTTCGCCCTAGGTTTAACCGAAATTTGCTTACAGGGAATAAAAGCTTTCATCTCCAGTAGAAGTGTGTTTTCAACCATTTTCGCCATGGAATCGACATCATTGTCAAGAAAACATAGTTTCTAACTATGTTGGTGCCCTTCAACACATGGAATATGTGTTGGTTCATTAACTAATTGCACAAGGTGATTGTGCCCGGCGAACAACTCAGCAAATTGGCCCTCAGAGGATGTGTGGCTCGAATGGCGAAGCCAAGATGTGTTATGAACATTGAAATCACCAGCAACTACAATTTCACTGCTCGGACAACCATTAAGAATCTTCGATATGGAGTCGGAAAGAGTATCGAAGCCATGTATGGTAGCATCTCTTTCCGCGTTTGGACTTCTATACAGAACCCGAAATGTAAAAAGTGTGTACCGACTTTGAATTTAACCCAAAGATAGCTAAATTCTGCGTCAGACATGCCTAATGGTTGCTGGCATTGGTACACAACTTCATTACGTACGTATATTGCAAGGCCCCTATGAAGAATAAAAAGCGACAGGAGGTTATACCCGGGCAAATGAAAATCCTGTGGATCACCATCCTCACGTACCTGGGTTTCACTTAAGGCGAAAACATCCGGCCGATGGAGACAAACGTGAGCATATACAGAAAAGAAATTCGCTCTTAACCCACGTATGTTACAGAAGTCGATTCTAAACTTACCCACCATCACAAGATGAGAGAAAAAAAAACCGAAATCCAAACTCTAGATTAGCGAATACGATGCAATGACAACAACTCCAGTGACCATTCACTAGTCAGTGCTATGCCTTCACTAGTGAATGATCCAGCCGCTATCAGTACACCGCACCAATAAAATAGAGTTTTATTTTATTTATGGGAAGAGGGATGGGAGGCGCCTAATACTGCAGAAACACAGGTCATAAAAGCCCTGGTCTGGTCCACTTCCATTTTCCCATAGTGGCTCATAGTGCCAACCAAGAATGATAAAATAAGGATTACGCCTTGCGTATTTGTTCCCTCGAAGAGATTGCCAAATGTTTATTATATGCAAAACTAATACTTTCTCGTACAAAATTTATATTTTATGCTACATTTGGCAACTCTTCACACAATTTACTCAGAGAGATTTCCAACAAGCAAATTAAATCGGATTTATGAAAGCGCACGTTTTGTGTTATATCTTATAATAAATTATGTTATATTTTAAAATAAATATATTAATGTTGATTTATTTTTATTGACCTTATCAGTTTATTGTAATATTTATCAAGCTTGTGGTCGTTTTTTATAATATATTATTTCTTATAATTTTTATTCGATATTTCGTTAACAGCTTGTTAACATCTTCAGGAAATAAAAATTATTAAAATTTTATACATAGAAAAATGGTTTTGAAACATGACATGAAAAATTATTCAAAATATTTGTTTTTCAAATACAATAACATAAATAATTTTTTCAACATTAACAATTTATAGCAAAATACAATTTTTCAACATTAACAATTTATAGTAAAATACAATTATTTTGACTTTCAACATTAAGAAATTATAATAAAAATCTTATAAGAAAATTATTTTTTATATATGTATAACATGAAAAACTTATACATAGTATAAATTAGGCGCATATAATTAATTTTTTTTTTTTTTTTTTTTTTTTTATATATATAAAACATAAACGTACATAAAGGAACATAAATATGTATATATACAAATGTACATGCTCATATGCATACGTACATACATACATATATACATACGAACACACACACATATATATACACGTACACATACATACACCCATACATACACACATACATATACATATATATACGCATACATATATATATATATATATATATATATATATATACATATATATATATACATATATATATACATACACACACACATATACATATATATATATATATATATATATATATATATACACATACACACACATACACGTACATACACACATACACCCATACATACATATGTATATATATATATACACACATAGATACACATACACATACATATACATATATACACACATATATATACCTAAAATTATAATAATAATAACAACACCAATAATATAATACAATAAATTATCCCTAGCAAATAATATATAGTTAATATACACAATTAAATTATGTAAATCTGCAATTTTTACTAACTAAATGTCTATAACTCTGTGCTAATTTTTCTGTATCTGTTTTAAAATTTATTCTGTGTGATGATGGTGTGTTTATTATTTCTAACATTTCTAACATTAATCTACGTTTATAGTTATTTTCTGTGTTTAATATTGAAACATTTTCAAAATCTGGAAAATGATATGATTTAGAACAATGGGAAGATAAAGCTGTTTTTTGTGAATTTATATTCCTATATTTTTGATCTGATTTATGACCTGCTATCCTAGTCTTTAATTTATTTTTGGTCGTACCTACATATACTTTATCACAATTCTCTATATCATTACCCTTGCATGGTATTTTATATACTAAATTTGATCGATCCCATTTTTCAATTTTATCTTTAGTTTTACTAAATAGTCTGTTTAATGTATTACACGTTCTATGAGCTATTCTATATTTATCTGTATCATAAATTCTAGATTTTGTTAACCTTTCTGAAATTCCTGGTATGTATGTTAAAGATTTAAATAATTTTTGTTCTGTATTATTATTATTAGTACTTTCTGTTCTTCTATTTCTATATTGTGATATTAATTTATTAATTATGTGATTTGGAAAATTGTTATTTTCTAATATATTTATAACCTTCTTCTTATTGCTATTGTGAAATTGTTTATCACTTATATTTAGAACCCTTTCTATAAAATTCCTAGCTGTGTTTATAATAATATGTCTACTATGTTTTGAATAGTAGTTAATCATCCTTCCCGAAGCTGTAGGTTTCTGGAACCAATCTATTATCAATTTATTACCTTTCCTAATAACTAGAGTATCTAAATAAGAAAGTTTTAAGTCATTTTCCTTTTCAACTGTAAATTTAATGTTGGAATTAAATTGATTTAATGTTGATAACATATTATCTATCTCAGATGTATGAAGGATGCAAAATAAGTCATCTACATATTTTGTCACTATTTTAGGTTTTATATTAAGTTTTTGAATTGATATGTCTAATAATTCCTCCATTACTATATCTGCTATTATTGGAGATGCTGGTGATCCCATAGGAAGACCCCTTTGCTGCATATATATTTTGCTATTATATTGAAAATACCTATTATCTTCTATACAAAACTTTAAAATACGCAAAAATAAACATTTTTCAATCTGTGTATACCTTCTTATCATTTCCCATTTGTTTTCAATTGTATTAATTGCAAAATCAATAGGTACACTTGGGAATAGGGAAACTACATCAAAAGAAATTAAGTTTTCATTATCAGATATATGTTGATTCCTAATTTTATTCACAAATTCTATTGAATTTTTAATATTATATTTAGAATCCTTAGTAATATTTTTTAAAATATTTGTAATATATCTGCATAATTCATATGAGGGTGAATTTATAAAAGAACATATAGGTCTTAATGGAAAATTGTCTTTATGAATTTTTGGTAACCCATATATACGAGGAGCAACTGCAACATTTGTCTTTAGCTTATTCTTATCATTAGAAGTTATAATTTCTTTCTTAAATAATTCTTCAACTATATCATTATTGATTTTTTGGTATTTGGTTGTTGGATCTCTATTAATAAGATGATAATTTGTAATATCTCCTACAATGTTATTGATTCTTAAATCATAATCCTGTTTACTAATGGCTACAGTTACATTGCCCTTATCTGCATTTAGAACAAGTATATCTTTGTTTTCCTTTAAGAAATTACTAGCTTTCTTTGCTTTATCTAATATAAACTTATCTCTATTTGTCAACTGTATTTTATTTAAATGGCTATCAATAACCGTAGTTAATCTATTTCTTGCTATCTCTTGTTCTTCTTTATTATTTAAAGTCTGTACTAAGTCCTCTCCCTCTGATATTACTTTTAAAATAGGAATTTCATATTTTTTACTAGGTATATATGGATATTCAATGGATACTTTCACTTGGACAAAAACACGCTCTACCTAGTAAAAAATATGAAATTCCTATTTTAAAAGTAATATCAGAGGGAGAGGACTTAGTACAGACTTTAAATAATAAAGAAGAACAAGAGATAGCAAGAAATAGATTAACTACGGTTATTGATAGCCATTTAAATAAAATACAGTTGACAAATAGAGATAAGTTTATATTAGATAAAGCAAAGAAAGCTAGTAATTTCTTAAAGGAAAACAAAGATATACTTGTTCTAAATGCAGATAAGGGCAATGTAACTATAGCCATTAGTAAACAGGATTATGATTTAAGAATCAATAACATTGTAGGAGATATTACAAATTATCATCTTATTAATAGAGATCCAACAACCAAATACCAAAAAATCAATAATGATATAGTTGAAGAATTATTTAAGAAAGAAATTATGACTTCTAATGATAAGAATAAGCTAAAGACAAATGTTGCAGTTGCTCCTCGTATATATGGGTTACCAAAAATTCATAAAGACAATTTTCCATTAAGACCTATATGTTCTTTTATAAATTCACCCTCATATGAATTATGCAGATATATTACAAATATTTTAAAAAATATTACTAAGGATTCTAAATATAATATTAAAAATTCAATAGAATTTGTGAATAAAATTAGGAATCAACATATATCTGATAATGAAAACTTAATTTCTTTTGATGTAGTTTCCCTATTCCCAAGTGTACCTATTGATTTTGCAATTAATACAATTGAAAACAAATGGGAAATGATAAGAAGGTATACACAGATTGAAAAATGTTTATTTTTGCGTATTTTAAAGTTTTGTATAGAAGATAATAGGTATTTTCAATATAATAGCAAAATATATATGCAGCAAAGGGGTCTTCCTATGGGATCACCAGCATCTCCAATAATAGCAGATATAGTAATGGAGGAATTATTAGACATATCAATTCAAAAACTTAATATAAAACCTAAAATAGTGACAAAATATGTAGATGACTTATTTTGCATCCTTCATACATCTGAGATAGATAATATGTTATCAACATTAAATCAATTTAATTCCAACATTAAATTTACAGTTGAAAAGGAAAATGACTTAAAACTTTCTTATTTAGATACTCTAGTTATTAGGAAAGGTAATAAATTGATAATAGATTGGTTCCAGAAACCTACAGCTTCGGGAAGGATGATTAACTACTATTCAAAACATAGTAGACATATTATTATAAACACAGCTAGGAATTTTATAGAAAGGGTTCTAAATATAAGTGATAAACAATTTCACAATAGCAATAAGAAGAAGGTTATAAATATATTAGAAAATAACAATTTTCCAAATCACATAATTAATAAATTAATATCACAATATAGAAATAGAAGAACAGAAAGTACTAATAATAATAATACAGAACAAAAATTATTTAAATCTTTAACATACATACCAGGAATTTCAGAAAGGTTAACAAAATCTAGAATTTATGATACAGATAAATATAGAATAGCTCATAGAACGTGTAATACATTAAACAGACTATTTAGTAAAACTAAAGATAAAATTGAAAAATGGGATCGATCAAATTTAGTATATAAAATACCATGCAAGGGTAATGATATAGAGAATTGTGATAAAGTATATGTAGGTACGACCAAAAATAAATTAAAGACTAGGATAGCAGGTCATAAATCAGATCAAAAATATAGGAATATAAATTCACAAAAAACAGCTTTATCTTCCCATTGTTCTAAATCATATCATTTTCCAGATTTTGAAAATGTTTCAATATTAAACACAGAAAATAACTATAAACGTAGATTAATGTTAGAAATGTTAGAAATAATAAACACACCATCATCACACAGAATAAATTTTAAAACAGATACAGAAAAATTAGCACAGAGTTATAGACATTTAGTTAGTAAAAATTGCAGATTTACATAATTTAATTGTGTATATTAACTATATATTATTTGCTAGGGATAATTTATAGTATTATATTATTGGTGTTGTTATTATTATTATAATTTTAGGTATATATATGTGTGTATATATGTATATGTATGTGTATGTGTATCTATGTGTGTATATATATATATACATATGTATGTATGGGTGTATGTGTGTATGTGTATGTACGTGTTTTTTTTTTTTTTTTTTTTTTTTTATTCATGGGATGAATGGGATGAAATCATCGAAAGACCCTGGCAGTGATGGTGTTTGCCAGGAGTGCGAGACTTTAACACGCTAAAACACCCCTTTACACTGACCCAAAACCTTTCCCTGTGGTACTGCCGTAAGGCTTTACATCACAGGGTGGGAATAGATCCTAGACCTAATCTAACCTAAAGAGATTCTTCTGCGAATCTCTTCCAACCTACGAAGCTCTAATAGAACGAATTTTGCAAAATTGCATACACACGTCCAGTTGTACAAAGATTCCAACATGGTTGGAACTATGTTGTCCGGCCTAATTCTACGCCCTAAATCTGCTTCTAAGCACTCTCTTCTACTATTGAATCGTGGACAGATGAAGAACACATGTTCGGCATCCTCCACGACATTACCATCACAGCTCGGACAAAACGGAATACTGTCATGTCCGAAACGGTACAAGTACGACCTGAAGCAACCATGTCCAGTCAAAAACTGTGTAATATAGTAGTTCAAGTCACCGTGCTTTCTTGATAACCATGTACTGATGTCAGGTATCAGTGAGTAAGTCCATCTTCCCTTATCAGTCGCTGTCCATCGTGCCTGCCACTTACGTAGGCACAAATCTGTCACACCATTTGTACTGTCCGATATCGCCTCTAATTCGATGGGCATCATACCGGCAATGACAAAAGCTGCCTCGTCGGACACAGTTCGGAATGCGCTACATACTCGCAGGGCGGCCAGCCTATACACAGGGGATATCAGATTCACATACGTAGAATATCTCAGTGAACCTGACCATATAGGGGATGCATATAGGATAATGCTTTTAACTACACTAGAGATCAATTTCCTCTGCAGATATTTCGGACCTCTTGTATTTGGCATGATCCGGGATAAAGCTGAGCAGGTCTTCGATGCTCTGGCACCTATATACTTAAAGTGCTCATGAAAAGATAGACGTGTGTCAATCATGACTCCAAGGTATTTTAGACATTCCCTGGATTCTATGCTACACGTACCAATATTAAGCCTAATGGTTTCCCTACGTTTCCGACTACTAATCAGAACCGCCTCTGTTTTATGGTCAGCTAGAGCTAGACCCATTGACCTGAGCCAAGACCTAACGATCTGAATACTGGCATTTGCAATGGTTTCCGCCTCTAGCAACTCTTTTGCTTCACATACTAACGCTATGTCGTCTGCGAATCCAACTATCTTTGCCTTCTCAGGTAGATTTAACCTCAATACCCCATCGTACATGACGTTCCACAGTAGTGGGCCAAGTACTGATCCTTGAGGCACACCGCCAATTATCTGGCGTCTCCTAGTACCTTTATCGGTGTCATAAACTAGCTCTCTATTTCGGAAATAATCCTGTATAATTGCCAGTAAATACCCTGGGATGTCTAATCTTGCTAAGGCTTCAACAATACGTCCCCAGTTTGCCGTGTTGAAGGCGTTCTTTACGTCTAGGGTTATGACTACACAATACTCCTTAGTTCCATTTCTCCACCGCTCCCCTTGGATAGCCCTAGCAGCAGTTTCTACTACAACCTTGATAGCATCCACTGTTGATCTTGCTTTCCTGAAGCCATATTGGTTATTTGATAAACCATTCTTAGCTTCAACACAGCCTTCCAATCTTCTACAGATTATACTTTCTAGCAGTTTCCCACTCGTATCTATCATACACAGTGGACGATAAGAGGAGGGGTCGTCTAGCGGCTTATTATCCTTGGGTAACAGTACCAGCTTTTGTCTTTTCCACATTGTTGGAAAAATTCCCTGGCTCAAGCATGCGCTTATTACCTTCAAGAAGTACTCAGGGTGGAGTTTGACAGCTTCTTTTAGCACCATATTTGGAATACAATCTAAGCCTGGTGCCTTATTGTCTTTAAATTTCGAGACAGCGCCTTCTATCTCGGAAATCGTAACCGGAGGAATATCGGAAAATGCAGCCGAATAGCTGTTTTGCCACGTAGGAATTTCCTGTTGGGGAAAGAGATGATCTACAATTCCCCTGAGAATAGGCTCCTCTCTTGGCGGCGATGGATCAAGACATTTAAGTCTCTTGGTTACCAGTTTATATGCAAGGCCCCAAGGATTACCATCTAATTCCTCACATATATTAAGGAAACAGCTGCGCTTACTCCTACGTATTGCAATCTTCAACGCTTTCCTTTTATCCTTATATATTTGATGGTGTACACTGTTCTCTAGACTACCTCGCGTCCTTGTATACTGCCTTTGGGAGGTTATGCACTCCGAACGCAACCTAGCAATTTCACCATTCCACCAGTAAACTGGAGGCTTATTTGGTGACCTTTTACGCTTCGTCATGCTCACATTACACGCACTCGTGATATGGCTCACTAATTGTTCTGCCATATCTTCAGCCGAACCATTCAGTTGCATGTTCTCCATACAAGCTGCGAAGATATCCTTATCAAAGGTATTTATCTTCCAGCCTGTCAAGTCTCGTGCTTGTACAGCCACATGGTGCTGTTCATCTTATACATCTATGATTATAGCGCTATGATCGCTATGAGTATAAATGTCAGATATTCTCCAGTTCACCTGGCTTGTGATGCTGCTACTGGCAAACGTAATGTCAATTACCGAACCAGCATCACCTCGTCTGTAAGTTTGTTCAACCCCATTATTCATGAGTACAACGCTCAATGCAGAAAAGGCTTCCAAGAGCACTCTACCTCTTGCATTCGTCAAGGGGCAGCCCCATTCAACAGCCCACGCATTAAAGTCACCTGCTATTATGACTGGGTTCTTGGTGGCTGCATCTGTTACTATATTATCAACTATGCTTCGAAAGTCCTCTATAGAATACCTAGGGGGAATATAGCAGCTGTACAATGTGATACCAGAGATAGTGGCTCGGGCATACCCACATTGTGATGTTATTCTATCCCGTAGTGTTAAGGTGCTGGTGTTCCATATCGCCGATGTATCCGTGTTATCAGAAACCCAATTTACAGATCCCATGGTCCTATATGGCTCACTCAGCACAGCGACGTCTACATTTAAATCTCGAACGCTTTGCTTAAAAAGCTCTTGTGCTGCCTGGCAATGGTTGAGATTTAATAATTTTTATATATACATATGTAAATTTTATCCACTAGTGCTGTTTGTGGCACATTATCCGATAAACGCACTATAACTAATTGAGAGACTTAGGCATAATAATGTTTTCTTGATCATTTATTTTTTTCATTATTTAAAATATGTGTTTTACTTATTTTGTTACTCAATCAAATCAGAGTTATACCCCTATATATCGGCATGTAGCACATAACATAAATGAAATTATTACCCAAAGCAGAACCCAATCAACAAAAATAGGCCTATAACAAACAATTTGTAAATTTTTTTAAATAGTTGTATATTATTAATAAGTAAAACAAATGCCAAAACTTTTCTTTTAAATAATGAAAAAATGAACAATTATAACAATAACATGTATACATCAGGTTGATACAGTTCTCGTATCCTTTTTCACAATAAAATTTGTGTAAATAGGAACTGTTATCACATTCAACTAAGCCACCTAATAAGTGGTGACAAACACAATACACATGAGCACTGATGATGAAAGGGTTGCGTCTTTCGAAAACAGCTGTTCTGCTCTGCTGTGTAAGTTGAATAACAAAAACTGATGTTGACTTGCCTTTGTGCCTTGGAATATTTATCATGTCTTTCTGAGATTTAAATTAAAATTTCGAACAATTAGCCTATAGAATATTAATTCAATTTAATATAACAATATAAAATGTTCGTTAAAATTCTTACTGAACAAAACGTTGTTATTGTGTCTAAAGGTACGTTCAGATTGATGATATATTTGAACAAAATATCTGTTTATATATTTGCTTGAAACAGCTTCAAACAAAAAGAGATTTTGTTTTATGTTCACACTAAGCTCAAATATTTGATCATTTTTTTTTTGTTCAAATAGTTTTAAAATAACGTCAAATAAAAATAAAGGAAATCATATTTTTCATGTGTTCAGACCAAAAAAAAAAATATTTGCATTAAATAATTGTTTAATCAAAGTGTCAAAAATATCAATTTATTTGGCATAAAATCAAAATGATGAACGAGGAAGACAATTTATTTGTTTTATGCTGTGGAGCGGCATCTCTTGTTTTATTAATTGAGCAGAATGTCAAAGAAAACAAATCAGGCAGGCCATGGGTACGTAATTGGATTCGTAAACGAAATGAAGAAGGATGTTGTGCAAAATTGTTAAAAGAGTTGCAGTCTGAAACACCTGAACTCTACAGAAACTTTCTCCGCATGAGTGCTGTTGATTTTGAATTTTCGGTAAGATCAGCTTTACATTTAAGGTCATTTTTTATTTTCTTTAACTTTTAGCCTAAATTGGTATCACCTGCTATAACAAAGAGAACAACATCCTTTCGCAAGCCAATTTCTGCCTCAGAACGTTTAATTGTTACCCTTCGTTACATGCCAACAGGCGAAAGCTTTAGATCGTTGCAGTACATATTCCGAATTCCTTTCAATACCATATCAGTGATTGTCCCTGAAGTTTGTGATGCAATTTATAATGCTCTAAAAGCAAAGTATTTAAAGGTATAGTGAAAGCAGTATACATATGCAGGAGTACTAATTTTTGTAATGGTTTAAATTAAGGTGCCATCGACTGAAGTGGAATGGAAAGCAGTATCTCAAGAATTTTTGGAAACATTTCTAAATTGTATCGGATCTTTAGACGGAAAGCATGTCGTAATGAATTCTCCTTCTCATTCTGGAAGTACTTTCTACAACTACAGGGGTAACTACATTTCTTCAAAAATTTTTTTATTCCACTTTCATATTTTTTGTAGGCACGCATAGTATTGTGCTAATGGCTATTTCTGATGCGACATACAAGTTTTTGTACATCGATGTCGGATCGAATGGCCGAATATCTGACGGTGGAGTATTTCGTAACGCTTCATTCTTTCAAGCTCTTAAAAACAAATAAACTTAATTTGCCATCACCAGAACCACTTTCATCAAGAACTGAGCCGGTTCCCTATGTCCTGATTGCGGACGATGCTTTTGCTCTGATTACAAATTTAATGAGACCATTCAATGTTCGCAACTTGAATGCCATACAAAGAGTTTTTAATTACCGCTTGTCTAGGGCAAGGAGGGTAATTGAAAATGCCTTCGGAATTATGACAGCACGCTTTCGAGTACTGCGTGCGCCACTTAAATTGGAACCAGCAAAAACGCAAAAATAACCCTCGCATGCTGCTCATTGCATAATTTTCTAATAAGTCGCAAAAGTTCTATTTATTTCAATACAAATTTTGCCGACCACTACACGGAAGACGGAACACTCATTCCAGCTGAATGGCGTACTGGAGAAATTGGCACTAGTTCCCCCAAAGTACAGCCATATTATTCCAACGCTGCTGAAAATACTTCTACAATCAGAGAAGAATTTTTTCAATATTTCGTCGAACAAGGTGAAGTCCCTTTTCAATATAAACACATATAAACAAACAAGCTAATAAATACATGTTAATAATTTTAGTTGTATATGTATTTTTACTTTTAGTAATTATTACAAGAAAAAATATCAACTGAAAAACAAATTCTTTATTCATAAAAATAAGATCAATACATACATATGAATGTACTCGTATGTATGAATTTAAAAAGTAAATAAAATCAATAAAAACAAAAAATTTGTACTTCAATTTATAATTAATATGTGAAACTAAATACATATACGAGTATGTACATAAACTCCTACATATAACAACGATTTAGTGCGGTACTGCATTTCTTTTGCAGTTGGGAGAAATAGAAATAAGTTTAATTTGGCGACGACATTAATTATATTAATATAATCTATAAACGCAAGTGAATATAATCTCGCCAGTTAAAGTGATCAGTATGTGGAAAGAAACGTACAAGTTTTTATTACACGAGTCTCATAATAGTTTTATTTGAATGTGTTTAATACATATTGAGCAAATTAGAGAGATCGTTCTTTATGCAAAAGAGCATTTGTTATTTTTCTATTTGCTTTTTTTTTATTGCATTTTTTGACTATTATAGTATCTTTGCAACTAGTATGATAACTGTTTCAAATGATATTAGATACCATATTAGCTGCATGGATATGCTAATATATTCACTCATTTTCCTCTAAGCAGTGCAAAAAGAATAACGTAACTCTTTTATGCACAGTAGCAGCTTTATCTTCGCTTAATATTTTTAATTCGCTCATCAAATAATTCGCAAAGGAAATGTTTGGGTCCAATACGCTTTGGTTTCTTTCTTTCATAGCTTTAACTCCCTGTCGCATTGATTAGTTCTTGAAAGTTGTTGTGGTGTTGGTGGCGGGAGTGTTGTTGCAGATGAGTCTTGAGCTTCAAAATAAGACATTGATTAATTTCTATGTTTATATTAATACTTACATATGCATGTATTGTACATATGTACAATCACATAAGTTAAACACTAATGGCATTATGCATAATGAAAGCCTTTCTGCTAACTAAATTGCTGCTAACTTTTTTGTATGTAAATTCCCATAAAGGAAACTTAGCAGAAAGTTTTTCATTATGCAAAATGCCGTAGACTTACAACTACTGTTTAACTCCGTTTCCACAAGTATATTGAATATGGTTTCCTGAATTTGTTGATCTTCAGTTCGACTTATAAAAGACATGGCATTATAGAACTTCCACTTAACTGTATCCACTACGCCATGGCCAGACTTTGTTTTGACTAGAGTTGTGCTCTTCGGCTCACTGAGCTGACGGCTCTTTTCAGCTCAGCTCACTTTAGTGAGCTAGTTCATTTTTTAGCTCATTAGCTCATCAGCTCAGTGCTTTCAACACAGAGCACCCAAAAGTGACAGATGTCTAGTTCAATTTTAAGCTCCATCTTTGAACACACGTTTTACAATTTTAAGCAAACAATGGTGGTTGAAAATAAAACAAAATTTATATTTTAGAGAAAAAATGTGAAATAATTAATATAAATAAGTGTTGTGTTTTAAAAATAATATTAAACTGTTTTTTAACAGTAAAGAAAGGTACTAAAACATCTAAATAGTGGCTGGCGGTCAATGCTGTTAAGAAATCAACATAAAAACGTGCCCATATATCCAATGAATTGGAATTCCAACATAACTATTGTTTAAAATTTTTAAGAATATTATTGATAATTGATTTGCAGGACACTTGCTAAGAGTAAACATACAAGTGCTTATTGTGTGGTAAAGAACATATAATGTAAAATTTAAACTGAATGTGTAATTGTGAAAAATCAGTGGCGGCACAGCTTTGAAGCTGGTAAAGCGCAGAGAATATTAACAAGAGCTACAAGGGAAAAAGGCTTAAGCGCAAGGAAAGTTATGCCATCTACATTTACGAAGTTGTGAATCAAGAACACCCTGATACCAGTATTCCATCAAAGGTCATGAATATCATGAGCAGATTTTTTAATGATATTTTTGAGTGCATTGCTGCCGAATCATCACGATTATTTCACTACAACAAGCGTTCAACGAAAGGAATATGTAAGTACAATTCCATAATAAATAAAAACATTATTTAAAAAAAAAGATAAAAAGAGAAAACACAAACAGCCCTTTTCAGGGCTACAAAATGAATTTCAAGAAGAGATAGTAAATTTTGTGTCTACAAATAATAAAACAATTTTATATAGTGAAATGTTTTGTATCGGGGTAAATTGAGCTCTAGTTTTAAATATATTGTAGCCCTTAAAATGTCCTTTTTTACTTTATTAATAGTTCTTACAATTTATATAAAAATGTTGACAACCATTTGTGTAACTCTTTCAGAGTCACGGTACCTACAAAGAACTTGCTGATGAAAAAAGAGTTCTTTGAAGTCATCTTCAGCGATGTCCCAATTGTGATGATTTCTCGACCGACAATTTTGATGACACTAACCTGCTAAAAAGACACTCTAAGGTATTAACATGTTTCAATCGTCCTAGAGAAACTTTACGTGGTGGCTATATGCAATATGCATATGATTTATTTATTATGTGGTTAAGTACATATAATGTCATGTGCATTTGAAGTGAACATGTAACTGTGAAAAATTACTCCTGATATCCTGATCAGTGTTAAAACAGCAAAAAAGTTGGTAAAAGGCATAAAAATATTAGCAAGAGCGGCAAGCGAAAGAGATTTATGCCACCTACATTTACAAAGTTTTGAAACAAGTACACCGGCTCCTGGAATCTCATCAAATGTCATGAATAGTTTTATTAATGATATTTTTGCGCCCAGCGTTCAATAATTATCAGTCGTGAAATTCAATTTGCTGTCCGTCTACTGTTGCCCGGTGAATTGGCTAAGCATGCTGTCAGGGAAGATACTAAAGGCATAACCAAATATACCAGTTCCAAGTATTATTATTATTTATTAGTATTTATAATACTTTAAAAAAGACTTCTTATTTAATAAAATTTTTACAAATCCAATTAATGTTTATTTTAACAAAATGAGTCAACACAAACAGCCCTTTCCAGGGCTACAAAATGAATTTCAAAAAGAGTTAGTCAATTTTGTGTTTTTTTCGATGCTATAGACCTTTAAGCTGTTGTGCTTTGGGTTTAGTTTATTTTTTTATTTTTATTTTGTGTAATAATAATAATAATCTTTATTTTGTATAATAAATCATAGCTTATACATATGTAATTAGTAATAGCACATTTGTAAATCGTATATAGCCCAATGGGGGTCGATTTAATTGAATTAATAAAAAAACATGTTTATTAATTTACAATGTGTAGGTTTCCACACCACCCTGGAGGTACTACACTTAGTGCGTTGCCAATTTTTTTAATGGCTGGCATCCCCAGTAGGCCTAAACCATTTTTAAAACAACACTACTTTTAATATAAATACACAAATGTATACATACATATGTATATATAAATATATATATATATATATATATATATATATATATATATATATATACATACATACATGTATGTGTGTAATATAAAATAATTCATTACGTAACAATTAGAATGTATATGTATGTATAACGTAAAATAAAAATACTGTAATAATATCATATCTATTATAATAAAAATGACAATAAAATAATAAAAACGTAATAAATTAAAAATGTTTGCATTAAAAACAGAAATAATAATAGTTCAATTCACAGGCCTTATTGTATATATTGCATAAAAGTCGTACTTGAAAAGATAATTTCTCAAAATAAACTTTGTATGAAATATTTCAAGTTTATCTTTTCAATACAACTTGATTATTTGTATTTGTATTTATTGCTTCAGTCTATGGTCTCATAAAAACCTTACAGACTAAGATTTACATAGGTACTTACAAACGAATAATTGAAATAAGAGTAGTTAAAGAAAGTAGAATTATCACAAATAACATAAGCATATACAAGGAACAAGTTTAAATGAATAATAATTAAATTATTTGACTAGAAAGAAGAGTTTTAAACCTCAGTTTATTAATTAATGATAATTAATGGCTTACACGATTAATCATAATTAATATATTACATATTATAGTGCATAAACACTAATTTCGAAACTTTATTAGGTTTCAGAAGGGTACGTCGGTCATTAATTATTTGTCCTGCAGCAGAAAATATGCGTTCGCAGGGAACGGAGGTTGCTACAATGCAAAGTCGCCTAAGGGCATATGTATATACCCTTGGATATACATCCTTTCGCTCTTTCCACCAGATTAGAGGATCCTTTTTTCTGTCTAAATACTCCTCATTAAGGTATTTATCAAACTCTCTTATTCCTGCAGCAGTGTTGTTTTCTGGTCTTACGGTTCGGTTGAAGTCAGCATCATATTCTCCCCAAATGTCGTCCATTTCTATCTCGCTAACATTGCGTTCTGTTGGAGTTATGGGCTCGTCCCCATTATTGTTCGGCAGTCTTATTAGACCTATTCGGCTTCTAATAGCTTTAACAGCGTTCTGATAGGCATAATCATTTTTGAACGCTTTTCTTTTAAAACGCGGGTCCAAAGTAGCACTCTCCGCATACAGAGCGTTTCTCTCTAGCTCCCCAAACCGAATTTGAAGCTCTCTTTGCAGTACTCTAAGTATTTCTGACACTTTAGTTATGGAGGAACTACGCTTCATAATGCAGGACTCTAGTATATTATAAAGTACCGTAACCTTTGATAATGTAACGCTTTTTTCCGCCGAAATTTCCTGCGTCACCTGGTAAAACGGCTTTAGAATTGGTATAACTTCATGTATAAGTTCCCATTCTTCCAACTGTATCGATAAGTCGGGTCTAGTCAAACTAAGCGTTGAAATAACAGCATCTTTGAGAATATAAATTCTGTCTAGCATTTCATACGTCGAATTCCACCTGGTAACGACATCCTGCTTTAGTTTCAAGACTTTTAGACCCATTTGACTCTGCATTTGATTTAGTTTTGTTAGGCCCTGTGTACTTTTATGAAAGAATTCCACAATTCGCTTTACCTTGGCTATGGTATCTCGTATTTCGCCTAGTCCAGCTTTCACAACAAGGTTTAGTGTGTGAGCAAAGCAGCCGATTCCTCTCCACTGACCTTGGCGAATTGCAGCAGTGATATTTGCAGCATTATCACTTACAATTGCGGTCACTTTTTCTTGAATATTAAATTCTATGGTCATATTTTTCAAAAATTCCGCTAAGTTGTCCGCAGTATGTCTTTCCTGAAATTCATTGCAGGCAAGTAAATGAGATTTGAGCTCACTATTTTTATCAATAAAGTGAGCGGTTACAGCTAAATAGCTTGTATTTGTCTGTGATGTCCATCCATCAGTTGTAAGACAAATAGCTGTGGCTGACTGCAGACTATCCTTTACTGCATTTAAAATTTCGGAATAAACGCTCGGCAATATTATGTTAGATAGCGTTTTTCGGGTTGGGAGCATGTAGTTCGGGCAGTTTGAAATATCAACTGACAACTTACAAAATTCAGGCTCCTCTACCATTCTTAAAGCATGGTGCCCCTTGACAATCATTTTCAGTACTTGCCTGTCAATTCTTCCTTTTTTTTCGACCGAAGGTGGTTTTCGGAAGTATTGTGTTAGCCTTTGCTGCGGTTGTGCTCCGGCCAGCAAACTTGTGCTAGGTTGCTCATCTGTGATGACTTCTGATTCACTACCAACTGCCATCGTCTGTCTACAAAAATTTAACGGCAGGGTAGGGTGTTTTAATCTGAGATGGCGGGACAAATTGCC
The DNA here is from genome assembly GCA_951800035.1 of Linnaemya tessellans. Taxonomy (NCBI): domain Eukaryota; kingdom Metazoa; phylum Arthropoda; class Insecta; order Diptera; family Tachinidae; genus Linnaemya; species Linnaemya tessellans. The sequence continues at coordinate 3,006,848 of OX637538.1, forward strand.
ATGAGATCCTCCAGCAACGCTCAAACTATTTTTGCAATATTTGCATTGAGCTCTGGTATCACCACCTTTAGTGAAATGTAACCACATTCCACTCTGCTTTCTTTTTTCTGCCATTTGAATTTTTAAATTTTTTAAAAACACCTTATTGATATTATTTTAAATATATTTATTATCACACAACTTAAATTAAAATTAATATAGATATAAACACTATTTAAATTAAAGTTTAAATTTAAAATTTCGAAAACTACCTGAAAAAGGAAAAAAATTAATTAACCTGAAACAGAAAATTATTTAATGGTATGTATATATGGTATGTATAGATATTTTTTTGGATTTCCTGAAAAATCTCCCGTCTTCGACACTACAGCACTATACTTTTTATTAAAATATTTTAATGTTAAAATAGTTTAAAACTTTTTATCAAGGCACTTGAAAAAAACTTTACAATACGTTACAAACAAGGGTGATTAAAATAGTTTTACCCATAACATACTATATTAAAACACCTTTGTTATATTGAAAGCTGCCAGAAACTAAAAGACTAATATTGCCGAAATGCAGAAACGAATACCCTCCAAAGTCTTTACCAACATATTAAGATATCGGCTATGATATTTATATATATATATATATATATATATATATATATATATATAAATATTATTGTATTCTGATATTTTTTCATATCAAATAAAGTAATTAATTTCCTGAAGGAGTCACACAAAGGAATGACGAAATATTGAAATTAAAAATTAAAATAAAATAAAGAGACCTTAAAAAGAGGTCAAGAAACCATATATATATATATATATATATATATATATATACACATATGTATGGAAGTCCATCATAATCTTTCACAATAGCATAGGTAGCGAAACTATTTTCGTATGCTGTTATTTTTCATATACATATATAGCTTTGTTGAACCAATTTTATATGTTATAATGTTCTCTATAAGCCAATCATAAACGTTGGCACCCAAAGCGATATAATAACAGTTCAGGGTAGAACCATTCGCATAACCATTGTCATAAAAGCATAGCTTTTTATCAGATATGAGATGTTATATTACAAATAATAGCTCTGATGAGAAAAATTGCACGGCATACAGCTCAGCCTTGAGTGGCACTATGACATATTATTAGATCGTTGTCGTCATGCTACAACATTGACGTATATAGTTTACTCTGGCATCATTTAAAAAAAATGTGGTAACACATTTCAAATATGTCTAAACTATTTCTTAAAAACGCTCAGCTCTGAAACAAAAACGCTGAGCTCTGAATCAAAAGGGCTCATTACTGAGCTAAAATCGCCAATATTAGTGAGCGCTCATTTGGCTCAGTTTACTGAAAAGTTCAAATGAACTAGCTCACAGCTCAGTGACACAACTCTAGTTTTGACTCTAGCACAATAGCTTCGAAATTGAATGCGCAAATTGGTCCATATATGGTTAAGTTCTGCATGATCATATTTTTTACTTAAATAATCACAGATTTTCCTCGTTGCATTGTCGCGCATAACTTTGTTATGGTACCCATCAACGCCAGCATTCCATATGCACGGCCCACTTTCAACTATGGCAATCAGCTTGAAGATGTCTTCATCTTCCCATTCTTTAAGCACCTTCGTTTGTCGCTTTTTAATTACAGGTTCACTTGTAAGACTATCCATGTTATTCACTTACAAATTTTTTAATTCTGAATGTTGCACAAATGTAAATAAATATCAATTATATTATTGCAATTTCAATCACAGCGGTGATATTACAAAGTGTTACACTTTCAGCGGTTTTAAAAGATAAAAAATCACACAAAATATTAAAGTTAAAAAGTTTCGGTTTTCAAAAAACCTTTTTTTAATAATTAAGCTGTTTAATAAATTAAAATTTTTACATAAAAGTACCTTTTTAAAAAATAATTTTTTTTAAAAATGTACTTTTTTAAAAAGTAAAATTTTTAAAAAGTATTAAAAAATTGAAATTAAAAAAATCGCGTTTTTTAAAACCATTTAAAAACCAACATTCTTCAAGTTATGGCTGAGATACCGCCCAATATGTGTCAAAAAGTCGTCGAAAATTACCTCAAAAGAATTAATGCTTGCAACACTTCGCGTGGTGGTCATTTAAATGATGTAGTGTTTCACACATAATGTCAACGTTCAAACTTTATAATAAAAAAGAAATATCATAAAAAAATATTTTATATGTGTTTTATTTACGTTTACTTTTGAAACCGCAAAATGGATAACTCTATATATATATATATTTAGAAATATGTGCAATTTTACATAAAAAAACAATTTTTTAAGCTGAAAATTTTTGCTTCGGCCGATTTTGCAAGAAATTTAAAAACTAAGCCTTTAAAATTTGACAACATTGCACGAAGCAGCTCTTATTTGCTGCTGTTTGTTCCTATATTCTTTTTAGAAGATCAAATAAATCTTTGCTCAAAAAGCGGTTAAATATTTGAACTTCTATGTTCACATGGTGTTCACATAAGACAAATATTTGTTTGCCAGCAAATAATTTAATCTTTTTTTAAATCAGCTGTTATTTTATTTGAGCCCCCAAATTATTTTGTGTTCAGACTACGAGAATGAAATATTTGATGTTTTCTTTCAAATATTTCATTAATCTGAACGTAGCTTAACCCTTTCAATAAGTTATAGTGCGTTTACAAGAAAATGTATTAAAAACAGAACGAGTCGGGTAAACTTAATATTTATTTATGTGAAAATATATAAATAATATTTGTATATAGGTGATAGTGGTTATCCCCAATTGCCATATTTAGTGACACCTATTTAAAGTTCTAATTTGACCGGCGCTCAAGAAAATTATAACATACAGCATCGTAAAGCAAGAAATTGTATTGAATGTTGCTTTGGAGTTTTAAAATCGCGATTTCGGTGGTTAAATGGAGAACGGGTATTGTGCTACAATCCTGTGACAGCGGGAAAAATAATAAACTCATGCATTATATTGCACAATATATAGTATTAATTGATAATGGAGTACCAGATGATGAGCTAGACGAAGTAAGTTACAACGCAACTGATGATGATGAATAGGGACGAAGAAAATGGTTTTCAAGCAAGAAATTTACTTGCTCAACAATATTTTTAAAAATTTTAACGTTTTTAAAATGTATACATATACACTTTTGTAAATAAAACTATGTTCTTAGAACAAAACAAGATCAAGACTTTTATTTGTGAATGGGTAAAACAAAATCGTTTTATTTAATAGTTTTATTTAAAAAAGTTTACTGGATAAAGAATAAAAAATTCTTTAAACAGTAACTAATTAACATTAAATGATGTAAATCTATGTATATAAACACATTTGTATATATAACTACTTATTTACATATATTGTATGTATTATATGTGGAAATCAGTCTTAACTTTCTTTAAAATATGTAGTAAGGTTTTGTTGATTGAGTTCAGCACGTTGACCTGCGCCTGCGCTATTTCGTTCTTTTTGCGCTTTTCCCTTAGTAATTCTTTTTCTATCTCCAACAAAATGTGAAATGTTTTCTCTCCTACAAGTTCACAAAATTAAAAGTTATGATTGATTGGCATATATACAAAAGTATATATGCAATTGTTTAAACTAGATTATAAATCGTCAACTAAAATGAGTAACAACATTTATTATTTTGTACAGAAGAAACAAAAAACAATGTAAAATTATAGATATTTTACACGTACGGCCTTTTGAATTTCATTCATAAAATCTTTTTTGTCGATGTATAACTATTAAATTTTAAAGCGATATGTATTTTAGTCTAGAGCTTCATAATCAACCAAAAAACTCGATTTTGAATTTTGCGTTGTTATCTTCTTTTGCATTTTAGGTGACGAAATACTATTTTTTAAATACAATTTTTCAAAAATACTTTAAGTTCTACTTATTTATCTAATATCAAAAAAGTCAAAGACCGTTAAATACATACATATGTAAGAATGTATGTACATATATATATTTGTCTTCTTACAGTTCCATTAGAGCAGGTCGGCCCGGGATCATTATTTTCGGCCACGAAAGAAACGACTGCTTTACACAAAAATATATTTTCTTTATAACAAAAATTAAAAAATTCGGTACAACATACAAGAGGTTCGCCGACTTCTTCTTGTCCCACCACAATATCTCTTCTCATTATGACAATTATTCTTTCATCCATTTCCGAGAGTTCGAATTTTTGAGCACCACTTATTATGCCACTTTTTTCCAATGAGTTTTTATGTTCTTGGAACTTTTGTTTTTCCTTGCTTCTGTTAAGTAAGGTATGAAAAAGGAGTTATCTTTACTTTAAAATTTAAACCCAACAAACATATTAATAAAAAACTTACCGCATATTCGTCCAAGCCCTCTTATAATGCTCATAATTTTTAAGCGCTCCTCCCAAAGCGTTGAGCTTCTAAGCTAGCAGATGCCATTGCTCGGTAAAGCTTTTTACTCCGGTAGAATTTACAAATCTAAGAGAAATTCTTTAATTTAAAGAAATTATAAAAGAGTTTTTTTACATGTCATGTACAATTTCTTTGTGAACCCCCAAATACTGAATTAGCATGAATTTTTGCTCTTTTGTAACTCTTTTAGTAGTCTCCACCATTATTCTGCAAAAATTAAATGGTATTTATACATAAAAAGATAAAAAGCATTAATTAAAACAAAATTTATATTAAGCTTACCTTTTGGCACATAAAAATTTTCGTAGCTAAATATTCTTTTATTTTTAGAACTTTTGAGCTATTTTTACGTTAGAGCTACAAAATAAAGAATTTTAGCGATGACAAGCCAAAACGTTAAAATTGCGACGAATTCAATTTCGAAGGTATGCTAAAACTTGTTAAACATTTTCAACAAAATTATAAAAATTCCATACATGGGTATTTCCACAGAAAGGTCTACCGCGGCCAAAAAATTATAAGTTATTAAACAATTATTTTTATCCACCATTATGAGAGAAAAATATTCAAATTTTGTTATTTTAAAGAATTTATACCTTAACTTAAAAAATGTTAGTAAAATTCAAAATAATATGTTACTTGCTTTTGATTACTTTTCATTGAATTTTCTCTTTTATGGTTAATTTTTTAAAACGCATTTTTTACGATTGCACTAATTACAAAATAGTTTGCTTACAACAACAATAAACTAAAAAAGATATGAAAAGAGCAAAGCAAAAGAAATCTAACTGTAATTTTTCAATTTGTTTTCCTTAATATTCTAATGTCACATGCGCACCTTAAAAACATAATTTTTAGTCATATCATCTGCGCTGTGGAACGGAATTCAATAAAAATTTATAATTAAAGCAAGTTTTATATATAAAACTTAAAAAATAAATTACTTTGACCGAAGTTAATAATAGACCCTTTCTATTTAATATTGAAGTTTGTCACGTAACGCAACTGGTCTAAGTTAAACTTTTTTCAAATTGCTGCTGCAAATATTTTTATAATCAGCAATAAATGCTTTTATGTAGATGGCCTCCGTTTCTGAAAAAAATTGAAAATAAAGATAAGAAATTTAGGGAAAAGTTGAAAGATTCCGTAAAATTGCAAGCGTATCGCTTAAACTTCCATTTTTTGTCACTTCACGCAACAGCTTTTGTTGACCAATATGTCAGGGGCCCGACTCTTACAGCACCCATGCTTTCCACTAAATAAAGATCTCTAAAATTGCTTCCCAAAAACCTAAATGAAGAAAAAAATATTTGCTCCTTAGTTTGATTTTCTTCATGTTGAATACGTGCGACTGTCACGTGCGCAGCCATGGAAATGCCCATATGCAAGAAAATTTCATTCATTGTGGTTATTTTCCAACTAAAATTTTAAAGTTTTTATTTTTAACTAATAATAATGTTGATAATCTTCTCAAAGATGTGAAAGAAACCCGAAAGAATTGTAACAGATACGAAAAGTGAAACCATGTCACCCTATTTGGTTAAATGCAATGAGATATTTAAACTCTTCCACCGTAAGGAGGCAGAGGATAGCACCTTGATCGTGGTGGGTCTGGACAAAGCGTCTATGACATACCTCGAAGAACGAAAAGAGAAGGCCTTCTTTTCCACCTCACAGTCGGGAAGACTCCCATTGCACTGTGGACAAAAAAGCGATATTTTTGGCATTAATTGTAGTTTTAAAGCTAGACAATTAAAATTTTGCACGAATTTAGCTAACACCAAAGTGGAATTTTGGTTTTTATTTATTTGGACCACGCCCACTTTCGCCTCCCAATTAAAACATTAGTTCAGGTTTTGAAATAAATTCGTTATTTTATTTTCATTCTTTGAAATATATGTCACTAGAAAGCTGTTTCATCCAATATGTTCATCCAATTCAAAACGTTGTTTATATGAACTCTGTCCTGTCGAACCATCGAACCCATAACTTACAATTAATTTGCAATGTGTTGGTGCAGCGACATCAGGAAAGTCCTTTTGCATTTCAAGTATGCGATCAGCTGTATGGTTCAGTATATTTTGCATTGTTACTTCTGTTTTAGTATCACAATAGCTGATTTCCTTAGGTCTGAATTTTATTTTACAATCTCGGAGTAAGGAGGATAAATGCCACATCCGTGCTGCTTATTTAATGCTTTGATGTTAATGTATTGCTGCTTTGTAAAGCCATTTTCAATTGAAAAAGCTAATGCCTCATCAGAACTTATTGGCGACGGATCACTCCTTTCCAGTTTCTTTATAATTCCTGTTAAGTTCTCGTTGCTAACAGCTTTTTTCAAAAGAAATGATGTTTGTTTTTTGAGCTGAAACGGAAGCAGCGTGATATAAAAGAGGTGTTGAATGTTTTTGTTCTGCGGCAAGCTCAGATGGTAACTTTCTCTTCAAACGAGGCCCTGCATCAGTATAGTCTAAATGCCTCCGACCTCGTTTATTGCCGGGCAAGCCACAATTACTTATTTCAATAGTTATATTGGATGCAAGCCAACGCAAAAAGTGTTAATGACGTTTGATTATATACAGTTTGATTAATAACTTTTTTCAAAAATATTGCAAATACCTTTCTATACACAAAAGTTATATTATATTTAAACTATATCACAAATTGTTTTACATACCTTGTCTAACTTCTTCCATATTTAAACTTTTTCAAAGTTTTTAAAATTAATGTTTTACTCACGATCAAAGTTAGTAAATATTTCGCGCGCATTTTCTCTTTGTAATGTAACCATGAAACAGCTGCTGCTTCTGCAGATAACCCTCCATCGGAGTAAAACGGCGACTCAAACCATGATAGAGCAAGTAACTAAAGGTAAGATACACGTTGTGTTCACACAGGAACCATGGACAATTAAGAACAAGGTTTCTGGCTTGTACGACTGTAATTATCAACTTTTTTATGCAAAGACCGGCGCTAGACCCAGGGCGTGCATACTATCTCTTGTGGTAGCAGTAATTGCAACAATAGAGGTGATAAGTTATTTGAATATTTAATGGCTTTAGACCATCCTGATCTTAACCCCATAACATTTACAAATAGAACAAAACGGACTTCGTACAAGATTAAAAAAACATACACGAAGTTTTCTTTAATCTATCTATGTTTTCTGATCTTCCCCTGACCTTACCCCTACATAATGTCTTAAAGGAACTCTGACCCAGGAGGTTAAACACTTTTAACTGATATCAGTCCTTTTCTTGGACGTTGATATAAAATATTAGTACATAGGGTTTTAAGCTGACGGAAAGGTGTCTCAGTCATGCACCTCCCAATATATTGGAAACGACCGTATTAATCTACAATTTTTTCTTATTTATTTAAGCCAAATACCATAAATATGTAAATTTTAATAGAATAAATATAGAGTTTTTATTTACTAAGTATTTGGATGGGATTTAAGATTCGACCTCGTCGAATATAACGTTTTTATTTGTTTTTTTTGTTTGGTTTTGGTACTAATCAAACTCGAAAGTTCAATGATACCCCAACAGCTAATATTGAACAATAAAGGTATCTCCCCAGTTTTAGTGATTTCATATGCTACTCCGGGGCAAATTTCGAATATAAGAAAAGAAAAAGTTACCAAAATATTATGCATTAGTCCAGAACTGTAATAAATTGTGAAAGGAATATTATAGTTCCACATTCATATGTATGTGTGGAAATATGCATTTCCGCAAATTTTTTTATTTAACATTTTGTTCTTAGAATTAATTTTTCTATTATAAAGGATTTTTTTTTAAATCGGAGCTGCGTCGGTAAAGTAAATTTAAGCCAAATTTCCGTCTGCTAAAAAATTTTTGGGCAGTTTTGCAATATTCGCAATTCTGACGAGACCTTGTTCATTTATTATTTTATAACTTTTATTAAACAGCCTTTATGACCATTTATATATATCTATAAGTATATATATATCTATAAGTATGTAGTGTATATCTATAAGTATATAGTGTAATAAGTTTATGCTTGTGAAGATTCTTACAATTTCTGCATAATATTTTTATAGGCATCTTCTATTTGTGGCGCCTATGTACCTCGTTACGTCAGTCTTGGGTGTGGCATATCAGTCGAAAAACCCGCTCTTGCTGTTAACAGTCTATGCGGTTCTGGCTTCCAATCTAAACAAAAATACTTCCACTTACGTGAAAATAACTTATTTTTCAGACGTAAAAAACTCAAATGCGCTATTGGTATTGGAGGTGGTCAAGGTATTGCTTTGCTGATTGAATCCTGCTAAATGTTAATTTCTAGTGAAGTTTTAATTTTTGTTTAAATCATTTAAGTCATATTAAAAGTGAATCCATTATTATAAGTTTTTATTAAAAAGTATCTCCGTTTATTTTTTCGCATCAAAATGCTAAGAACTATTAACATATAATACATACATTTGAACCGTTATTTTTGGCAATGGCATGCATAATTTGGATATACAAATATGCCCTCCTTGTTAGTCTAATTTATCCGGAATATCAACATGTAGAGCATTTTCGACTGTGATAGGGACCTCTGGGACATTGTTCATCTTATTTTGTTCAATATTGTGTGAACATATTCCAAAATGTAAATTTCTTTCAATAATATTGTTTATTGATGTATGAAGTTTAATTTTCATAATATTAGTTTCGCTATTATCTGTCAGACTAAATTCTTCCTCCAGAATGTTGTGTCTAATGTTCAGGAACTAGTTTCTCCAAATTCTGTGCACAAAATATGGAACAGCTGCTATTCCAATGACAAGAACTCGGCATCCTGTTGAAATTTCAATTTTCTCGTGTGAAATATCATATGGAGACCATATTGATTTAAAAAGTAAAGATATGGTTTTTTTGCAATTACCAAACCACAATATTGGCAAAATTCAAATTACTATAGCATAGAGACAATTAATTAATGACTTTTTTTGAATCAGGAAAACTTCATAATTCTTAGTTGAAATATTGTGACGATTCTATTTTAAATGAAATTTATTTGTTGATGGTTAAGCAATGTCTATATGCATTTCATTGGTGCTTTACCAAATCATCTGTAGAGAATTCACAATTACAAATTATTTTAAAAAATTCTGAATTCTAAGATGGTTTTTGAAAGTATGTGCATAAGATAAGTGGTTTTTAACTTTTCAAAACTATGGTTAAAGTATACTTGTAGCATAATATGAATTAATTCTCTTAAACAACATCAACATGAAAGAATTAAAAGTTTTAAGGGCATCAACAAAATAACAAAAAGAATATCAAGTGTCACAAAATATCAGCACAGGCCGGCAAACATATTTGAATAGTTTTAATACACCGCCGCCTTTGCACCTCTTGCAGTGACCATGAAATATTAATGTCTTTTGTGTGTGTGTGTCACAATACTCTCATGATAAAATTTGTTTATTTCTTTTAATATGCCGTACATATTCGGTTACACCAAAATAATCGCCGCCGTGGGAAAGAACAAATATTTTTAAGGAAAATCAAATTTCAACCAAATTTCCCACATTGTTAATACTTAAACATTCATAAAAATAATCTAATAAGTAGTATATAAGCTGAACTAATTTTAAGTTAAATTTAATCTTAATTTGGAAACAACTTTGAAAGCATTATTTGCTAAGTTGTTTTTAATAAAAGATTTTCTAAAAAACAAACATTGATTACCTTTTTCTTTTTGATTGGTTTTATGGCGATCCTGCCTTTGCTTATCCTAATTCAGAAAGGATTAAAGGATCCAACACAGACAGCTTATGCTTGGATCTCTATCCTAAATTAATTTTATATTCAAAAGCAGCACTTTGCATGAATGGAACAAAGCCTAGAGGAAATCCTGAAGGAACTAGAAGAAGCCGAGTACATTTGGGAAGCAGAATTAGTTAAGGGTGCGGACCACGCAAATAAGCCACCAATTCTTTCAGTGAGACCAAAGCCAAAGAAGCTGAAACAAAAAGAACCAGAAGAACTTACATATCCAATTTTTCCACTCCCAAATATAAACAAAACAAGAAGAGGACGGAGAAATAAACTAAAAGTGCAGCTGCGTGCACTCCAATACCATAAAACATACGCTACAGGCGAAGAACTACAAATCGTAATACAAGAGATATCCGAAATTCAATATGACATAAAAAAAACAAAAAAAAAAAACATGTACACTAAATAAAAATTCAACCTTTTTCTCAAAATAAAAAGAATAATTTTATATAATGAAAAAAAAATACTTTTAATCAATTTTTAATTAAAAATTTAATAAATATAAATATGTACATATATAATTATATTCAAACACAAATGCATTATTTGATATTTAAACATACATTTTAATTTTCCAATAAAACAAACCAAAATAAAACCAATGTATATGGTCCTGAGTAACTATGAATAGTAAGTCTAACAGAATTAGGGCTAAGAACCCTTTACCAAGCAATTCGGAACAATGCATCTCATAAGATTTGAAAAAAAGAAATTACAAAACAATTAAAATCGAACATAAAATTCTTTTAAAATGGGAAAACCTCAATCAAAGATTGAGAACCCCAATGCAAATGTAGTTAACAACGTAGAAGTCATTAACCACACTGAAGAAATTAACTCATTATGGAAATTAATGCTAGTTTTGGTAATAATATCAATAATATATCTCGTTATTAAAATCTATTTACTTCATAAAAAATCGCTGAAAAAGAAATATATTAGTAGAGCCGACAATTTAGACAAAATCTACAGATATTTTTCAATGGAATGGAAGACTATTCTTACTAAAGCCAGACTAATTTTGACCGTTCATATAAATGCCTTAACGTTGACAGACCTGTTAAGGGAGAAACGGTTACACAACATATGCAAATAATTCTCGACAGCTTAGAGAATATAAGAATTTTATTTAACGTACACTTTAACAGAACAGAATTTTTAAATTAGCTGCAAAGAAATCTATTTCAGTAAAATTTCCAAATTCACTACACTAAAGTGTATCCCCTAATATAGTAACACCAAACACTAAAAACACAATGACACAAACAGCAATAGAGTTTCTTAATACAGCTTCAAAGCTGATAACAGACTTCGATGGTAAGTCTGAAAATTCAAGTGCATTTATTGATTCTTTGTCCTTGGTCAATGAAATCAAAGGTACACATGAGACAATGGCAGTTTCCCTAATAAAAACAAAATTAAAAGGGAACGCCAGAAACGTAATAAATACCGAATCAACTATAACTGAAATTATAAACAAACTAAAAAATTCAGTTAAAGGAGAATCAGTTGAGGTTCTCACTGCAAAAATAATGAACATTAAACAAAACAATAAAACTGCTAACGCATATTGCATCGAAATAGAAAGTTTAAGCAAATCATTAGAAAACGCATACATTTCGGATGGATTGTCATGTGACTTGGCTACCAAATATTCAACACAAGTAGCCGTAAAAGCACTTACCAAAAACTGCACCATAGAAAAAGTAAAACTTATCATGGAAGCAGGGCAATTCAATAGCATGAATGACGCTTTTAGTAAATTTGTGAATAGTTGCACTGAGGCAACTGAGCAACAAAATTCCATATTATATTAAAACAAAAACAAAACAATCGCAATAACTTTTTCCGTGGGAACTACAGAAAATTTCGTGGAAGAAACAATTACCCAAATAATAACAGTAATAGACAAAAGAATAACGGCAATAACAATAAATACAACCAACGTCCTAACAACAATCGTAGAAACGGAAACTACATTAGGGTAACAGAATCAAACGAATTTGATTCGGAAAACCAAAACGATCCCCTAAGACAAATTCAATAAATAACAAAATATACAATCTTAATCTCAACTTATGTTTCTGTGTTCAATTTCATATAAATAAAACTAACACTCCAATAACCTTACTAATTGATACTGGAGCAGATATTTCATTAATAAAACTAATACACTTCCATATAAATGAAATAAATGCTAAAAAAGTAACAATATTAAGCGGAATAGGACATGGTAAAATACGATCACATGGAAGTATATTTTTCGACCTGAAACACAAAAATTTTCTAATACCACATACTTTCCAAGTGGTTAAAAATGATTTTCCAATACCATGTGATGGAATCATCGGTATGGACTTTATTAAAAAATATAACTGTATTTTAGATTTTAATAACACATGTGATTACTTCGTCCTACGCCCCTTTTACATAACACACCCAATAGAAATACCAATCACAAATAATGGCGACGACATAATTCTGCCACCAACATCAGAAATCATACGCCAAGTAAAATTACTATCCACAGAACACGAACTATTAATTCCTAACCAACAAATAGAACCACGTATTTTTATAGCAAATACAATAGTAACAACAAATAAAGCTTTCATTCGTATCCTAAACACTAATAATAGTATTGGTAAATTTAACCAAAGCAATATAAAAACCGAAAACATCGCAAACTATAACATATTTAAAAGTAAATCTAAAACAAACACAGAGAGAAATAAGAAAGTTTTGCAAATTTTAAAGACAAATTTTCCTGAACAATTTAACAATACATTAACACAACTTTGTAGTTCATATTGTGATATTTTCGGTTTAGAAACTGAAACAATAACCACAAATAATTTTTATGAACAAAAGTTGAGAGTAAAAGATAAACAACCTGTATTCATTAAAAACTATAGAATTCCACATTCCCACAAAGAAGAAATAGACAAACAAGTTGTAGTATATATATAAAATTAATGGTAAAAGATTTGATACTCTTAAGTTACTTGCTTCACTTATTTTGTTATATACACATGTTAAGTGCATCTGCATTAATGCCGCTAAGCATATGAGCAAAATAATAAATATATATAATACTGGTTTTGCGACAATTGCAGTTATAGTTAAGTTAAGGTACTAATAAGAATTGTAAAACATGTTTAGTCACTGATCGAACTAGCTTGCCCGTGAACAAACATATATTGGAATTTAAATAAAGTATTGTTAAGCATTAAGAAAGTTAAAGTTCTTACAGTGGCGACGAGGATAAACTAAAAAGTATTAAACAAATATTTAAGAAACAGCAAAAGTTATTGTTATTGGTATCAGAAATAAAATGGCAAACGCTATTCTTGGAAAGGTACCATTTTTTGAGCACAACCAAAACAAGTGGGCTGTGTATCAAAATCAACTAGAGCAATTTTTGATTGCCAATGAAATTAAAGATGAAGCAAAGAAAAAAGCCATCATGTTGACATCATTATGTGAAACATCATATATGTTGTTGACCAATTTGATAAGTCCACGGAAAGTTGAAGATACAACGACGACATATGAAGTTTGCTTGGCAGCTATGAAAAAACATTTTAAATCTGCTACGTCAGGGTTTGCTGAGCGTTTCAAGTTTTATAATGCTACAAAAGCTGCAAATGAAACGATGAATGAATGGGCAGTTCGAGTCAGGTCACTAGCGGTAGCTTGCGAGTTTGGAGCTAATTTGGAAACTGCTATTCGGGACAAGTTCGTGATGGGGTTGGAAAAGGGTCCGGCCCGGGATAAGATTTTTCTGGAGTCCGTGGAATGTTCATTCGAAAAAGTTATGGAGATCGCCAATAACGTCGAATATGCTAAGCATCATTATGAGGTGATACAGGAAGTGAAAGAAGAAAATTTTCATTTCATCAAGCGGAACAAACGGCAACAACACATAAAGCACCAACAGCAGCAGCGACAACAGCATGATAAAGCAACGGTGGAGCGATGCAAAGTTTCTGGGTACAACAATCACAGATCAGAAAATTTTAAGTTCAAAAATTACAAATGCAACCAATGTAAGCAGAGGGGACATTTGAAGAAAATGTGTAGCACAAAAAATTTAAATTTTATAGATAATAGTGATGTAAGTTTATATTCCATAAGTAGTGAGAAAGATGGGCCTATAAAAGTGAAGATTGTACTTAATAACAAAATTTTTGAAATGGAACTCGATACGGGATCGGAAAATAATTTTGTTTCAGAAAATTTTTATAAATCGTTTTTGAGAAACCATAAGATAAAAAAGGTGAGCGTTTTATTGAAAGCTTATAATGGCGCGAAAATAGCGGCTATTGGTGCTTGCGACGTAAAAGTGAAGTATGAAAATAAAACAAGGGTTATTCCATTTACTGTAATTAAGAACGGTGGTCCACCGCTAGTGGGTAGAAATTTTCTTAAAAACTTCGAAATTGAAGTTTGCAGATTGAACTATTGCGTACCTATGGCATCCACACTGCAAATAACTAAGAAATTTAAGGACCTTTTCGATGGAAGAGTAGGGAAGTTTAGAGGGAGTCAAGCAGCTTTGAAGATTAGGGATGACGCAGAACCAAAGTTTTTCAGACCAAGACCCTTACCAGTAGCAATTAAAAATAAAGTAGAAATGGAAATAGAAAATTTAATAAGAATTAATGTGTTACAGCCAGTTAACTATAGCGAATGGGGAACGCCCATTGTCCCTGTTATGAAAAAGAATGGGGGTATTAGAATATGTGGGGATTATAAGGTCACCCTGAATCCACAATTGGAGGTGGAGAAATACCCGCTTCCCCGAATAGAGGACATTTTTTCCAATCGCACGGGGGGGAAGAATTTTCAAAATTAGACCTTAGTACGGCATACCAACAAATTGAATTGAATAAAGACTCAAGGAAATATACTACTATTTCCACGTCTAAAGGATTATTTCCATACACCCGATTGATTTATAGGTTAGCGTCGGCGCCTGCAATTTTTCAGAGAATTATGGATTCTCTTTTTGCGGGGCTTGATGGTGTTGTGGTCTTCTTAGATGACATTTTGATTAGCGCCCCTAATAGAAAGTTGCACATAGAAAGACTAGAACGGGTTCTTAAGATTTTGAGTGATAGTGGCTTTAAGCTATCTGCAGATAAGTGTGTATTTTTTGCGGAAAAAATACAATATTTAGGACACGTAATTGATAAGTATGGATTGCACATGAACCCAGAGAAGTTGAGTGAAATAAAGAACATTCCAAATCCCACGAATGTAAAAGAACTTCAATCATTTTTAGGCGTTGTAAATTTTTACAGGCGTTTTTTACCGGATGTGGCAACATTGCTACATCCATTACACAATTTGTTACGCACAAATACGAAATTTGTTTGGGACAATGACTGTTCCGCCGATATTGATCAGCTAAAAACTTTATTGCTAGCGAACAATTGTTTAGCTCATTTTAATTAAAATTCAATACGCGGTTGACGGTTGATGCAAGTCCGGTGGGGGTAGGCGCGGTATTATCGCAAGTAGATGAGAACGGGACAGAAAGACCAGTAGAATTTGCCTCTGGATCTTTGACGGAAACCGAAAGAAGGTATTCCCAGTTAGACCGCGAAGCGGTAGCTATTTTATTCGGGGTGAAAAAATTTCATCAGTATATTTACGGTCGGCGCTTTACGTTAGTAACTGACAATAAGCCACTTCATTACATATT
Source organism: Linnaemya tessellans (assembly GCA_951800035.1). Classification (NCBI taxonomy): domain Eukaryota; kingdom Metazoa; phylum Arthropoda; class Insecta; order Diptera; family Tachinidae; genus Linnaemya; species Linnaemya tessellans. The sequence goes on from OX637538.1 coordinate 3,022,778, forward strand.
TGGCCCTAAAAAGGGTATACCTTTAATGGCCTCATGTCGATTACAACGCATTGCGTTAATATTGTCGGGGTATCAGTATGATATTTGCCATATTAAATCGAAAAGTAATATTGCCGATTACTTTTCCAGATATCCGAGGAAAGACAATGTTATTGTAGAAGAATTTCCAGAAAATATTTATTTAAATCATTTACAGAGGCTACCAGATGAAAAACAGTTTTTAAACTTTAAGCTCATTGGCGAGGAGACTGAAAAGGACTCATTGTTACAAACAGTTAGAAAATTTATAAAAGTTGGGTGGCAAAGAACTTGTTCTGATTCAAAACTATTGCCATATTTTTTGAAGAGAAATGAATTGTTGGAGGAGCACAATTGTTTGTTTTGGGGTTATCGTGTTATTATAGCCCAAAAACTGACAAAAGAGGTAGTGGATTTTTTGCATGACACTCATATGGGGCTAATAAAGATGAAGTCAATGGCTAGGGAGTGTTGTTGGTGGCCGGGTCAGGGAAAGGATTTGGAAGAAAAGGTTAGATCATGTGAAGCTTGCTTGCTGACGCGTCCAAATCCACCCCAACAGAAATTGATTCCTTGGGTAAGATGCGAAGAAATTTGGTCTAGGATTCACATAGATTTTTTCGGGCCGTTTTTTCGGTGGTGTTTGGTAGTGGTTGATAGTACTAGCAAATGGGTGGAGTGCATTGACATGGGTACAAATACCACAAGTGATGCGGTAATATCAGCACTACGTGAAATTTTTGCACGGTATGGACTGCCTAAGTGCATAGTTTCGGATAATGGAACTGCATTCGTTTCAAACAAATTTAAAGAATTTCTAAGAATAAATGGAATTAACCAAATCACAACACCAGTAGGACATCCTGCTACAAACGGTCAAGCAGAAAATATGGTGAAAATAATAAAGAATGCGTTGAAACGCAGTTTGAAAGGTGCGCCATTATCAGAATTCAACAGTGCTTTATGTCGATTCTTCTTTGACTACAGGAACACTAGACACTCAAGCATCGGCGTGTCTCCAGCGTTTCTTATGTATAATAAAAGGAAAATTAGAACCAGGTTAGATTTAATAAACCCAAAGAGGAAAGTAGAGCGGAAAACTATGGCAAATGTTGATCGATTTGCGAGAAATGCACAAAAAAATCAAATAAAGTACCACAAAGGTTTTAAAAAAGCAATATTTCAGGCAAAAAACAGGGTTATGGTAAAAGATTATTCGACTCCTGGTAAAGTAGTTTGGACAAAAGGTACTATATCGAAAAGTTTAGGCAAACAAATATATTTAGTAAAAACAGACACAAATAAGTTTTGGAAAAGACATGCCAACCAAATAATATCGTGTAATAAATCGAGTGAAGTAGATATCTCATCAACAACAATATCAGATCCATTTCAAAAATTTTACAATAATGCTATAGAGTCTCATAAAACATCTGAAAGCAAAAGCATTAATAATAATGAACAAAATGTTGTAAATAATGATAACATTTCTAAAACGGCAGAAAATAACCTGAATAATAATAATACTAGTAGTAATAATGATAATAAAGATACAAACTTGAAATATAATTTAAGACATAGGAAACAGACATGTTACAAAGAATAAAAAAAAATACATATATATATATATATATATATATATATATATATATATATATGTATATATATATATATATATATATATATAATTATTGTTGGTTAATTCAGAGGTGTAACAAAATATCATGGAAATTAAAACCCGTAGAATATATTAAAAAGTTCAGTAGATAATGTTTATTTGCAAAAATAATATTATAGGTAAATTTTATGTATATATAGATTTGACCTTTACAGTTTGAAAGAACATTCTGGAATAAAATATGTAATATATATATAATTGTCCACCACCTCCACCTCAAACCAAATGCTTTAAAGAAGTAATTTCAATAAACTTTACAAAAATATTTACAATTTTATCTTTAAAAGATTACAGGCAATAATATGTTTGCTTTTAGATAAAATTTTTGTTAAAATATCAGCCGCGTTATCATTAGAGGGGACATACTCAATATCAATAACGCCTTTTTCAAATTGTTCACGGATAAAGTGATACCTTATATCAATGTGCTTGCTCCTCTTGTGCACAGCAGGGTTTTTAACCATGAAACTGGCGCTTTGGTTATCACAAAAGATGTTCGTTAGATTGGCTAACACTTCATCAAAACCAAGCTCCTTTAGCAAGTACCGGTGGAAAATAACTTCTTTTGCCCCTTGGCATAGGGCTACATATTCCGCTTCCATTGTACTAAGTGCAACAATAGCCTGTTTACGGGATTCCCAAGCAACGGGCCCACCGGCCAAAAACAGCACATGGCCGGAATACGATTTCCGATCAGTTGAATCACAGCCCCAGTCAGCATCTGTGAAACATTCAAATAGATTAAAGTTAGAAGAAAACGATATTTTCCCGTCAGGATGTTTTTTTAGATATCTTAGAACATGCTTGGCGGCACGGAAATGCTCTTCATGGGGGTGATTATTAAATTGGGATAATCGTGATACGACATGATTGAGGTCAGGTCTCGTTATAACCGCAAGGTACATCAGTGCTCCAATTAAACTTTGATATCTCTTAACATCTAAGCCTTCGCAATTCTTTTCGCATTTCATCAAGACAGTTCCGCTTGGTAATGGTGTAGAAGCTGGCTTACAGTTTTCCATGCCCCATCGCTTCAAAATTTCTTCGGTGTATTTATTTTGGTGTATTGTAATATCTCCTCTCAAGTCAGTCCTGTTGACTTCCATCCCTAAGTAAAACGATATAGGCCCTCGATCAACAGCATCAACATGTTTGTTGAGTTCAACGATAATATTTTTCATTTCAGCTTCATCGGAGCTAGCTACCAGCATATCGTCCACGTAAATAGCTATAATATTAAGAGACGAACCACTTCTTCGAACGTAAACGCATGTGTCTGACTGGCAGCGAATAAATTTCATTTTCAGTAGAATATCATTTACTTTTCCACTCGCGCCCCGCTTGCTTTAACCCATATAAAGCTTTAGTTAATTTGCAAACTTTCTCTTGATGTTCTGGATTCTCAAATAAAGGCGGTTGCAACATATAGACATCCTCTTCAAGGTCTCCATTCAAGTAAGCTGCAACAATATCAATATGATTTACCAAAAGTTTATACTTAGCTGAAAGGGCCAATAATAATCTGATTGTTGAATGACGCACGACTGGTGAAAAAGTATTTTTGTAATCGACGTTCGGCTTTTGACGACAACCCTGAGCAACCAATCTGGCCTTAAATTTTTCTACAGATCCATCTGGCCTTCGCTTTAGAGCGAATACCCATTTGCAGCCTATGATGTTTTTCTTTTCTGGTTTTTCCACAAGTTTCCAAGTTTTGTTTTTTATCAACGAATTAAATTCTAAGCTCATTGCTTCTCTCCACCTTTCCGAATTTTCAGATTTTAGAGCTTCAGTCACAGTTAATGGGTTTTCAACAATAGCATTTAACATTTCTAAACCACCTTCAGTTACATAAATTTTTCTGGGTCTACCTTTCCCACCACTTCTATAAAGTTTCGGCCTTCCTCGCCGTCTTTTGTTTTCAGCAAAAACTTCATCATCGTTATCGGTTTCGTCACTACTGCAGTCATCACCTTCTTTTTCAGATTCCTCTCCTTCTTCAGGTTTTTTCAAAGACACTCCGTCTTTCACATTAGATTCAAAATTTTCCAAAAATAAATGCTCATCTTCTTCTTTCTCATCTAAAATAAAACTTTTTTCAAAGGATTTCTCAAAGAAAATAACATCTCTTGAGATAATAATCTGCTTACTTGCAGGATTATACAATCTATAGCCTTTTGTTGTTGATTGATATCCAACAAATTTCATTTTTTTTACCTTTAGGGAAAAATTTTCCACCTTTCGGCCTTGGACCCTTGTTTAGTATTACTGCGTCACACCCAAATGGTTTCAGATGGAAAACTGAAGGCTTTCTACCGACCCACTTTTCATATGGTGTTCTATTACCCAAAACATTCGTAGGTGAACGATTTCTCAGGTACGTTGCGGTATTGATTGCTTCTCCCCATAACATCTGTGGTAGGCCAGACGATTCTAGCAAACACCGCGCCATCTCCACCAGTGTTCTGTTCGCTCGCTCAGAAACACCATTTTGCTGAGGCGAGTAACTCACAGTAGTTTGGTGTATAATACCTTTCTGCTTAAACAATTCCTTAAATTTCGAATTAATGAATTCTCTTCCATTGTCGCTACGCACGACTTTTATTTGGCGGCCTATCTGCTTCTCCGCGGTCCCAGCAAAAATACAGAATGCGTCAAAGGCATCTGACTTATTTTTAAGAAAATATGTTGATGTGTAACGCGAAAAATCATCTATAAATGTGATGAAGTAAGATGCACCACCTAATGTTTTCGTTGCAATCGGCCCACACAAATCTGTATGCACAAGTTCTAGTATATCATTAGTTTGTACATTTGCATAATTTTTATAAGGCCTTGCAGAAATTTTACAAACAGCACAGGTCATACACTCTAATGATTTTGGCATTTTAATATTAAAATCTTTAAGCATATTGTTTTCACTTAGTTTGTTCAAATCTTTTATGTTTAAATGTCCAAAACGCTGATGCCATTTTATTCCAACATTTTCATTAATTAATCCACAAACGCTTTCCTTTTTTTCATTTGACTTTACATTAGCTATGAACATTTCACCTTTAAGATCAGCTGTTAATATATGTTTTCCGTCTTTGCTCTTCATCTCTGCTTTATTTTTGGCGAATTCGACGAAGTGTCCAGCTTTTATTATTTTATTTATTGACAAAAAATTCGAATGCAATTTTGGTACATACAAAACATTTTTCAATTCAAGATTACAGTGCTGTGTTTTGAATCTTATGTTACCTTTTCCATCGGCTCTAATGCTCTCACCTGATGCTAAAACCAAATTTTGTTTGGTTTCATACAATTTTGTGAAACTCTCTTTTGATCTGCACATATGCGATGTGGCCCCGCTATCTAATATCCACATATCGCCGTAGCAATTTTTATCATTTATTAAAGAGCAGGCATAATCATTTTCTAGTTTTTCTTTGCATTTAGAACGAATGTGACCTCTTTTACCGCAGCGAAAACATTTAAGATTATTACTGCTGCTAACATAACTATCACTCTTACCGTTGTTGTTATTGTTAACCACTTGTGATTTCTTATATTTGCTGTTGCTGTTAAACATCTTTTTATTTCTTTTATAATCATTTTTTGTGTTTGCAGCAAAAACGTTTTCAGAAGGAACACTTATTGTATTTTCTTGTCGCATCTCTTCTTCTAAAATTTTTGAAATTAAAATTTCATATGATGGCAAAATATCTCTACTCTCGATAACCACTACAAAACTCTCCATTTCATCTGGGAGACTACATAATAATAATATCGAAAGCAAATCATCATTGAAAGTGATTCCAGCCTCTTTCAAGCTATCAACTATTGAAACAAACTCATTTAGTTGCGTAGAGAACTTCTCGTTACCTTGAAACTTGAACTTGACAAGTTTTTTGAATAAATTTACTTTGCGCGACGCTGTATTTGATTTATACAATGTGCTTAATACATACCAGGCTGATTTTGCAGTTTTGCAATTTTTGATGTGGATCAGCTCACTAGGCTTTACACTGAGAGTTATCATTGCAAGTGCCTTTTTATCGTTGTTCTGCCAAGTAATCTTTTTCGCGACCTCCGCCGGACAATCCTCATCGACGGTGTCCCACATATCCATAGTGATTAACAAGCTTTTCATTTGTAAGCACCATGTCGCATAGTTTTCACCATTTAACTTTTCAATACTTGTGACCCCACTTGCCATTTTACCTTGTTTTTTATCTCCGGATAAAACACGAACCCGTACACTTGCACCTTGCCGTACTTAACCTCAACTTCTTAGTTGATATGAAAATTTCAATAATTAATTATTCCAATATATTGTTACCAACGTTTCTGGGCCCATAACCTTTGTTGGTTAATTCAGAGGTGTAACAAAATATCATGGAAATAAAAACCCGTGGAATATATTAAAAAGTTCAGTAGATAATGTTTATTTGCAAAAATAATATTATAGGTAAATTTTATGTATATATAGATTTGACCTTTACAGTTTGAAAGAACATTCTGGAATAAAATATGTAGTATATATTTAATTGTAGGTACATATGCTACCGTTAATCAAGTATAACAATTATCATAACTTTTCGAATAGAGTTGTATGCATTTGGCTTGTATACAGCGATGGAAATATTCAACAATTATATATATATATATATATATATATATATATATAATATATGAAGGAATTATATATATAATATATGAAGGAATTTAATCGCTCATAGTATGTAGTATTAGATTTTGATCCATAATTTTTTTTTGCTGAAGTTTAAATTATCTTATCACAATACAAAAAAAAAAAAAATCATGGATAAAGAAAATTAAGGAGGGGGTACTGTAGTATATATATAAAATTAATGGTAAAAGATTTGATACTCTTAAGTTACTTGCTACTGGTTTTGCGACAATTGCAGTTATAGTTAAGTTAAGGTACTTATAAGAATTGTAAAACATGTTTTGTCACTGATCGAACTAGCTTGCCCGTGAACAAACATATATTGGAATTTATATAAAGTATTGTTAAGCATTAAGAAAGTTAAAGTTCTTACACAAGTAAAGAAATTAATAGATGACAAAATAGTGGAACAATCATATTCTGAATATAACAGCCCAATTCTGTTGGTACCAAAGAAATCACTACCCAACTCAGAAGGCAAAAGATGGAGACTCGTAATAGACTACAGGCAAATAAACAAGAAATTAGTAGCGGATAAATTTCCATTACCAAAAATAGATTATATTTTAGATCAACTTTGAAGAGCTAAGTATTTTTCTTGCCTTGATTTAATGTCAGGATTTCATCAAATAGCCCTAGATAAAAATTCACGACACTTAACGTCGTTCTCCACAACTAACGGTTCTTACAGATTTACAAGATTACCATATTTTAAATTAAATTGCTCCTAGTTATTTTCATAGAATATGTCATCATTCAGTGGACTTAAACCCAACCAAGCGTTTCTTTATATGGATGACTTAGTCGTCCTGGGGTGTTCTGAAAAACACATGCTTTCCAAAATGTTTTCGATCTATGTCGCAAATACAACCTTAAATTACATCCTGAAAAATGTTCATTCTTCATGAAAGAAGTGACATACCTTGGTCATAAATGTACAGATAAAGGGATATTACCAGATGATAGTAAATACTCCATAATTAAAAATTATCCAACACCAACAGATGCGGATAGCGCAAAAAGATTTATCGCGTTTTGTAATTACTATCGAAGATTTATAAAAAAATTTTCTGAATACTCCAGACATTTATCATGATTAACCAGGAAAAACATTCCGTTCGAATGGACAAAGGATAGTGATTTCGCGTTTAAGTACTTAAAAAAGGCATTAATGAGTCCTACTTTGCTACAATACCCAGACTTTACAAAAGAATTTTGTATCACAACAGACGCAAGCAAATATGCTTGTGGAGCAGTGTTAACCCAAGAATATGGTGGTAAACATTTACCAATAGCATACGCCTCAAAAACATTTACTAAAGGCGAAAGCAACAAGTCAACAATTGAACAAGAATTAACTGCCATACATTGGGCTATAACGCATTTCAGACCATACATATATGGAAAACATTTTCTTGTCCGTACTGACCATAGACCACTATCTTATTTATTGTCGATGAAAAACCCAAGCTCAAAATTAACAAGAATTAGACTTGATCTCGAAGAATACAATTTACAGTTGATTCTTTTGTCTAATTTTTTTAACCTTTTTTCTTTAATAAATAATATATTTGTTTGAGTCTTGAGGTTAATTTATATTAATATTTGATATTCGATATTTCGCTAACCATCGGTTAGCTTCTTCAGGAAATTATTTAGTTTTGTCAAAAATTTTCTTTTCAATTAGTATATACAACATTTTTTTAACAACATAAATCAAAAATTTTAAATATTAAAAAATACTAACTCTAAAATGTGTAAATAGTTTAAATTAATACAATTTTAAATATTGAAACATACTAAATCTAAAATGTATAATTATTATAAATTTTAATAATATAATGAAAACCGATGTGTGTGTATTAACTACAAAAAAAAATGATAGCTGATGGAGAAGATTTTATTAAAACTATTGAGAATAGGGAAGAACAAGAAATAGCAAGAAACACATTTACAATAATTATTAATAATCACTTAAATAAAATGAGGATTAATAATAGAGATAGGTACACATTAGAAAAAGTGAACGAAACTAAAAGTTTTTTAAAAAGAAATAGAGATATATTAATTCTTAAATCTGACAAGGATAATACAACGGTTGCAATTAATAGACATGATTATAATCTAAGAATTGAAAATATTTTAAGTGATAACTTTAGTTATAAAACTCTGAATAGGGATCAGACAGGAAAACTACAAAAGAAAAATAATGAATTAGTAGAAGAACTTTTCAAAAAAAAGATTGTAACAACACTGGAGAAGAATAGACTTAAAACAATGACTGCAGTAGCTCCTAGATTGTACGGACTACCTAAAATTCATAAAGAGGGATTTCCATTGAGACCTATTTGTTCATTTATAAACTCACCATCTTATGAACTTAGTAGATATATTACAAATATTTTGAAAAAAATCAATGAAAAATCGGTATATAATATAAAGAATTCATTGGATTTAAAAGAGAGATTAAAGAAAATTAAGTTAGACACAAATGATAGACTTATTTCATTTGATGTAGTGTCTTTGTTTCCAAACGTCCCAATAGACTTAGCTATAAATGCAATAGAGGAAAAGTGGACTTTATTGGAAAGATTTACTAAAATAGATAAAAATTTGTTTTGTAGAATTTTAAAATTTTGTATAGATGACAATAGATATTTTAAATTAGATGACAAATTTTATTTTCAACAGAAAGGATTACCTATGGGTTCTCCAGCATCACCAGTTGTAGCAGACATTGTTATGGAAGAGTTGTTAAATACATGTATTAACAATCTTGACATTAAACCTAAATTTATTACAAAATATGTAGATGATTTGTTTTGTATTATATCTGAGAATGGAATTGAGGATATGTTAGATACATTAAATAGTTTTAATAGTAATATTACATTTACAATTGAGAAAGAATGTAATTTACAGTTGCCTTATTTAGACACGTTAGTTATGAGGAGAGATAACAATATAGTAATGGATTGGTATCAAAAGCCAATAGCTTCAACTAGGATAATTAATTATTATTCCAAACACAGTAAAAGAATTATAATTAATACAGCAAAAAACTTGATAGAAAAAGTCTTAACAATTAGTGATAGCGTATTCCATATAAAAAATAAGAGAAAAATTAGAGAAATTCTTATTGAGAATGACTTTCCAGAAAAATTAGTTTATAGTTTAATAAATCAATATAAGAAAAGGATAACAAATAATACAAGTAATAACACAGAACCAAAATGTTATAAATCCTTAATTTACATACCAGAAATATCAGAAAGATTAGAGAAATCAAATATATTTGATACTCAAAAATATAAAATGGCTTTCAAAACATATAGTACCAACAATAAACTATTTAGTAATATGAAAGATAGAGTGACAAAATGGGATAGATCAAATATAGTTTATAAAATACCATGTAAAGGGAATGGATCTGTCAATTGTAATGAGGTATACATAGGTACAACAAAAAATAAATTAAAAACCAGAATAACAGGACATAAAAGTAATCAAAAATATAGACACATTAATTCAGAAAAAACAGCATTATCATCTCATTGTTTTAAATTTAATCACTATCCTGACTTTGAAAATGCATCAGTTTTAAAAACAGAAAGTAATTATAAACGAAGACTTTTGTTAGAAATGTTAGAAATTATTAATATAACTGTTAGAGAACGAATGAACTTTAAGATAGATACTGACAATTTAGCTCAAAACTATAGATATTTAATTCATAGAAATTAAGTTATTAGAATTATTTGTTTATGTTAAATTATATGCACAATATATAAAATATTTTGACATATGCATTAGGGTGGAGCGATATTTTTTTTTTGAGCAAGCGCTTTTTAATACCTGCAAAAAGTTGCTCTTTTAACTCCTAAATATACACACAAAATTTCATTTCACATATGATATATATAGAGGTGCCCCCAGCATCGTTAAGTTTGGCAAAATTCTTGAATTTAGTTAAAAAAATACATATATTTAAGAGGGAGCGATTTATTTTATATTTAGCAATCGCTTTTTAATACCTGTAAAAAATTGCTCTGTTATCTCCCAAATATACAAAGCAAAAGTTCATTTGGCACATGATATATATAGAGGTGCCTCCAACATAATTAAATTTGGGAAAATTCTTTAATGTAGTAAAAAAAATCACATATATTTTCTGCATGTCATAAGACATTATGAACATTGTCCTGCTAGAATAAGACAAAAAAAGTTAATATTGAAACGTACCTGTTGAGACGCGGACTTGTGAGACATTGCGGATTTGATTTCACAACTCTTTTCAAACGATATTCGAACGTTATCAGTCAACTCGCGCGCGTTTGTTTTCTTTTGTGAGACCCTTTGATTTTTACGGCTGAGATCAAGAAATAAGATTTATGTAAATAGTATTTTTAATATCCTCTTTACGGTTCAAGTAATTATTGTAACATTTTAGCACATATAATTTCTCTTTACAACAGTAAAATGTCTCAAGTCAAAACACGACAAATGCAAACCTGTCCTGTTTTCGGGTTACCAGAGAGGCTACCAGTATCTCAATTACCAACTTATAATGACGTTATGAAAAATTACCTCTTCATTAAATATGAAATAAAGCCCAATAAAATAGCAAAAGAGCCGACCGTTCGTGACATATCTGTTAAATTGGGTCAGGAAGTTTTAGAAATGTGGCAAAAAGCATCGCTACCAACGGTCAGTCTTGAGAGAATACTACAACTTATTCGTTCCTACCATGACAAATATAGGGACTTAATGAAACCTTATAAAGGCCGTCAAACAAACAAAAATTACCAAGAAAAGAGTAAAAGATTTATAGCTGAGTCACACAGATTATTTGATATTTGCAGTTGCAAATGCATACTTGTCCAAAATTGTATGTGTTTAAAAGACAGACGTGTTCCAAAGGAAGAAATACATTTTTTAATTGATCAAAGAACAACAAGAAAAATGATGATAGGCGGTGTAGATGTGGTCGCAACTATAAAAAATAAAAATAAAACAAGAAAGAAAAGAAAAAACTTTATTTCGTAACAGAGATATAACTGATTTTGACAAGCCGTGTTGTTCTGGTTCTTTACCTGATGACTTTACAATCGAAAGCAACAGTTCAAGCGATAGCATCGCTTCTAGCTTTTATCTTGAAACGTCAAAGCAATTAGTTTCGCCGCCACCAAAAAAAAAAGAACAAATTTACCATCATTAGCCCTTGCATGTGATCGTACTGGAGTCTCTGACAGAGCCGCTGCCATTATAGTAGCTTCTTCTGTGTTAAAAATGTTGGCATTATTTCATCAACCGATCCAAGTGGTGTCATTGATCGTTCAAAGTTGCGCCGTGAAAGAACAAAGGTCAGAGCAGCTTTACAGGATGCAGATCGCAAGAAAATAGTACGCGGTATGTATTTCGATGGCAAAAAGGATACAACTTTGATTAGTATCCAGAAGAATGATAAATTTTTCAGAAAAAGAGTACTAGAAAACCATTATGTGACTTACAAAGAATATGAAAAATAGGGAACTTTTCCTAATTTTCAATTGTGTTGGGGCACCTCAAAACATCAAGACAAGTAAGTAATTTTTCGTACGTTTAATTTACTCACTGAAAGGCAACTTTTTATCGCTATTGCGTTGAAAAAAAACAAAGAAAATTTTTTTCATACATTATCACTCCACCATAATATGCATGCATGTATAAATTTAAAATTGATAATAATAATTATGTTAAATTATTTGCGTTGTATGCATATGTTAAGATAATTTACCATAAGCTTTATGACGTATTATGTTTAAAAAATTTTTTATAAAAAAAAAAAAAAAAAAAAAAAAAACATTTTTATAATTTTGTTTACAATTAATTACGTAACATTAAAAGAATTGTAGTTAACACACAGATCGGTTTCATAATATTATTATATATAATTAAAATTTATAGTATTTATACATTTTAGAGTTAGTCTGTTTTAATATTTAAAATTTTACTAATATATAATATTTATTTAATTACACAACATTAAAAGAATTGTAGTTAATACACACACATCGGTTTTCATTATATTATTATATATTATTAAAATTTATAATAATTATACATTTTAGATTTAGTATGTTTTAATATTTAAAATTGTATTAATTTAAACTATTTACACATTTTAGAGTTAGTAATTTTTAATATTTAAAATTTTTGATTTATGTTGTTAAAAAAATTTTGTATATACTAATTGAAAAGAAAATTTTTGACAAAACTAAATAATTTCCTGAAGAAGCTAACCGATGGTTAGCGAAATATCGAATATCAAATATTAATATAAATTAACCTCAAGACTCAAACAAATATATTATTTATTAATTTTACAGTTGAATATCTTAGGGGAAAAGATAATTATGTTGCCGACGCATTATCCTGAATTAGAATAAATGACCTAAAAACATGAATAATAAAACTTGTTCTATATTAAGAGTCACGACTAGATCGATGACCAATGAAAAAGAAAAACGGAAGGATAGAAAATTATCAACAAACAGCATATGAATACTAATAATAAGAAAAATAATGAGCCCAGTATATATGTACCATTAAATAACACTAACGTCAGAAAATATTACAAACTAAAGATTTCTCCCGGAAGATGTTACATCAAACGAGGAAAATCTATAGTTACATATATACAAATTACTGATTTGTTTACTAAAGGGAACTTTGACTTAGGACAATTTTTCCCTAGGCTCGAATATGTGGCCGGTAAGCAAAATATAAATAAATTACAAGTGGCACCTAGTGAGAAAATTTTCGAATTTATCACAATTAATGAATTTAAAAATATGGGCAATAAAATATTAAAGAATATTAAAGTAGCGCTACTAAATGAGGTGACCCAAATCGATAGTAAGAATGCCAAGGCAATTCTCGAAATAATGCTGAATTGTCACGATGATCCAATAGAAGGAGGACATTGTGGAATATATAGAACAATAGAAAAAATAAAAAGATATTATTACTGGAAAAATATGTCCAAAGACATCAAATTATGTTAAATCATGTCATAAATGTCAAACATCAAAAACAACTAAACATTTAAAAATTCCAATGACCGTTACAGAAACACCAGATAAACCATTTAACACGGTGTATGTAGATACAATAGGTCCATTTCCAAAATCAATTTATGGAAATGAATCACATTAATATGTGACTTAACTAAATATTTAGTAACTATACCAATACAAAACAAAAGCGCTAAAACAGTCGCTAAAGCGATTTTTGAAAACTTTATACTAAGAACAAGGTTTCTGGCCTGTACGACTGTAATTATCAACTTTTTTATGCAAAGACCGGCGCTAGACCCAGGGCGTGCATACTATCTCTAGTGGTAGCACTAATTGCAACAATAGAGGTAATGAGTTATTTGAATATTTAATGGCTTTAGATCATCCTGATCCTAACCCCATAACATTTAGAAATAGAGTCAAACGGACTGGTCAAGATTTAGGTCTACTCAACAAAACAAACTCGCAAACTATCCACCACCAGTAGATACTGTAGGGCGCATAGATTCGGAGATAGATAGACTAAGTACTGATAATAGGGAATCATTTGAGGACAGTTGTCCACTCAGAAATAGGCGAAACCCTGGAGACAGGAAAACTTATAAATCTCAGGAGAGAAACAAGGAGGCTTTTTAACAGGGCCCGTAGGAAGGGCTGGATATATACTGGGAAGAATATAAAAGTAAACTTAACGTATTTAAGTATAAAATTCAAACCAAAAAAAGTTTGGGTTAGGTATGATGAAACAAACCTTTCTGTAAAATGGGACATGAAGAAAATAATCAAACGGTAACACGGGTGTTAAAAAGAATAATGTGTTAACTTCAGTTTGATACTGTTCTCGTATTCATTTTCCAAATAATATTTGTTTAAATAAGAACTGTTATCATATTCAACTAAGCCACCTAATAAGTGGTGACAAACACAATACACATGAGCACTGATGATGAAAGCGTTGCGGGCTTCGAAAACAGCTGTTCTGTTCTGCTGTGTAAGTTGAATAACTAAAAACTGATGTTGACTTTCCTTTGTGCCTTTAAAAAACAAAAAATTTCGAACAATTAGCCTAGAAGTCATAGTTCAATTTAATATAGCAATATTATTGCTCGTTAAAATACTTACTACAAAAAAAAACTTGATTCTTTGCAAAAATAAATTTGTTTTTAAAAAAATTTTTTAACCTCTTTTTGACCCGTGTAAATAAAACTATTTTTATTTGTTTTGTTGATCTATATATTTCGAACCTCTCGGTTCATCTTCAGGATCTATTAAAAATGTTTTATTTTAAATTATTTTATAATATTATTAATACATAAACATTTTTTACATAATTCCTTTGTTTTATATGAAAATTATTTTAATAAATGTAAATATATTTTAAACATATCATATATAAATTTTTTTTTATATAATTGAAAACTATAAGCCTACCTCTTTATTATAAATTTTAAGTAATTATTAGATTACAGTAAATAACCGATGGACTTTTCATCAAACAATTGTTTATAAGTAACGCCTCTTTTTTCTTATGCTCTTTAGTTTAGTCGTTCAACAGACTTTGGCGAGTGCACATGTGCGATTGTTGCTTAGCGATTTTTTCCAATCACAGTGGATAATGCAATGCAACTAACATATTCAGCCCAATTATCAATACAAATTCCGGGGGAAATTTTTCCCTTTTCTCATTCCTCCTATTGTGAATTACAATTTCCTCCGGATTTTTTCCCCCAGGGAAAAAAGTGAGAGTTCTATAATAATAAAAAAGGGGAAAAACGGTAT
Organism: Linnaemya tessellans; assembly: GCA_951800035.1. NCBI lineage: Eukaryota > Metazoa > Arthropoda > Insecta > Diptera > Tachinidae > Linnaemya > Linnaemya tessellans. Next base: position 3,037,986 of record OX637538.1, read on the forward strand.
TATTTCATTCGAGTTTTTTCACCAGCAATTTTGAAGGGAGATAAAGAAAAATGTAAAAAAAACAAAAAAAAATTGAATTTATGCCAAAAATTGCAACATTTTACCCTAAGTGCTTTGGCTGGTCAGTAGGCTCAACTGAGAATGCCAAAAAAAAAGATGAGGTGGAGCCAAAAGAAGAGAGGGAATCATAGATCATTGCATCTCAAGAGCGCTCCTCATAAGCGGTTGTATAAAGATGCTGCTGCTGCAGATAAACCTCCATCGGAGCAAAACGGCGACTCAAGCCATGATAGAGCAAGTAACTAAAGGTAAGATACACGTTGTGTTCATACAGGAACCATGGACAATTAAAAACAAGGTTTCTAGCTTGTACGACTGTAATTATCAACTTTTTTATGCAAAGACCGACCCTAGACCCAGGGCGTGCATACTATCTCTTGTGGTAGCACTAATTGCAACAATAGAGGTGATGAGTTATTTGAACAAAGAAGTATGTAGTGATTAATAAATAATGTTCATATTTAAAAATAATTTAAAGAATGTAGCAAAAGAAATTATCATCTTAACATGCCGGCCTCCTTAATATACGGTAATGTATATTCAATCTTCAATGGGTAGTGGGTATAGTTTGGTAATGGCGCGTTTGTAGACTCCATTCTGAGTTTTTATTTCCGCTACACGATGCACCCCATCATGTCCAGGTATAGTTGAAATTATTCTGGCTAAAGCCCACTTGTAAGGTGGCATATTGTCATCTTGTACCACGACGAGGGTATTTGGTTTTAATGGCGAGTTATTTGTGGTCCATTTATACCGCTGCTGGAGTAAGTGGAGATATTCTTTTGACCACCTATTCCAGAATATTTGTTGTAGCTGTTGCAGCCTTCTGAAGTGTTGTAAACGACAGTATTTAAGATTAGTAATGTCAGGTTCCGCGAAGGAAGTCAAAGGCTGACCAATTAGAAAATGGCCTAGTGTGAGCGCTTTAAAATCATTTGGATCAGACGACAGCGGTGTTAGAGGTCTAGAATTGAGTATTGCCTCAATTTGTGCGGTAACTGTAGTCATCTCTTCAAACGTTAAAGTTGCATTGGCCACAGCTCGTACTAAGTGATGTTTGGTCTGTTTTACGGCGGCATCCCATAAGCCGCCAAAGTGAGGAGATCTTGGTGGGACTGTATACCACTCTATACGGTCTTCTTGACAAAGTTTAAATATCTCAGCCTTGTGACTTTCACTTTCAAATAGTTTTTGGAGTTCGGCTAATTCGTTTTTTGCTCCCAGCAAATTAGTGGCATTGTCAGACCAAATTGTTTTACACAATCCCCGACGCGCTATAAGCCGACGTAATGCAGCAATAAAGGCAGTTGTAGATAAATCGCTTACTGTCTCGATATGCACCGCCTTTGTTGTAAAGCACACAAAAATACATATATATGGTTTGATTGGTGCACGTCCACGAATTTTGGAATGAATATAAACTGGACCACAGAAATCAATTCCAGTGGTTAGAAATGCACGACCTGGTGTTACTCTATCCTTAGGAAAACTACCCATCATAGGATCTTTCTTAGTTGGTTTTGTACGAAAGCACCTAATACATCGGTGTATGGAATTTCGGCAGATATGTAAGTCGCTAAGGGGCCAGTAATTTTGCCTGATGATCGCTAAGCGAGTGCGTGCGCCGGCGTGCATGTGCTTAAAATGATAAAAAAGAGACCAACTGTTTTGTGAACTCACATTTATTTGGTAATATAATAGGATGTTTTGATTCGTAAGCTATGTTACTATGGTGTAAACGCCCTCCTACACGAATAACACCATCTCCATCTAGCAAAGGTGATAAGTTTTTAATTGAACTGGAATTTTCAACATGGCCATTTTCTTTCAGAGATTTGTAATCAGTAAAGAGATGAGAACGCTGACTGTTTATTATTAACTTGATTCGAGCCGCATCTTGTTCAGATACTTGTAGAGGACCTGATTTGCGCTTTTCTACTAGGAATCTAGCGTTGTTGTAAAATCGAATACAATATGCAAAAATGCGTTCTAGTTACAGGAGAGATCCGCGATTGAGGACAGTTGTTGACAAATCTTTATAAGTAGGTTTTGATGCCAAAAATACTAGTCTATTTGGTCTTCTTTCAGGTATCTCGTCGTTTTTAATATTTGGAGTTTCAAATGAAAAGGGAATATGTAATGCATTTTGTAAAAATTCTGTACTGTTTTCCATAATGATGACACCAAGAAATCATTAGGCATTAGTCCACGGGAAATAAGATCTGCAGGATTTTCCTTGGTATTGACATAACTCCATTCATCACTACGAGTAAGCTCTTGTATTTTGGCTATGCAGTTGGCTACGAATGTGGTCCAAGTATAAGACGGGTTTGAAATTCAAGCTAAAATTATTCTCGAATCAGTGTAGAAATATCTGCCCGTTACGGTAATCGGCAATATGTATAATAAGGAATGGATTTGTATAGATTTCATTGCCTTATTCGTCATTAAATGTCGAGGAGCCCGATAGTCATTTAGTGCTTGCAGTTGTAAAACGTAATTTCTCCAGCGCGTCTCATAGTCGCCTTCTAGGGGCTGGACCGACTAATCCAAGAGGATCAAATATTCTACCAAGATTCGACAGAACAGTGCGTTTTGTAATTATTTGTGAATATTCAAAAGCAAGATGATAGACAAAAGTGTCGTCGTTGGGTTGCCAAATAAGTCCTAGTGTTTTGACCAGTTCGTTTTTTTTCCAATTTGCATATATGGCTCTTTATTTTCGTCAGGAATTCTGTCCAGTAGTATGGATTTATTTGAGCAATATTTTCTTAAATAAGAACTTTCTGGAATTTCATCACCAAGATGTCCAACTCGAGTCGTATGCTGTAGGTTTTCATATTCACAGTATTGACGTTTGAGGTCCTCATTTTTTAAAAGTCTTTTTTCTAAGGTGTGAAACCGACGTCTGTTTCAAAGAATCACCTAATAACGTAGGTGGACTTCTGAATGGAAGACGTACAATAAATTTCCCATTTTCAGACCTTTTTACTGTTGAATCAAAATGAAGTTCGCAAAGTTTTTCTTCGGCAGTAAAAATTTTAGAGCAGCTAGTGTGCGATTCAACTTTCCAGAACTGACGAATGATTGTTTCTAGAGCAGACGTGGGAGAAATATTGAATTTTATGAAAACTTACTTGTTTTGGACATATTATTCTCCCGGTGAGTATCTTGGCTGGATAGTATTGTGAAGGACTGAAAGTCCATTCCCAAGTCGAATTGATTCACCGATGAAAAGATCTAATAATATTTCAGTTCCTATTAACATGTCTATTCCCTGTGATTTATAAAATAAAGGGTGAGATTTGGTGGTAAATTCCAATCAGAGATGTCGAAATCTAATTCAGGCTGACGATCGCTAATACGTGGAAGAATATAAAATTGTAATTCAGTTGAGAAATCAGAACAATTGGACTTAATGATTGTTGATATGGAGTGTCGAACTTCAGCATTTATGTCACCAATTCCACCAATTTCCGTTTGGTTCAGTTGACGTTTGATTCCCAATCGAATTGCTAAAGGCTCGGTGATAAATTTGAGTTGCGATCCCGAGTCAAGTAAAGCTCTATGCAGAGAAGTAAAATTCCATTTATTTGTTACCTGTATTAGCGAAGTAGCCAAAAGTATGGTAGACGACAAATTTGTAGAGTTTGTTGCTTTAAAAGCAGTTAGTTCTGTTAAAGCGTGGTTGATGTCACTAATGGTATCTTGGGCAACTACTGGCGTAATATTTTCAAGGTTGTGTTGCTCCTCAGTAGATAGTCAGGCCAATTGAGAACTGCTAGATGTTGGTGGCTGACGAGTTGAGTGCTGTGTTGTTGAAGACTGAGGTTTGTTAAGATGAAAAGTGTTATAGTGCAATAACGTATGATGAAAACCTTTACACTCTTTACATTTTTCCGCTTCACATGACTGATATGTGTGACCTGATTTGAGGCAATTATTGTATAAGTTCCTCTCGTGAATGGCATCAAAACGTTGTTTTGGTGGCAATGTGAAAAATTTGCGGCATCTATACATGAGATGATTTATTCCCGTACAATAACCACACTTCTTCTGTTGATTTGCGTGTTCTGATACGGCTAGCGATGTTCGAACTTTTTTGTGTGGAACTTGTTTGACAGTATTTGATGACGTATTCGATTGTTGGCGATTTGACAATCTATCTTCTAAATGATTGCATCTTTTTTCTAAAAATGTTGTTAATTCATCTAAAGTTGGAACTCGATCGGTGGTTGCTTCATCATTCCATTTGTCCAGAGTGCTTTTATCAAGCTGGGATAAAATGATTTCCACAAGAATATCAATCAAGTCCCTTAATGCTGATGCTGAAACCTTTGTAATAGGTGTCACATTAAGCAAATGTCTAACATGTTCACGAATGATGAGTGGTTTCTTTTGGTATTGATCAGTTAAAAGTTTCAAGGCTACCTCATAATTTTCTGCAGTTACATCTATAGACTCGATTCTGCGCAATGCTCCAAGTATGTTGGTTGCTTCTTCTCCAGCCTCAAATTCCTCGATCACCGATTGAACATTTTCGAAATCATTGAGATATTTTTCTAGTGCTTGTACTCTTAATTCCACTTCGTGAATGGAGGCAGTGCTCAACTTATTGTTTACAAAATCTTGAATTCTTTGCTGCTGGGAGATTAGAGTTGCACGTTTAGTTTTATGTTTAGCTAATTTAGCTTCAGCCATTGTTACTGAAATTTTATTCTTGCGAGTGATATATAATCTTACACAAGTCTAGCTTATTTAATGCAAATAAGAACAAGTAAAAGTGCTATATTCGGCTGTGCCGAATCTTAAATACCCTTCACAGATGTAATTCTTCTTTCTTTCTTGCCAAAACAGAAAGTAGGTTTAATTAAAAAATCAAAACGATGTTATCGGTAACTTTTATTTTTAAGAAAACGTTTAAATTTTTCGGCTAGGAAGCTAAATGTTTGGCTTTTCTTATATCTAATAGCTATGAACGTCATTCAAAAATATGAAATATGTTTAAATTACAAACAAAACAAAAAATCCGTTTCATGTACCCCAAAACTTTCTAATTGTCCAACCGTAGAATCGTCTTTTAGATTTTGTTGGTTTTTCATACCAGTTTACTTCTTTATAAAGTAGGTATAATTCATCATAAAAATCAAAAATAACATATAAAATGGCTGCTTTTATGAATCAGCAAATGTCGATTTTCCAACCCTGGAACCGAATTTTTAGTTTTTAAAATGTTTATTACCAGTTTAATTCTTAGCGAAGCATAAAATATGTTTAATTCACTCAAAAAAACCAAAATTGGGAACTTATATGGTTACTTTTATGTACCGAAAAATTTCGATTTTCCAACCCTGGAACCGAATTTTTAATTTTTTGATACTAACTAAATTTTTTCTGAAATATAAAATAGGGTTAATTCACTAAAAACACAAAATTTGGAATTTATGTTAATTTTAATACTTTTATGTCCCAAAAATAATTCAATTTTTCAACTCTGGAAGCGTATTTTTATTTTTTAACAATGCAATTCTTAGTGAGGTGTAACATAGTTTTACTTGACAAAAAAATTAAAACTTTTAAACGTTTTGGTCACTTTTATGTACCATAAAATAATTCATTTGTCCAAATTTGTTCTTCCTGAATTATAAAACAGCTTTAGTTAGCAAAAAGAAACAACATCAATTGCCTTCTTGGTTACTCTTATGCAGAATAAATAAATCAATTTCCCAACCCTGGCAACGAAATTTAAATTTTTTTACCACTGCAACTCTTAATGAGGCATGAAATAGTGTTATTTAAGAAAAACTTAATATTTGTAACCATTTAGGTAATTTTTATGTACCACAAAATATTGCAGTTATCCAACTCTGGAATATAAATTTTAAATTTTTTTAGTTTTTGATATAAATTTTCTTTTTCCTGGATTAAAAAATAGTTTCAATTAGTAAAACAAACAAGGTCAATTGCCTTTTTGGTTACTTTTATGTAAAAAAAATCAATTTCCCAACCCTGGAAGTGAAATTTAAATTTTTTTAAACTTTCTTTATAAATGCAAATCTTCATGAGGTATAAAGTAGTTTTGTTTATGAAAAACTCGAATTTTGAAACCATTTTGGTTATTACATGAACTACAAAATATTGCATGTACCAAAAATATATTAATTTTTCCAACCCTGGAAACGAAATTTTAATTTTCTTTTTGTTTTTTTATCAGTGCAACGCTTCTTGAGGTATAAAGTAGTTTTATTTAAGAAAAATTGCAAATTTTTTACCATTTTGGTAACTTTCATGTACCATAAAATATTGCACTTGTCCATCCTTGGATTCGAAACTTTAATTTTTTTAAATTTTGGATACCAATTTTGTTCTTCTTAAATTATAAGACAGTTTTAGTTATCAAAAACAAAAAAAATAACAACATCAGTTGCCTGTTTGATTACTTTCATGTATTAAACAAATTCAATTTCCCACCCCAGGAAGCAAAATTTGAATTTAAAATTTCCTTTTCTTTTTGCCAATGCAAATCTTCATGACGTATAAAGAGGTTTTGTTTAAGAAAAACTTAACATTTTTAACAATTTTAGTTACTACATGTACTACAAAATACGGAATGGGCCGAAAAAAAATTTTTAATTTCCCATTCCTGAAAATTTTTTTTTATTTTTTTAGTTTTTAGTACACCATTGAGACTTCCCAAAGCACGAAATAGGTTTAATTTACAAACATTAAAAAAAATAATTGATTTCTGGTATAAATTTTGCGTCAAGAAATAGGTGTAAGCTTCCCAGCTCTAGAACCATACTTCGGATCTTTCTGAATTTCATTAGCAGCCTGTTTAAGTTCATTCCCAATCCAACGGTTCAAGAACGAAGTCTCTAGCTCTTCTGGGGGCTTGGGAAAACCGATTTCACGTACAGACGGACATCGTTCAATCGTCATCGCTATTCATAATGATCCAGAATATATATACTTTATGGGGTCACATGTGCATATCGAAGAAATTACACACGGAATGACAAACCTATATATACCCTTTCACTTTTTTGTGAAGGGTATAAAAATTTAATGTTTTGTCAGAAATTCTTCTTTTTTTTGTAATTTTTTGCCAAAAATTTCAAATAAGGGACAAAAAATTTACCGCTATGGGTTCAATTTAATTGGTTTTCTTGTTGTTGTTATTTTTAACGAATAGACTCGAAACCAGATCTTTCGTTAACTTGCCTTGAGTAGTGTAATTTGTTGTTTTATTTTTAAATATTCTTTTAATATTTCTTCACTACATTGCAATGTGTTGAATCTCTGCCGACGTTCTGGATCCCCGTTTGTTTTTATATTGCGTTTAATACGACTTATTTATTTATTGTATGCAAATTTGTTAGCAGTATTGTATTCAGATCTTGCTACAGCATATTTACGAAAATCATCAGTAGCACCACTTCTCTTATACTTAATGAAATATTTATTTTTCTTATTTTTAGCATATCGTAAGTGCTGATTATTCCAAGGTGGACCATTGCTGCGATACATATTTATTTTTGTTACAGTTATATTAATAGCATTATGCAATATTGTGTAAAAGCATGATAACATATTATCAAGATTATCATCAGCAAGCGCAGAATCCCAATTAACATTAGATAAAATACAATTAAGTTCAGTATATTTGTGCGAGTAAAACAGTAGGATTGAAAAGTTTTCAAATCTTGTTTTCTAATCATAAAATTTTTGTTATTCGATAGTGATAAATCAATTTCGAAAGGAGGGTGATGAAGGTCCACGGGATGAGTCACAGGTAGTGTATTAGGTAGATAAAATTCCATAGGAGTATTAACGAAAGCAAGATCAAGAAGATTTCCGGATACATTTATTATATGGTTTAGTTGAAAAAACCCACATCCAAAAAGGGAATGTATAAAATCACACATAATTGTTGGTAACATGTAATTACTATCAAAAGATTTAATCCATTTCACGTTTGGAATATTAAAATCGCCAAGAATAAGCAGTATATCACATACGTCTGATTGATTCAAAACGTAGTTAATAGCGGAAAAATGTTTACTATATACATACCACAAAAGATGAGTTAGGTGACAAATAAGTGTCGATTACCGACATGAATTTTAACTGCAATAAACTCGATTTCCTCAGAGTCATCAATTAAATAATTATTTATAACCTCACATTGGAAAACATCACGGATTGCAATTAGGACACCCCCACCAGGTCTCCGTACACGATCGTATCTAAATATTTGATATTTAGAACATAAAATTTCATTGTTGAGAACACATTTTTTATAACTTAGCCATGTTTCAGAAAACACAATAATATGGTGTGAAAACTCAAAACTGTTTACAAAAAGATTAGATAATTTGGTGTTGAGACCTCTTACATTCTGATAAACAATATTAATGGGATTATCTGTCGATAATTGCATTAGTTTTTTGAGGACAAATCGAGCAGCAAATATCGTTTTCTTTGGCGAAATAACTTTAAGAATTGGGGCATTGTTTGACGGGTTAGAAACAGGAGCAGGTGGATTTGCCTCAATTGAGAGGGATGAACTAGATGATTTATTTGACGGTTTAAAAACAGGAACTGTGGGGCTTGAATTAATTGGAACAGGTGAATTATTACTTATAGTTGATGGTGAAACTGATGGTGCATTGTTTATCAGTACAGCGGGGTTTGAGATAGTACAAGGACTTGTATCAGCTACTAATGGTTGAGCCAACAATGAGGAAGAATGACTGGTGCTGATAATAAGTTTCTTTCTTTTCGGTGAGCACGGAGCTTTTTCAAGAATTTCTTTATATTTAGTGAACTTTTTGTAAAGGTTATTTAAGTCATTATGAATTTCTTTAAACTGAATATTAGTGTTTTTGAAAAATGAGTAAAATTCAATATCCACAGCAATACACTTTTTACAGCACCAGCGTAGACCCCTATCTTCATGTAGATTGTCGACAGTTCGAGCAGCTAAATCAACACATTTAGCGTGATAAACGGAATCACATAGCCAGCAGGAAACCATTGGGTCATCAGATTTATTGCGGCATTTAGGCTTAGCACAAGACATGATATTAAATATTATGGTTGAGATATTTAATATTACTATTGTATACAAATTTTATTTTATATTTAAACACTTGCAGAAAGTGGATCCGGTGTAAACAATTTTATATCGGAAGACAAATACTGGTTTTTGTTATTCTCACGAATTGATTGAACTGAGTAACAGTTATTGTTGTTGCTTTTATGACTACAGTATTAAAATATGCAAGATTTTAGTATTATTGTTGCAATTGTTTGTTTATCAACTTTGAATATGCAAAACGAAAAAATGTGTATGTAAAAAACAATTTAAATTTAATTTGGTGCACAAAACTAAATGCAATTAATAAAATAAAAACGGATAGAGCAATTAATTATCTCTCAGTTAATTTATTTATTTTTGTATAGTATTTTAAACAGTTTACGACAGAATTCAAACAGAGCGAAGCAAAAGCACGTCTTACTCTCACGACTAAGTTCGAATCTTATACTTATACATAAATTAACTAAGAAAAATCTCCAAAATACAAAGTTAAATTGAAAATATTACTATATAAATGAAATTTATTTGTTGGTGGTTAAGCAATGTCTATATGCATTTCATATAGACATTTTCGTATCGAACATACTTTATTTGTTGGTTTTGTTTTGTATGAGTTGCAAGCCTATGTTCTTGTTCTGTTGTTATTTTTGAAAATAGTTTGTTATTTACAAGTTGTGAATTCTCAGATGGTTTTCGGAAGTATATGCATAAGATAAGAGGTTTTTAACTTTTCAAAACTGTGGTTAAAGTCTACTGACGATTTGGTAAAGCACCAATGAAATGCATATAGACATTGCTTAACCACCAACAAATAAATTTCATTTATATATTAGTATTGTGACAACAATGTGTTAAATAGAAAAACTTCATTGAAAATATTACTTTATTAAAATAGGTTCGAAAGCAATATGGTTGGTTGGTTGGTTGGTATACGTGGCTGCCCGCTACACGCAAGCATTCAAGTAGGATCTCTGAGATCCCGTTTTGAAAAACCACTCCAATCGTCAGTGACTACCTATGGAAGCCGTATCCTGATCTCGGGTACGGATGGTTACTAGATCCAACCCGTCGCATTGAGGTATCTAATAAGGTCCCCCAGACCTGTACCTGATAACTCCGCGAGGTCGCCTATAATACTATTGCCTAAGAATTTGTGTCTCGTGTTGTGCAAGGCCGGGCATTCGCAAAGAAAGTGATAAACTGTATCTTCCTTGCTCTGATCCCGACAGCTCCGACAGAATGCACTATGGTTGAGACCTAACCTGCCTGCATGTCTGCCTATTGCCCAGTGCCCTGTCACAACCGCTACGAGCCTTGAGATGTCCCTGCGTTTCCTGTTAATCAATTGTGCCGTTCTATTGTCGTTATAACATGGCCACATGTTATAACGACGTGTTCAGCTTGCGCCACCTGTCCGCCGCTTTCTGCCGGAAATGGCTCTGAATGGTGCTCCTTAGGGTGCCAAACGGCATGTCCACCGATACGGCAGTGGAGACGTCCTTAGCAGATCCAGCCTTAGCTAGCTCATCTGCCTGTTCGTTTCCAAAGAAATTGCTGTGTGCGGGTACCCAGATGAGGGTAGCGTCTATCTGACCCCCCAGTCTGGATAGCAGCTCTTTGCATTGGGCTACCAGAGTAGACGAAGTAGTGAACGACCTGAGAGATAGGAGTGCCGCCTGGCTATCGACAAAGATACCGACTCTACCCTGAACACCCCAATCAATTAACAGCCTCGCCGCCTCCCTTATAGCCAGTATCTCAGCCTGAAATACGCTGGATTCATCTGGGAGACGGAGCGAGAGTCTTATTCCAAGGTCCCTCGAGAAGACCCCAACGCCTACACCACAGATCATCCTTGATCCATCAGTATACACTCTGAAGTTGAATTCCATTTCTAAGTTTCCCCTTCTCCACTCCCGCCTGGATGGTAAGAGGACTTTGAATGAAGTGTTAAAGTCTAAGTGAGGTACTATATAGTCGGTGGGCTTCCTCAGTGTCGGTGGTAGCCGGCCAAGGATTACTGCGTGGCCATAGTCCCTTGACCTCCACCTCCCTGATGCCGCTAATCTTGCCGCACTGCTTGAGGATGCCCGGAGTACATAAAGGTCAATCGGAATTAGGTTTAGTATTGCATTCAGCGCCTCTGAAGGACTAGTACGTAGACAACCAGTAATCCCGATGGAAGCAGATCTCTGTATCCTGTATAGTTGATCTACTACATATTTTTTACTTGTGGCGGGCCACCATACTAACGACCCGTAAGTCAATATAGGGCGTACAACTGCTGTGTACATCCACTTAAGCATTATGGGTTTTAGGCCCCATCTGGAGCCAAACATTCTCCTGCAGGAGTAGTAGGCAACTGTTGCCTTTTTTACTCTATGATGTATATTTGGTTTCCACGATAGCTTCGTGTCCAGGATAACTCCTAGTTATTTTGCAGTGTCCGAGAGGGACAGTACCAGATTATTCAGCCGAGGAAGTTTAAAGCTTTGGGTTTTGGTCTTTGTAGTAAATAGTACCAGTTCCGTTTTGCTAGGGTTTACTCCTAGACCGCATCCTGCAGCCCATCTACTGAGTGTACCCAAGGCGTTGGACATGATATCACTAATCACGTCCGTGAACATCCCTGATACCATTATTACTACATCGTCCGCGTAAGCCACAACTTTAACTCCTGCAGCATCTAGTCTGAGGGGAATCGTGTTAACAACGAGAAGCCAGAGCAGCGGAGATATCACCCCACCCTGTGGTGTTCCTCTACATGCCCATCTTGACATTTCGCTATTACCTAACGCTGCAGTGACATTTCTTGCCTTCAACATAGTAATGATCCAGTTGCTGATGTATTCCTCAACGTCTGCATCCCGGAGAGACTGTTGGATGGCTGCCACTGATACATTATTGAAAGCGCCTTCTATGTCTAGGAAGGCAGCCAAGGTATAATGCTTGTTTTCTAGGGATCTCTCCACGACTCCCACCACCTCATGCAGAGCTGTTTCCGGGGAGCGTCCCTTCAGGTAGGCATGCTGACTATCTGAGAGAATAAACGATCCTTCAAGTCGATGCCTAATATGGGTGTCTTGTAATCTTTCTAGCGTCTTAACTAAGAAAGATGAAATGCTGATTGGTCTGAAGTCTTTTGGGTCCTCGTGACTCCTTTTTCCAATCTTGGGAATGAAAACCACTTTTACTTTCCTCCAGCTGGTCGGAACGTAGTTGAGTGTAAGACAGAGTTCAAAGAACCTAAAAAGCCAGGGAATGACAGAGCCCTTCGCACTCTGTAGCATCTTTGAAATGATGCCGTCAGGACCCGGCGATTTAAACGGTGCGAAGCTGTCAATAGCCCAAGAGATTCTCTCTGGGGATATTAAATCTCTATTGACAGTGTGTTGATTCCCACTAATTGGTAGGATTCCTATGGCCGTGTCAGTACAGCCTGGAAAGTGGGTGTTAGCAGATCCAGCCTTAGCTAGCTCATCTGCCTGTTCGTTTCCAAAGAAATTGCTGTGTGCGGGTACCCAGATGGGGGTAGCGCCTATCTGACCCCTCAGTCTGGATAGCAGCTCTTTGCATTGGGCTACCAGTGTAGACGAAGTAGTGAACGAGAGATAGGAGTGCCACCTGGCTATCGACAAAGATACCGACTCTACCCTGAACACCCCAATCAGTAATCCCGATGGAAGCAGATCTCTGTATCCTGTATAGTTGATCTACTACATATTTTTTACTTGTGGCGGGCCACCATACTAACGACCCGTAAGTCAATATAGGGCGTACAATTGCTGTGTACATCCACTTAAGCATTATGGGTTTTAGGCCCCATCTGGAGCCAAACATTCTCCTGCAGGAGTAGTAGGCAACTGTTGCCTTTTTTACTCTATGATGTATATTTGGTTTCCACGATAGCTTCGTGTCCAGGATAACTCCTAGTTATTTTGCAGTGTCCGAGAGGGACAGTACCAGATTATTCAGCCGAGGAAGTTTAAAGCTTTGGGTTTTGGTCTTTGTAGTAAATAGTACCAGTTCCGTTTTGCTAGGGTTTACTCCTAGACCACATCCTGCAGCCCATCTACTGAGTGTAACCAAGGCGTTGGACATGATATCACTAGTCACGTCCGTGAACATCCCTGATACCATTATTACTACATCGTCCGCGTAAGCCACAACTTTAACTCCTGCAGCATCTAGTCTGAGAAGAATCGTGTTAACAACGAGAAGCCAGAGCAGCGGAGAGATCACCCCACCCTGTGGTGTTCCTCTACATGCCCATCTTGACATTTCGCTATTACCTAACGCTGCAGTGACATTTCTTGCCTTCAACATAGTTATGATCCAGTTGCTGATGTATTCCTCAACGTCTGCATCCCGGAGAGACTGTTGGATGGCTGCCACTGATACATTATTGAAAGCGCCTTCTATGTCTAGGAAGGCAGCCAAGGTATACTGCTTGTTTTCTAGGGATCTCTCCACGACTCCCACCACCTCATGCAGAGCTGTTTCCATGGAGCGTCCCTTCAGGTAGGCATGCTGACTATCTGAGAGAATAAACGATCCTTCAAGTCGATGCCTAATATGGGTGTCTAGTAATCTTTCTAGCGTCTTAACTAAGAAAGATGAAAGGCTGATTGGTCTGAAGTCTTTTGGGTCCTCGTGACTCCTTTTTCCAATCTTGGTAATGAAAACCACTTTTACTTTCCTCCAGCTGGTCGGAACGTAGTTGAGTGTAAGACAGAGTTCAAAGAACCTAAAAAGCCAGGGAATGACAGAGCCCTTCGCACTCTGTAGCATCTTTGGAATGATGCCGTCAGGACCCGACGATTTAAACGGTGCGAAGCTGTCAATAGCCCAAGAGATTCTCTCTGGGGATATTAAATCTCTATTGACAGTGTGTTGATTCCCACTAATTGGTAGGATTCCTATGGCCGTGTCAGTACAGCCTGGAAAGTGGGTGTTGAAAAGAATACTTAGGGATTCCGCGGAGGAATCTGTCCATGACCCATCCCCCCTCTTAACGAAGGTTGGACAAGAGCGGTTTATGGTCAGAGCCCTACTAAGCCTTGCGGAATCCCTAGTTCTATCTATTGACTCACAGAAATTCCTACATGAGCTTCTTTTGGCGACCTTTATAGCTTTTTTATACGTTGCTAACTTGTCCCGGTAAGGCTGCCATGCTTTCTTCTCATAGCATAAATTGAAGGCCTTGCGTGCCTCCTTGCGTAACTTTGAGCGTTCCGAGCTCCATCACGGAGGGTAACTTTTCTTAGTCTTTGTTAGGGGGCAGGATACTTCAAAGGCTTTCGTTATTGCCTTATTAAACGCCCCCACATTGTGTTCAAGTCCATCAATCGTATTCTCGATCTCTGGGACTCTTCTTAGTTTTTGCTTCAGAATCCCATTAAACCTATCCCAGTCTGTTCTCCTCGGATTCCTGAAGCTTTGCTTTTCATTGCCTAATGACGCGACTTCGAAGAATATCCAACAGTGATCTGAGAAGGATCTTTTATTGGATACCCTCCACCTATCAACCAATGGTCTAAATCTATCATTTACAAGAGTGATATCCAGAACCTCTTCCCACCTACTAAACCTGTCCGAACTCGGAAAGATGAAAGTCGGAGAGGAACCGGAGTTACATATGGTTAATTTATTAAGGTTTATGAAATCAAGGATATGCTCACCTCTGTCGTTGATTTCACTGCTACCCCAAATTGTTTGCCTGGCGTTGGCGTCACAACAAAGTATGATGTCCTCATCAGCACCGATAGATCACATGAGAGCTTTCACTTCATCTGGAGGGGCTGCTTTGTCGTGCGCCATGTAGCATGATGCGATAAGGAAGCTGGTTCCATCTGTCAGCTCGACCCTCGCAACTGTAAGGTCCTCAGTACTGAACTGTGAACAGAGAAAGATTTTTATGTGCTTTTTGGCTATTAGACATGATCTGGGCTTACCATTTCCTTTAGCATATAGTACATTGTATGTGGACCTCGGGAACCCCTTGACCTCGGAGTTTGCTACCCATGGTTCCTGCACCATACAAATGTCGATGTTCTCTTCGACTGAGATAACAATTAGGTTATCTGTTGCACATTTCGAGTGCTTCAGATTTATCTGGGCGATTTTTAGAGCCATCGTGCTTATTCTTCAGCTAGCTGCATCCCTCCCAGGAGGTTGTTCGCAGCCTCGACAGCGTCGATCTCAGCTTTAGTTGGGCGGGACACCTTTACCTTAGCGTCCCTGACCCCGAAAAATAGCTTGGAGGCAGGTGCCATTACTGCCATGATCTTCCGTGCGGATGACTGCTATGGTTCTGTAGCTTCAGACACTCTAGCATTTTGTTACCATCCTTCCCCAGTTTTGGTAACCAAATCCTTGCCCGCGGTCTCATCGGTATTTCCTCCGCAGGGATGAGTTTAAGGCTTAACCCATCCCAAGTCTCACTACTCTTAGCGATACTTTCTAAGGAAGTCCTTAGAAAACGCGTCCAAGCACTTGATCACCCTGTACTCCCGGTGTATCTCACCGGAGTCGAAGCGAGGAGCCGGCTTATACTTATTGGAGAGGACGTAGTCCATTACGAGCTCAGTCAATATGGATTCGATAGTCCCCCACTCCGTTGTTACAGGGAGAATCTTCCCATTTTTGGAATTCGCCAAGGCCACAAGAAGGTTATCCTTAACTACCTCGTTAAAGGGCCTTCGAGTGGACGACGAAGATGATGTTGAGGGAGAGGTTGTTTTCTGCACCTTCCTTTTTTTTGCTTCCTGGCCGCCCTCTGTCTGAGAGCGGTTTCTTTTTGAACTTTTTCTTTCGGCTATTTGCTGGGAGGCCGCTCTGGACGTGCTTGGTAGGGAATCCATAAACTTACGATATTCCTCTACCACGGCCTGGTATCTCACCTTATCCTCAGCATCATGCGGGTGCGTGACTCCTTTCTCCGCATTCTTGGCGATCTTGTCAAGAATGAACACGGCCTTGGAATATCTATTTTTAAGGAGCTCTTTCTGGCTCCTTTTTTTGGGTTTTCCCTTCTGCCGGTTATCGGCCTCGATTACCGGTGTTGGGGCACTGTTTTAGTTTGTTGTGTGGATAGCGGAGTACTCTGTCTTTTACCCTAGAAAGCAATATATTTTAAAATCATTTAAATATTTATCTAGTTATTACTTATGTTCAATGTATGTGTTTTATCTTATCTTTCTTATATATATATATATATATATATATATATATATATATATATAAAAGAAAGTCGTGTTAGTTACACTATTTATAACTCAAGAACGACATAACCGATTTGGTTGCAAATCGGTGGGAATTTAGCTTAGAGTAAGGAGATGGACATAGGATACCAAAATGGCGGATATCCCAAAGATGTGGACCATTCCTTTTTATCCACTCCCATGATATGGGTATCAAATGAGAGCGATTTTTGAGAAGGAAATATAAAACATAATAAAATTATTTCAAAAACAGTATGGTGGACGCTTCAATATAGCGGAGCACTAATTTTTTCCATCCACGTGATAAGGGTATAAAACGAAAGGGATTTTTGAGGACGAAATAAAATATAATAAAACCTCTTACAAACAAAAGGGCGCAGCGAGTGGTGCATGGGGACATGGGCACCAAATTTAAGAAGTTTTGGAGGTGGCAACACAAAATATAATGAAATATCTAGAAACACTTTTTGAGACACGCCCCAAAATGGTCATACGACTACTTTTTATACACCACACGATATACGTATCAAATTAAAAGGATTAGTGAGAAGGAAATTGAGACTAAAGTATAGTAACTCCAAAAAAATCTAACAGAGAGATTTATTCTGACTTTATCGACTTGGAAAAACTAAAAAAATCGATTTTGTATTTATTTTCGTTTCGCATTTTCTGTGACGATATATGACTTTCTATATACTTGAGCAGTCGGATTTTAGGCATTGAATTTATAGTAAATTTTTTGTTTCAAATATTTTTATAATTAAGATATATGCCCTTTTCTTTAAAGCAAAAGTTTTATTTTACAGCAATGTAATATAAAAAGGTGTAAATTTCCAATTTCCACTCAAATAACTCGCCGAGCAATGCCGGACGGGTCTGCTAGTATTACATATTAACGAAATAATAAAAGGCCATAAGTGGTTGTTGTATTAGCTATTCTGATTCTTTCATCTTCTTTCATGACATTTTCATTTCATGAATTATGACTGAGCTAAGGAATTAACTGAGCTGGTGAATGAATTTTTTTTTTGTTAAATTATTTTATTGCAATCTATCAATTTATACATAATGATAATAAGCAAATTAGATGAATTGTAAATATGACAGTTGTAGTTGTACCTTTACTATAAGTAAAACTATAAACAAATAGAAAATCAATTCTTTAATATATTAAATTACAATAAACAATTAACAACTGTTTAAAATGACTATAAATTACAGATAAAAATTTTTTTTAATACATAAAAACAAAAAACAAAATAATAATAATAATAATAATAATAAAATAAAATAACATACATTTTACTAATTTCTAAATGGAAGATCTAATATATGACATCTCTTAAGTCTCCTAATTTCATCAGTATCGTCCAATAACATGACAGCTAATGGATTTACATGATTACTGAGTCTATTTAAATATTTTTCACTACAAGAATTAATAGTTTCTTTTACAGTTTTAATATTAAGATCAGTATGGATTGCTTCATTAGTAATATACCAAGGCGACTGAACGACAAGTCTTAGTGTCTTCGATTGGTACCTTTGAATAATTTCAATATTTGAATGACTTGCAGTTCCCCATAACTGTATTCCATAGGTCCAAATAGGTTTTAAAATTGCTTTGTAAAGTCTTAACTTGTTTTCCATATTAAGTTGAGATTTATGACCTATTAACCAATAAAATTTTCTATTCATTAAATTTAAATGCTGTTGCTTGCTTTTTATGTGATGTTTCCAAGTGAGTCTACGGTCCATATTCAAGCCAAGATATTTTACGCAGTCATTTTTAGGTATCTGAATATTATTAATAGTTAAATTTGGACAATCACCCTTGCGAAGTGTAAAAGTTACATGTACTGATTTTTCTGCATTCACTTTAATTTTCCATTTTTTAAGCCATAACTCTATTAAATTTAATTCATTCTGCACATTATTAGATGCAACTGTAGGTAAATTGTCTGCTGCTAAAATTGCCGTATCATCTGCGTATGTTGACATAGTGACATTTGGTGAAGTTGGCATGTCAGCGGTGAAAATTGTGTATAACACCGGACTTAGTACACTACCCTGTGGAACTCCTGCACTGATATCAAACATGTTTGACCTCTCATCTTTAATTTTTACATAAAATGTTCGGTTTTGTATATAAGACTTTATAATTGAATAAACTGTAGCTGGAATGAGACTCTTCAACTTGTACAACAGTCCAATATGCCAGACTCTGTCGAATGCCTGTTGAATATCCAAGAAAACCCCGGAGCAGTACTTCTTTTCTTCAAAACACTTCCGAATAACGTTTACTACTCTATGACACTGTTCAGGAGTTGCATGTTTATGTCTAAAACCAAATTGATGATCTGGAACAATATGTAGTTCTTCAAGAATTGGAGACAATCTACTCAAAAATATTTTTTCAAACATCTTAGAAAAAATACTTAACAAGCTAATCGGTCTAAAAGATGTTATTTCATTTTCTGGCTTATTTGGTTTTTTAATCATTATAATTTCAGCACATTTCCACTGAGAAGGAAAGTGACTTAATCTCAGAATACAGTTAAAAATTAACGTCAAAAATATAATGCCCTTCTTCGGCAAATTTTTAACAACCCTTGCATCTATCATATCATATCCAGGAGATTTTTTTCGTATTTAGATTTTTTATTTGAATCTTAACCTCAGAAAAAGAAATATGTCTCATTGATAAACACTTCTGATAAGATAAACCTAAAAAATTTGAGATTTCTTCATCGTCAACAGGACTACTCATTTGATGTGATTGAAAAGTATTGTACAGATGAGTTGCAAATGCGTGTACCTTTTTTTCGTCTGATCTACACCACGATCCATTAACATCTTTAAAAGGAGGATTTCTTTTTATTGGCTGCTTAATACACTTCGTGGCTTTCCATAAATTGTGATTGTTATTTGATGCTAAATTAATGTTGTCAAAAAACTCCCCAATAGATTTGTTTTTGATAGTATTCAAATGCTGCTTCAGATTTCTTGTTGCTATGTTTAGACGTCTCTTATCAATGGGATTTCTGCTAATCTGCCATACTTTTCTAAGTCTTCTCTTAACTCGAATAAGTTCACGTGTGTGCGAAGAAATTTGGAATCTGTTTTGCATGACAGGTAAAGATATTAGTGGATTCGATAAGAAAGCTGCTTCATGGATTAATTTGGTAAAATATTCAACTGCATTATCTAGCTCATAACCGTTTGTTATAGGTAAATGTAAATTTAAATTAGAATCAATCCAAAATGAAAAAGATTCTAAATCGATTTTACAGGTTACTAGTTTTTGCACTTTATTAATTAATTGAGGAGCAAAGTTATATGTTAATAAAACTGGAGAATGATCAGAGCTAAGATCATAAATGTCCTTAATTTCAAGTTGATTTGTGTTTATTCCGGTATAAATGAAAAAATCAATTAAGTCAGGAATTTTAGATGGATCAGAAGGCCAATAAGTTGGCTTACCAGAGGATAATACAGAATAATTTTTTAAGGCTATACTCTTATATAGTTCTCTACCCTTAGGATTTACTAAGCGCGAGCCCCACCAAGGATGTTTTGCATTAAAATCTCCACCAACAATGAATCGTGTCCCAAGTTTATGAAAGAAATCGTTAAAATCATCACAGGTAATGTTATGGCGCGGGGGGATATATATTGCACAAACAGTCACAAAAAACAAATGACATTTAACCTTAATATTGGAAGCTTGTATACTTGATTGCGAAAAATTCTCTTCTTGATAGTAATTAATGCATGATTTAATTAAAATTGCTGAGCCACCATGAGCTCTTTCATTAGAATGATTAGCACTTATCATATCATAACCTTTAATCTTAAAAAATGACTTACTTGTAAAATGCGTTTCTGATATTAAAAATATATCGATGTTATTTGATTGCAAAAATAATTCAACCTCTCGTAAATGGTTACAGACACCATTAGCATTCCATGTTGCTATACGAAGATCTATTGACATAATTTAGTACAAATAACTCACATCATATTAATAAGGGAGTTCGTCAGCTCCATCTGTTTTGTTAATAAGCTTTCAATTTTTTGTAATGTTGTGTTTTCATTATTTAATTTATACATCCCTTTTACTACATTAGCATACGAACAATTTGGTAAAGATTGATATTTGTTATCATTAGGAAGATGATCTGAATATAACGGACCTTGATTTTTTGATTGTTGAAAATATGAAAACTTTTGCTGTATCCTTTTTTTATATTCTTGATGTATAATGCATCCCCTATAACTTGCAGGATGAGATTCATCACAATTAGCGCATTTAGCTGGCAAATTTTTGCTCTTTTTACATTCCGCAGATATATGATTTCCTCCACATTTAACACATTTATATGGTTTGTTGCAATAAGTCCTTGTATGACCATACTGTTGACAACGGTGACATTGTGGACAATTTTTCGATTTACGTGGCGGTTCTATTGATATAATAGCATTATTGATATCTTTTACATTATAAATTTCTTTATTGTTGACGTTCGGTTCAAGATCGAGAAAGAACACTGAAAGTGGTTGTTTAGTAATGTTACTTCTTATATCAGAAATATTTTTTACTTTATGCCCTAATTTTTCAATAAATTCTTTAATATCTTCTACATTAGTAGAGTAGTGCAAATTTTTAATTACCACCCTGTAGGCCCTTTCCTGCTTTATTTGAAATGTATGATAACATATCTTCTTAAGCTTCAGACTTGAGAGGAAGGTTCTATATGCACTAATAGATTTTATCATAACTCTAACTTGTCCATCTTTTAAAGATTTTATATGAATATTGATCTGCAGCAATAATAGTAGAAAAATATTTGATCATATCTTCTATAAGTATTTGATACATTTGGAATATACAAAGGTGGTGGTTTTGATTCAATTGGCTTCAATATGTTGATACTATCGTCATCATCATTAGAAAGAACGCTATATCTATTTGTTTTTGGAGATTTATCATTATTGATTATTTGCCTTTGATTATTTTCATTATTGATTATTTGTCTTCTTTTATTTTCATACATCATAGGCGAAATTTGACGTTTTCTTGACTGTGGAACATTTTGCCATTCTATTTCTTCTTTATTTTTTCCATAATTTGATGTTTGTGCAATATCACTAGGGCTAATGGCTCTGGCAGTAGCCATATGCACTGATTTTTTTCTTGTAACTTATACCACAAAAATCTGTTTTTATTTAACAATTCAATTCAATTAAAATGAAGTCTTAAAATTTATATTTGAGAAAACAAATCTCAATTTCAAATTATATTTTAAATTTTTTTTTTATATTTAGTTTTTAAATTCAATTAAATAATTTTTCCAATTTAACAGAAAAAGCAAACCTATCGTTCTCAGGTTTAAATTGAAACACCAGTGAATGAAATGACTGAATTAATTTAGTAAAGTGAACAGAGCGGAAAAGAGCGCTCACTCAAAAGGAATTTTTGCTGCTCTAAACTTCAAGCAGTGTTGAATGGCAAAACTCTTATCAAACTATAAAATGAAGTTTTTTCCGAAAAGGAACAAAAAGGCGCAAAAAGTGTTAATGATGTTTGATTATATACAGTTTGATTAATAACTTTTTTCAAAAATATTGCAAATACTATTCTATACACAGAAGTTATATTCCACACAACACACGTATGTTTGTTAGTTTTGACCAATAATAACACACCAACAACACACTGAATTACTAGACAATAAACACAACTATTTTTTAAACTATATCACAAATTGTTTTACATACTTTGTCTAACTTCTTCCATATTTAAACTTTATCACAGTGTTTAAAACTAAGGTTTTACTCACGATCAAAGTTAGTAAAAATTTCGCGCGCATTTTCTCTTTCTAATGTAACCATGAAACAGCTGACTTCTTCCTTTCATAAAATAACAGGGTGCAACATAAAAATTATAAAAAAAAAACGTTTATATAACGGTTAGAGTATACGAATTCAAAAAACGAAAGCAGATTTTAAATTTTAAACAAAAAAAATTAATTTATGCCAAAAATAGCAACGTTTTACCCTTAGACCACCCGGCGTGGAGGTTATTTTATATTAAACCCACAAAAAACAAAGAGAATGCAAAGCAACAGACAAATGTACATAAATACATTGTTATGTTTGTACATAAGCTACATACGTTGCTGTCTTGCTATCTCATTTTTATATATGTACGTATAACCACGTCACTATTCTCTTTGCTATGCATAAGACAAAACCGAAGATCAACATAAAACACTTTTTCAATATTACTCCAAATTAATACTCCGAATTAAAACACTTAAATATCCGCTCGCCGATATCGGATCGCTTTAAATCGCGTGGGAAAATTATATGAAAATCGCCCAATAATCACTTTCAATACCGACTGCCAAGCAACAACAACAAACAAACAAACTCTTACACTTACACTTGCGTATGTATTGAAACTGATAGTTTACTGCCCTAGAGGCGCGCGGGTTACATCCTTATTATTATAATAATTATTATTATAATTAGACATAAGCAAACAAAACTGTCTAGACCTAAGTGAAAAATAATAAATGATAAACGTAAGTAGGTAAACAAATATACCTGTAAATCCTAAACAAACATCATAAATACAGTAGATTGTAAGTAATAAAGATATAAACAGAGAGATGGTAAATACCATAAACAACCCTAATTAAGTACGTAGGTGAAACAAGAAAGGAAATTATTCCAAGGACAAGGGTTAGATTAAGTATATAAATGCATGTAAACCTAAACATAGGCTCAGTCTTAAGATTCAATTCAAAAAATAAAAATAAGTAAACCACACTGTATTTGTGTTATTACTTATAACTGGCGCAGTCGGTTTTCGAACATAAAATAAAATTCTAAAGAATTTTTATTAAATTAACTAAACAATTAATTTGAAATTAATAATTGTTTTACTGGCGCAGGCGGTTTTCGAATTTAAAAAATAAAATCCTAAAAAAATTATTATTAAATTATTTAAATAATTATTTAACAAAAAAAAAAATAATAATAATAATAATAATATAATACAATCCAAAGATTGTGAAAATAAAGAAATGATGAATCAAAAGCAGGAAAACTTTGTTGACGCCTAAAGACATCATAGAACAATTCCGACGTCTAAAACCCCTCGATGAAACGCATAACCCAAGAACATTTATACATGCCGTTGAGGAAAACCTTACTCTTTGTGGAAATAATGAAATCCTGACTCAATTTTGCACCAGAATCATAGTAAATGACAAAATTTTAGGAAATGCTGGTAGAAGGGTGAGAGAGTTGGAAAATAAAGCTTCCTGGGAGGAAATAAAAGCCAGAATGCTGCAGGAATTCAGACCGAGGAAGACATATGCGGAAATTTTGAACTTCTGCCGTACAGTAAAAGTAAGAAATTTGAATCAATTATTTAGTATATTTGAAAAATCAAAATATGAAATAAATGACATATATTTAGTTGACCAATTAAAACCTAGTATATACAAACCAGAAAACGTCGATAGGAATTTAGTAGACATTTTGCTAGAAAAAATAGATGGACCTATTCGAGCACATGTAGGAGAACATGAAACCTTGATTGAAATAATTATGAAATACACAAAACTTAAATTATTAGACGACACAAGAGCCATTCCATTTAACCATAGAAGTAATACAAAATATGATAGAAAACAAAATTACAATTTCCACAAACCAACGCCAAATAATAATTTTCAATACCCTAATAACCAGAAAAAATCTGAGTCTAACATTAGACTTCAGTATAGACCGAATTGTAGTTCGATGACAAGGAATTTTCGGCAGCAAAACCTAAATACTATGCAAGACATGAATTTTAATAGAAATTCTGTTCAACAGTCTAATTACAACCGTTTTCCAAAACAACTAAAATCTAACCAAACTAGAAATTCTTATCAAAGTAGACAACAACGTGAAACAAGTACTTTTAATAATTATGTACCAGAGCCAATGGACATTGATAACTTAAGAGAACAGGAAGATATAAATTTTTCTATACAGCCTCCTTCACAAAATTACCCATAGTAGTTGTAACAATTGGTGATCACAAAATTAAATGTCTCATAGATAATGGTTCGGAAACAAGCATAATTAAGCCAAATGCCTTGGGGAATTCATTTCCTATTCAGAACATTGATTTACCGCAATTGTATAGAACCATAAACGGAATAAATCAAATCACACAAAAAGTTGTTACACCCATACCAACAGAATTCAATATTACAGGAACTTTATCCTGGAAAGTCATAAATTT
Source organism: Linnaemya tessellans (assembly GCA_951800035.1). Taxonomy (NCBI): domain Eukaryota; kingdom Metazoa; phylum Arthropoda; class Insecta; order Diptera; family Tachinidae; genus Linnaemya; species Linnaemya tessellans. The sequence continues at coordinate 3,062,677 of OX637538.1, forward strand.
TAGTAGTAAGAATTACTCAGCCATAATTGGTCAGAACTTTCTCATTGCTCTTAAAGCTAAGATTGATGTAGAGAATAAATTTATTAATATTTTAGGAAACAATATACCGTTGATAAATTATAACCCATACAATAGTTCGGAAATTTGCTCACTTGAATACAGTAATATACAAAAATTAAATTTAGAACATTTGAATTCGGAAGAAAATCACATGATTAGTAAATTATTACGAGATTTTAAAGAATTATTTTATGAAGAAGGGGATAAGCTCTCCACAACATCTGTAATAAAACATGAAATAATAACTATGTACAACAGACCGACCGTTATATTCAAACATCTACAGATACCCGCGAATACATGAGATAGAAATCCAAAAACAAATAAAAGAAATGTTAGACCAAAATATAATTAGGGAAAGTAACTCGCCTTATAATAGTCCTTTATGGGTAGTACCGAAAAAGATAGACAATTCGGGAGTTCAAAAGTGGCGAATTGTCATAGATTATAGAAGATTAAACGAAAACACGATAAGTGATAAATTCCCAATTCCAAATATACATGGGATTCTTGACAAACTGGGTAAAGCTCAGTATTTTTCTACTATTGACCTTGCAAAAGGTTTTCATCAAATATTACTGAATGAAAATGATATGGAAAAAACAGCATTTTCAACACCTTTCGGACATTATGAATTTGTAAGAATGCCATTTGGACTTAAAAATGCTCCATCGACCTTCCAACGTCTTATGAATCATTTGCTCCGTTATCATATAAACAGAATTTGCGTAGTATATTTGGACGATATTCTTATATTTAGCACATCCTTAGATGAACATGTAGCAAATATAAGGATAATATTTCAAACGCTTAAAGAAGCAGGACTCAAGATTCAAATAGATAAATGCAGTTTTTTAAAAAAAGAAACTGAGTTTTTGGGTCATATCTTTACACCCGAAGGTGTCAGGCCGAACCCAAAGAAAATTGAGGTAATTCAAAAATTAAACCTCCCTACAACGCAGAAGCAAATTAAATCCTTCTTAGGAGTAACAGGTTTCTATAGAAAATTTATAAAAGACTATTCTAAAATAGCTTATCCTATGATAAAATATTTAAAAAAAAATTTAAAACCTAACACAAGAGATCCAAACTACATTGTGGCTTTTGAAAAATTAAAGGATATTATAACTAACCCACCTATTCTAAGGTATCCTAACTTTAATAAACGCTTTAAACTTATAACTGATGCTAGCAATTTCTCAATTGGCGCAGTTCTAATACAGGAAGGTCATCCAATTTCATTCGCGTCACGAAGATTAAATAACCATGAGCAAAATTATTCCACTATTGAAAAAGAACTATTGGCAATAGTTTGGGGAGTAAAATATTATAGACCTTATGTCTTTGGAAGGGAATTTGATTTACAAACAGATCATCAGCCATTGAAGTGGTTGCAGGTAAAAAATTCAGGCAAGCATATTAGTCCAAGATTGCAACGATGGTTAGTACAATTGGGAGAATATGATGCCAAAATCGATTATATTCACACTAAACGAAATGTTTAGGATCAAGAACATAAATGCAGGAGAACATCAAAAGCAATCACAATCCTCTCTGGCGGTTCATACTGACCAATCTGAAGAAGAAAATTAACTGTACAAGCAGAAAATTATAATGATCATATTCCAATTCTTGATACAATTGTAAATCGCTTTAAGTACCAAATTATTTTAAAGGAAACTAAGGAAATCGAAATGACAATTATTTTTAATAAGAAGAAAATTTTTATTGATAAAGGTGACCTTGAGTCTGATAGTGTTATCAATATAGTCCGAAGACATATTGATAAAGGAAAAGTCGCAATATTTTCTGAACTCGATGATCACCATTTCCACAAATTGCAACGAATTTTAGTGGATTTGAGTATTGAAAAAGTATCTTTTGTGAAATGTACCTATTTTGCGAGGGATATTGAAGACGAAAATGAGCTAAAGAAACAGGTATCATTTTTTCATAAAAATGAAGTGGGTCATGCAGGAATTATTCCGACTTATGAAGGAATGAAGCATAAAATCTATCACCCACAACTTAAAATAAAGATTCATGAAATTGTAAATAATTGCGATATATGCTCCGGAGGAAAATATGACCGCAATCCAATCAAACCAAAGTTTCATTTCACAGAAACGCCAACCTCGGTTAATGAAATTGTTCACATTGATACATACGTAAATAGCAAACAGTCATTTGTAATTTTTATTGACAAATTTTCGAAACATGTTGTAGGTTTTCATTTGCCAGATAGAAACAATCAAACGATTATAGGCAAAATAAATGAGTTCTTGGCAATAAAAGGACCAGTTAAAAAATTTATTTTTGATAATAAATTTAACTCAAAGAACGTAAGGAATTTTTTGTCACAAGAAAGAATCGAATTTCATGCCACTAAACCAAATAGTCATACCGGAAATTCTGATATTGAACGTCTAAACAATACTTTGACTGAAAAAATTAGAACACTTAACCTGGAAGAAAAATTACCAATTACTACTCAGATGACAAAAGCCATAAAATTTTACACCAACACAGTGCACAGCACTATAAATTGTACTCCATTTGACGTTTTAAATGGTTCTGTAGATCACGAACTAATCAAAAGTAGATTGAAAAATAAAAAGCATTATACTATTCAAAAGCTTAATCGCAATAGGGAATCTCATAATTTTTTCGCTTAATCGAAATGCTGAATCATCGATTATATGAATTGAAACATCTACTCCCGAAATATTTTTTTTTCAAATCCGCCAAAAACATCGCATTGATTCAACTGTTGCTGTAGAGAGGACTCTTGGTATATTTGCGAATCATTGCAAGGTTCTGGGCTACCACAGCTCACATAAATAAAAAAACATATATAGGGTCACCAAATAACTCTTTTTTTTAATACTATAAAAAAAAACTACTGAATATATTCTCAAATTTCTTGTTTTACTTGAAATTACAATCCTTCCGGTTACTAATGGAAAATAATTTCAATCATATGGCTGTGTTGCTGGCTGCAACGTGAAGGGCAGGAGGTTTGCGTTTTAACGGGCAAAGATACAAAAAAACTTCATGTGAAAGAAACGGATTTTTTTATGTATCTTTGCCCGTTAAAACGCAAACCTCCTGCTCTTCACGTTGCAGCCAGCAACATTTCTTTATTTCGCAGTTTTTGTATGTTTTTGCCTTTATACAAATTTGCGAATTAAAGCCGCCTACAAACGTGTGTTGCAATTTGAAACATTTTTTTTAAATAAAATGCCTTTACGCCGGACCCCGCCACTATTAAGGAGCGCAGCCAGCGCTGAAACGGTTGTACCTGATATTCATGATCAGGGTGGTAATGTTCCAGAGAGAATGAATGAAAGTACCACCAAATTACAAACAGCCAACAGTAATGAAATGCAACAGGGAACCAGTACAGTCAAAAAGAAGCCCAGTGACGCCGGTAATACCACAAAGCCATCATCAACTCCAACTATGTTTACCGCACAGGCATCTACATCAAAAGAAGCCGCCATGTTACTCGAGATGCAGAAGCAGATGCCCAACTTACAACGCCAGCTGTCGGAGACACAGTCCCAACTTACTGAGAGTAGACGCCAATACCAGCAACTACAAACTGTTCACCAGGGAGCTATATATCAAACGGTAAGTGACCCAACAAATAAAATTACAGGCCCGCCAAATCTTAGAGCCACTGATTCCGCTACTACAAATACAACAATCGAGTCTTATCAGTCGCAAATACGCCAACCTATACATACATCAAACACATCTACAGCCCCTACACAGCCACAAACTTATGCCAACGCCAACGTCGCTGCTACGTCAATAAACCAATATACGTTAACTACCAATACATTATCGCCATCTGTTCTACATGTACCGCCTGAAATACATACTTTTTTGCCGCCATCTTTAGAAAACATAGCTTACGGCCAACAACAACTGCAAAGTAATTCCAACACTAGTCTGTTGCCTCGAAAACTGCAAGAGCTACCGCCATATAAAAGTGGACAGCCTGAGGACTGGCCACTTTTTTATACCTCGTACAAACAATCCACCGCAATGTATGGTTACAGCAATTTTTAAAATAACCAACGACTACAGCAATGCCCAAAAGGAGAGGCAAGAGAGATTGTCAAGTCACTCTTGATACATCCTGACAACATTGACTGTGCTATCGAACAATTGCAGTTTAGGTTTGGAAGGCCTGAGCAACTGATTAATAGTCAATTACATCTTGTGAGGGAAATCCCGCATATCAGTGAAAATAATTTAATAAAATTAGTGCCGTTCGCAACGAAAGTTAAAAATCTGTCTGTTTTCCTTAAATCAGTAAATGCAGAACAACATTTAGCCAACCCAACACTGTTAGAGGAATTAATACAAAACCTTCCCATGAGCAAAAAATTAGAATGGGCTAAAGTTGCATCGAATATATCTCCGTATCCAACCATTGTAGATTTCAGCAACTGGTTAAGTGAAGTTTCTTATTTAATATGCCTGGTTCAAGATACCAATAGCACAGAATCCAAACGTCGAGTGCTTCATGCCGTAGAGAAACCAAAACAATGCCCAGTATGCAAAGAAAACCACAAAATTTCTGTGTACCAAAAATTTTTAAATCTAAGTGTTAGTGAACGCTGGTCATTAGTGAAGAAAATCCGTGCTTGCTTTTCATGCCTAAATATTGGACATGCTACTCGTGAATGTCGTACGAAAAGAGACTGCCAACGAAACGGTTGTCAAAGAAAACACAACAAGCTTCTTCATGAAGACACTCCAACCGTAACGCAACCTAATCAAACTAACAAAAACGTGCTCAGCTGTTCCAGTAGCGACAAGAAGTTATTGTTTCGTATTTTGCCAGTAACATGATATGGGGAAAAGTGTTGTATGAATATTTACGCCCTTTTCGATGATGGTTCCTCAATTACAATGCTGGACAAAGACGTAGCAGACAAAATTGGAATAAAGGGAAAAACAGTTTTTTAAATATCCAATGGTTTGGAGGAAGATCAGCACGTGAGCCATCAATGACTTTTAATCTAAAGGTAAGTGGCATTGACAGGAATAAGAAGAATCTCCTCAGAAATGTATACGCCGTTTCAAACTTGAATTTGCCCATGCAGAGTCTTACAGAAGACGACATAAACGTTTGTTTAAAAAATTCTCCACTTAACTCAATGATGCCTTATGCCAACGTTGTACCTAAGCTCTTAATTGGTTTAGACCATGCCAGCCTAGGGTTGCCATCAACCCTTAGTTGTGATAATACGTCGGGACCATTTGCCTGCAACACAGAACTGGGATGGGTAGTGTTTGGACCTTGTGAATCTTTATCATCTCAGCAAAGCTAATGCCTCTTTATGCATATATAGGAGGAACAACAAAGTACAAAAATGATTCAAGACTATTTCAATATTGAGAGTGTCGGAGTGCGAGCTGCACCCGTAAAAGAAAGCGACGATGACACCAGAGCCAAACAAATTCTTCGTGATTCAACTAAACGTATTGGAAGTCGCTTTCAAACTGGTTTATTATGGAAAACTGACGAAGTAAAGCTACCAGACAGTTATTTCTCTGCACTCAAACGCCTAGAAGGTATAGAGCGAAAGATGAAACGGGATGAAGAGTTTTCCACAGCATACAAAAATATTATAAATGGCTATATAGAAAAAGGTTATGTTAGAAAAATTCCGCCAGAAGACGCCCAGCAAAAGTCTGACAGAAAATGGTATCTCCCACACTTTGCAGTGACAAACCCATATAAAGAAAAGAAAAAAATGAGACTAGTCTTTGATGCCGCCGCCAAGGTCGACGAAGTTTCATTAAACTCACAACTTTTAAAAGGTCCTCAGGAAATTGCATCGTTGCTATCTACACTATACAATTTCCGTTGGGGACAAATAGCAGTCGGTGCAGACATCCGTGAAATGTTTCACCAGGTACTTATACAACCCAGCGACCGTATTTCTCAAAGATTTCTGTGGAGAAACGGTGATGAAAAATATCCACCTGACGAGTACGAAATGGAGGTCATGACATTCGGAGCGGCATGCTCACCCTGCTCGGCCTTATACGTCATGAGAACTAATGCCAAAGAACATGTTGAATTTCATCCTAGAGCTATTAAAGCCATATGTGAACACCACTATATTGACGATTTTGTGGACAGTTTTGACAGTGTCCAAGAAGCAATAAACATCACTAAACAAGTCCGAAAAATTCACCAAAATGGTGGATTCGAACTAAGGTGATATATCTCAAATTCTAGCGAAGTTATAGAAGCTCTAGATGGCGCCACAAGGTCAAAAGCAATTCCTGGCAGCGACGCACAGTGCTTTGTCCCATAGGCAAAATTAAAATAAAATAAAGTGCTTAGAATATTTAAGTAATATACATTTTTGTAAAGCTAACAAAGTACCTTAAATAAATTCTTAAATAGAATTTATCATCTCGTCTTTTTGTTAACAATAGAGGGCGCTAAAGTCAGAAAATGTTTGAGGTAAAACTGTTGAACGGAAAAACGGTTTTTAGTGTGTTACAAAAAAAATTCTTAAAATTTAATTTTTTATTGTACTGCTTAGAAACTTAACAGTTTTGTTTATAACTATAGGTAAAAAAAACAAAAATAATTTTTTGTAAATATTGTATATAGAAAAGTTGTTTGTGCAATCGAAAACTTTTGCGATTTTTTATTTGGAATTCCCAAAATGCAAAAGTTTGTTAGAGTGAAAAAAATTTTTTTTAAGAGTAGGTAATTTTTTATTTGTGATTTTAGTACATTGTAAAGGGCTTAAATAGAATATGTAAACAAGTTTTAGATTTTTCACCCGGAAATGTAAAACTTATATGAATTTTTTAAGACATATTTCCTAAGTTTCAGAAAAGGTTGCAAAGACCTAAGTTTATGGTACTGCCAAAATTAAAAAAAAATAAGTTTATAACATTTTTTTGTTTTATTACTATAAAAAATTAATAAATAGTGACCAAAATTTACCAAAAATTTAAAGAATTTTTTTTTTATTTTGACGGAAACCCTAAAGTTTTGCAAACTTTGAAAAAATTAAAAAAATATATAAATAAAAAGTAGGCGAATTTTTATTTTTGATTTATATACTTTGTTAACAAATTTAACCACCAGTAAGAAAAAAATTTAAGATTTTTAACCGGAAATTTGAAATTTTGTATTTTTTTAAAACATCTATATTTTTTAGTTTTACAAAGACCAAAAATATCTTAATATATATAAAAATCAAAAACACGTTTATTTGTTAGGGGTGAACTCTTCAATGCCCCAACAGATTTTCGCCTTCCACCCCACAAAATATTTGTAAAAGACCGGCGTGTGTTTTTATATATATTCTACCCCGGTAAATGCTACGCCCCTTTCAGAAATAGTGATTCGTCCGACAGATGGCGCAATTTTTAGTTTTTTTGTGTTTTTGCACCGTAACTCAAGAACTACTGAACCGATTTTGACCAAACTTCATATACATGCTCTATAGGGCGTGAGTAGTGTTTCTGTGTAGTTTGAAGTTCGTCCGGCAGATGGCACAACATTATTCTAATAATATTATTCTAATTCTATTCTAATATTATTATATTATTCGTGGGCAAAATCCAATTTTCATATTGTACCACCAATGCCATATACAACACTGATGTTTGCTTAGGGCCAGCAATGCGGACCGGGGTCAGCTAGTGATTATATAATTTTTTCCAAGTAAAGTGCTCCAGCGACGTTCAATGTTCAATTCAATTTTTGCAAGCTGTGCAATTTTATTGACTGTAGCTCTGTTTGAGAACTTTTCGAGTAAAAAATATCCAGTAACTTTTACTGGGAGAGTAAGAATGATTTTACTCTCAGTAAAAAAAATCACAAAAAGTAAACTAACGACATCCAGTAAAAAGTATCAAGTAATCAACATTTGTTTGTAAACAGCTGATTTATGTTTTCCTTTTTGCTTTTCGTTTCATTGTTTTCCCTATGTTTCAACTCATTTACTCCGTGAACACACTGCACTTTGTTGTTGTGTGTGCTAATAATAATCAGATGTCAGATTTTTAAACTTGTTTGGCGTCTAAATTTTTGGTTTGGCGACATGGCGATTTTTCTGGCGATAAATAAATTCAATGGCGATATTGTGGCTATTTTTTTAACAAAATTTAAATTAAAAATTTTTGTAATTCAGGAAAATTAGTTTGTTGAACGAGTAGACAAAAAAAAAATAAATCCTACCAAAACTCGTCTGCAAAAAATTAAACCAACTTGATTTTTATGATTTTTGTTATATTAGTTATTTTAATTAATTCGTTTTGAATTTGGATGAGAAAAATTTACAATATATAATTTTTGGCGACTTTATTTCTACTTTTGGCGATTTTCTGTTAAATTTCTACACGATTATTTTCTAAAAAATTATATTAAAAAAAGTGTTATATAAAATTAAATTTAGTATCAAATATTTACTAAGAAAAACTGCATAAAATTGATTTTGGCGACTTTTGTAGCAAAAATTTAGTTTATGAGAAAAAGGATATATAGGAGATGGTCATATCCTTGTATCGAATGACGCGAAATTTTCCAGAGAGCCCAAAAATATAGTTTTATAAGTTGTTATAAGTTTTCAGCGTATTCTGATCACTAATGTAGCAAAAATTCAGTTTATGAGAAAAAGGATAGAGATGCTCATGTCCTTGTATCGAATGAAGCGAAATTTCTCAGAGAGCCCAAAAATATAGTTTTATAAGTTGTTATAAGTTTTCAGTGCATTCTGATCACTAATGTAGTTACAATTTAGTTTTTGAAAAAAATTATGTATGGGAGGTAGTCATGTCCTTGCACCGATTTTTCCGAAACTTCGAATTTTTCTTAATTAACATATTTTGAACCAGCACACCAAATTTCATTTTTCTACGATAACTTCTCTAATTTTGCCGATTCACTATATGGGGACAAAGCACTGTGCGACGGTGCGGAAAAGGTATTATTCCTCCATTGGGACCCTTCTTCAGATACATTCGCCTTTAACTTGAAATTTCATCAACCGTACCAAGATGTCATCTCAGGCCTTAAAAAACCAACAAAACGCCAAGTGTTGAGCATAATTATGTCTACGTTTGATCCGCTTGGATTCCTGAATAATTTTACAATTGGTGGTAAATTGGTCCTGCGGAAAATTTGGAGGCAAGATTGTCGTTGGGACGAACCAATACCCGACGATATCAATACGTCTTGGGAACGGTGGCGAAAACAACTTAAAAACGTTCGTAAATTTAGTTTGCCGCGACATTATTTTCAATTCGGAACTCCAACAGAAATTCAGCTCCACATATTTGTCGACGCAAGCGAAGAGGCATTTGCGGCTGTTTCATATTGGCGATTTATGTTATCTGATGGTACTACTGGAGTTAGTTTCGTGTGCTCTAAAACTAGATGTGCGCCATTAACAAAGGTTTCAATTCCACGTTTAGAGTTACAGGCTGCTGTTCTTGGAACAAGGGTGAAGCAAAATATCCTAAGTGAACACAAACTGGTTCCGGCTAAAATTGTCTTATGGAGCGACTCGAAGACTGTTTTGAAGTGGATAGCCAGCAGCCATCGAAGATACAAACCATACGTTGCTCACCGGGTGGCTGAAATTCTAGAGTCAACAAAGATAACCGATTGGAAATGGATCTCGACCACTAATAATGTGGCTGATGATGCAACAAGGCCTTATAGTAACGTGAACTTCTCCCAATCATCGCGTTGGATTTGTGGTCCAGAGTTTTTAAAACAAAAAGAAGAAGAATGGCCAGAATTTGAGCCATTTACTAATGCTCCGGATTTTTTTGATGAAGAAGAAATCCGTCCCAAAGTGTCCCTCTTAATTTTGTTAAATAATCTTATTGAAATCGAACGCTTTTCGTCATTCACCCGTTTAAAGAGAACTGTGGCGCAGGTTTTACGTTTCATAAATATTTGTAAAAAAGAATGTAGCGAATTAGATATAAATGGCCCCACTTCGCAAGATTTAGCAAAAGCCGAAATAGTTTTATGTAAACAAACTCAACATGAATCGTTTTTGGAAGAAATAAAACTCCTAGAAAACCAACAGCCATTACAAAAATCCAGTATGCTAACACACTTAATGCCGTATATAGACGATGATGGTCTGATGAGAGTAAATGGACGAATTGATGCAGCCAGCTACCTGCCATACAGTGTAAGACGACCCATTATATTGCCGAAGAATCATCGTTATACAAAACTGGTAATTATGCATTACCACTCGGAGATGATGCACCAAAATCATGAGGCAACAATCTGTGAGATAAGGAAGAATTATTGGATCCCACAAATAAGAAGTTTTCTAAGAAAAGTGGTGTCAAATCGTTATGTGTGCAGGAAAAATAAAGCCGTCCCAGTTCCACCTTTAATGGGTCCATTACATATAGATCGAGTTGAGCCATTTCATGCTCCCTTTAAATACACTGGCCTGGACTATTTTGGCCCTATTAACGTAACCATCGGAAGAAGGACCGAAAAGAGGTGGGTCGCCCTTTTCACATGTTTGACTATGCGTGCCATACATTTAGAAGTAGCTTATGACCTCTCAACAGATTCGTGCATCATAGCCATTAAAAACTTTATAAACCGCCGCGGTGTGCCGGTTAGAATACGTTCCGATAACGGCAAAAACTTTGTTGGGTGCCACGAGGAAGCTAAACGCTTTAGTGAAGTTTTTGAAGCCGAACGTATCCAAGGTGTATTATCATCTAAAGGAATTGAGTGGTTGTTTAATTGTCCCGCGAATCCTTCCGAAGGCGGAATATGGGAGCGGATGGTACAATGTGTAAAGAAGGTACTGAGGCACACTAAAAAATGTTGCCCCAAGAGAACATGTTTTTCAATCCCTTTTAATTGAAGCAGAAAATATCGTTAACTCAAGGCCATTGACGCATCTGCCCGTAGGCCCTGATGAGGAAGAACCTCTTACTCCCAATCATTTTTTGATGGGTTCGTCAAACATTCCTTGTACTCTTGGCATAGGTGTTCCTGATGCAAAGATTTACTCCTTAAAGAAACAATGGCGTATTGTAAAGTGCTTACGTGATAGATTTTGGAAACGTTGGATAGTGGAATATCTACCGACTTTGACAAGGCGAGTCAAGTGGTGTGAACAGACAAAACAAATAGGAGTAGGTGATATTGTTTTTATTTGCGACCCAAATCTGCCAAGGAATCAGTGGAGGCGGGGTGTGGTCACTTGCCTATATCCAGGCGCTGATGGTGTGGTACGAAAAGCAGACGTAAGAACTTCATCAGGGGAAATGCGAAGAGCTGTGTCCAAATTGGCCATCCTGGACATTGAGATGAGTGAAGCTGGATCGCTCCACGGGGGCGGGGATGTTGCGGTTGGTCCCTAAAGGCTTATTGTGATGTCATTTCATGTTGAATTTCCGTTCTATGTCTTATATTATTTTGACGTTTCTTTGTAAATCGCTGTTTTGCACTCATTCTCTTCTTTAAATATTTGTGGCGAGTCATAAGGGATTTACAATTTGTCGAAGAAGGAGGTGCAAAACTGCGGTAAGCTTTTGTATTATATTTTGTCTCTATAATTAACCGTTGTAATTTTCAGAAATAAACCACACACTATACATAAAAAACTCCGTTTCTTTCACATGAAGTTTTTTTGTATCTTTGCCAGTTAAAACGCAAACCTCCTGCCCTTCACGTTGCAGCCAGCAACAGGCTGCATGGCCCGATAACGGTCGCCATTGACTGTAACGGCCACTCCTTGCTCACTTTCGAAGAAAAATGGCCCAGATACGCCTCTAGACCAAAATCCGCACCAAACAGTGACTCGTTTTTGGTGCGTCGACCTTTCAATGTATGCGTGCGGGTTTTCTGTGCCCCAAATGCGTCAATTTTGCTTGTTTACATACCCGCCAAGATCAAAATGAGCTTCATCTAAAAAGATAATATTTTTGGCAAAATCGGCATCTTCTGTAAGTTGATCGCAGGCCTACTTAGCGAAGGGAAACCGCATTGGATGGTCACCCATATTCGTTCAACGGAAGGATAAAACTAATTATCTGTAAAATCAGCAGTCTAATTCTGTAATTCTCTTAGCTAAAGCCGAAGCTAAAATTCTAAAATGCTAAACAAACTTCAAACTTGTATTTTGCAAGTGTAATATCTTAGCCAAAATAAACAATTTTCGCCGTAGCTTATTTGCTATCATTATACTATTCCCTTTTATCAGTGTTAATGAACTGCTGTCAGAAAAGGACAAATACAAAATCTTTATTTTTGTCATTTCTTATTACAGTTACCAATGCTTAAAACTTTTTTTTTAAATTGATTTGCACTTTTTTCTTTTTTGGTTGAGATAAAATGCCTTTAAACGTGAATTCTAAACGAAATTTTTTAATATATAAAACTTAATTTAATTATTATGAAATCTTTTTATTTGACACATTGTTGTCACAATACTACTATATATAAATGAAATTTATTTGTTGGTGGTTAAGCAATGTCTATATGCATTTCATTGGTGCTTTACCAAATCGTCAGTAGACTTTAACCACAGTTTTGAAAAGTTAAAAACCTCTTATCTTATGCATATACTTCCGAAAACCATCTGAGAATTCACGTACATAACATCTACGAGACGGACGAGGATGACATCACCATGGTCTCCTCTGATACCAAGGACGGACAATCGGCGGGGGCGGACAGGAAGGTATCAGAGGCACAGGTGATGGAAGGGGTAGAGAAAAGACCGGACGAACGCAAAAAGCTGGCAGGCTACAAGCGTTCTCTCCGGTTCTTAAGGTCGTTGGAATCCCGAGATCCAACTTCCTTGACTCCCCGGGAGAAGGATTTGCGGCGCAAGCATGCCTACCATGTTCGGAAGTATGAGGAGTTTCGGAATACTTCTGTCGTGGAGGCAAGGTCAGAGACGGGGACGAACGTGGCCAGAAACCAGGGTAGGGAAGCGATCTCGGCATCAGCCGGGCCCTCAACTAAACCTGGACTGAGCACGATCACCGGCTCGGAGAAATTGGATGATGGCCCTTCTACTTACAAAGGGTTGTCGTCCAAGTCAAAGAGAGGTGATGACCTACGCGGTAAAGCGAAAACCGCCGGCAAGGAGTCCTCAAGGCAAGCTCCAATCTCCTCTAAACGAGGTCCCGGGGCTGGAAAAGGGGACCCTGCAGGTGGTTCTAGTGGCAAACGGCAAAGGTCGGGTGAGACGCAGATTCCTGAGGGCAAGCGGTTGAAACCATCAACTAGCTTGACATCAGCACCTGAGCTACAGGTAGCCATTATAGATCGCAGTCAGCCAGGGGGCAAAATGACAAATGATCAATGGCTGCTTCTGGAAGAACGAATTCCGCGCAGACTAGTGGACGCGCTCGCCACTTGTGACGATGACTCGTTTACTGCGTTTGATGGGGCAAAGTGGTCCAGAGGCGTCAAAATAATTGGTTGCGGTAATGAGAAGGCTCTCGGTTTTCTCAAAAACAGCATCCAAGAAGCTGGCGAGCTTTGGCCAGGAGCCAAAATTAAAATCGTGCCCTTGTTCCAAGTTCATTTTCAGGTGACGGTGCGCGTGTGGATTCCTCCTCCTATTCTGGAGGATGAGGCCACACTTACACTCATTAAGCGCCAGAATAAGGACCTTGGTACTGAGAACTGGACGATTGAACGTGGACGTGCCAGGGACAAGGGGGATGGCAAAGATCTCTGGATCAAAATTGATTCAGAATCCCTCCATCTCCTGCGCCCCTAAAAGGGCGTTATCAAATATGGGCTAAATCAGCTTAGACTAATTTTGCCTACAAAGAAGGACTCACAAAATGGCGACTCCGAGCGGCATAAAGGTGGTGCAAATTAACTTGCATCACTCCGAGGCAGCATCGGACGAGCTGTTACGCTTTATGGAGAGGGAGTGCATATCCGTGGCCTTGATCCAAGAGCCTTGGTTAGTTGCGAATAAGGTTCGGGGCCTTCGGTGACGTTTGTTTACTCTACTCTCTCCTACCACGGAAGGTAAGATTAGAAGTTGTATTCTGATTAGGAGAAACATCAATATTTTTCTTTTATCCCATTACAGCTCTGGCGATCTAACGGTAGCTGCGCTTGAACGCAAGGATCTCCCGATGGTGATCCTGGCATCAGCGTATCTACCGTATGAGGTGGATGACCTGGTCCGAGTGCGGTGCGCACACTCATTGACGGGTGCGGGACACGTGGAAATGACCTTGTACTGGGCGGTGATGTAAATGCGCATCAAAACTCTGGGTGAACACGGATATAAATAAACGAGGTGAGGATTTATTACAATTTCTGTTGTCAACCAATGTTAGGATTTGCAACAAGGGCAATAGGCCAACGTTTTTCAATAGGATCAGGCAACAGGTCATTGATTTAACTTTGGTTAGTGATAGGGACTCTATTAGAATATCTGACTGGAGGGTGAGCCTTGAGTGCTCATTCTCTGATCATAACAGAATCACTTTTACGATCGATCTTATTCCGAGTGGAGGCAAGCCTTACAGGAACCCTAGGCAAACGGATTGGGGAAGTTCCAGAAAGCTCGTGGAGGCCCTACCACCTCCAGTAGAGGAGCAGGTGGGCAGCATTCAGGAGCTGGAGGACTCTTCAGTCCTTTTGTCAAGGACACTGAGGGACGCCTATCACGCATCTTGTCGGGAGCGGCAACCGTCAACGAAAGTCCATCAGAAGTGGTGGAATCCGAGACTCAAGCAGCTCAGGACAGACTGCCGGAGACTTTTTAATAAGGCGAAGCGCGACAGAAATCCCATAGACTGGGATAACTATCGTAGGGGTTTCAACGTCTTCAAGAGCGAAACCGGGAAGGCAAGGAGGGAATCGTGGAAGCGTTTCTGTGGTGACTTGGAGGGCACATCTGAGGCTTCCCGCCTAAGAAAACTACTCTCTAAGGAGCGTGGCTCGCCGGGATCCCTTATGAAGCCTGACGGGACTTTTACTGAAAGCAGCGAGGATACCCTGGAGCTACTAATGGAAACTCACTTTCCGGATTGCGAGGACGGGGCGGACGTACGTGGTACTGTCGTCCCCGTGCAAACAGCTTTCCTAGGGAGTGATTTGGTGGACTCCATTGTATAGTCAGCCAGGGTAAGATGGGCAGTGGCATCTTTTAAGCCCTTTAAGTCAGCGGGGCCAGATGGTATTTTCCCAGCGCTGATGCAGCATGCCATGGAGGCGATTTTACCATGGCTGCTAACCATCTTTAGGGAAAGTCTCGTTTACGGGTACATTCCTATGGAGTGGAGGGAGGTTACTGTGGTATTCATTCCAAAAGCGGGGAGGATAAACCACGGTACCGCTAAAGATTACAGACCAATCAGTCTGTCATCTTTTCTATTGAAAACACTGGAGAGACTGGTTGATTTGTATGTCAGGGAACTTCTCTCGCCAGAGAATTTCTGCGGTGCACAGCATGCCTACCAGAAGGGTAGGTCGGTGGAGACGGCGTTGCATGATGTTGTCGGCACTATAGAAGTTTCCCTTGACAAGAAGGAGTTTGTTATGGCATCCTTCCTAGACATTGAGGGCACTTTTAACAATCTGAACATATCCTCGATAACTGGGGCGCTCAGAGAAATCGGTGCGGACAAGTTAATTACGGACTGGGCAGGGAACATGCTTAGGAGCAGATCCATAGTATCCAGTTTGGGCATGAGTACGAGGAGGAAGGCTGTAACAAGGGGCACTCCGCAGGGTGGAGTTCTGTCTCCGCTCCTATGGAACCTTGTCCTGAACAGCAACCTTTTCAGGTTGAACGCAGGTGGCACCAAGGTAGTGGCATATGCTGATGACGTTGTGCTCCTTATAAGGGGTAAATATCTGCCTACGATAAGTGAACTCATGGAATCGGCGCTGAACGAACTACTGGACTGGGCCAAGGGGAACGGTCTAGGCATAAACCCTTCAAAGACTGTACTGGTACTTTTTACCAAGAGATATAAGATCCCGGCTTTTAGGCCACCATGCCTTGGTGGCATGAGCTTGGGACTCTCAAGGGAAGCGAAGTACCTCGGCATTATTCTAGACTCTAAACTATCGTGGAGACGAAATGTGGAGGATAGAACGAGGAGGGCTCTATGTGCGTTTTACGCATGCAAGAGAGTTTCAGGGCGGAGATGGGGGTTGAAACCGTACATCCTGCACTGGATGTATACGGCGGTGATCAGACCCATTATTACTTATGGATCACTTGTTTGGTGGAGGGCTGTGGACAAGAGTACATATCTCTCTATACTGGGCAAGGTACAGAGGCTAGCATGTCTTGCTGTGACTGGCGCAATGAGATCGGCCCCTTAGGCCAGTCTAGAGACAATGCTTGATTTGGCTCCCCTTGAGATATACATCAAGTACATATCTGCCAGATCTGCCCTCAGGCTCATGGAGTCGGGCAGTTTCAAGCATGACCGTACGGGACATGGCATTATCCTACAAAAGGTAGGAGGGCAGGTCCTGGGGGGACGGACTGATTATATGACTCCGTCCATGTGCTTCGACAAATCCTTCTCAGTCGCATTCCCGGAGAGGAAGGACTGGATGGAAAACTCCGCGACACGTAGTAATGCAACTTTGGTTTTTACGGACGGCTCGAAGATGGACACTGGCACTGGTTCGGGGGTATTTTCCGAGGGTCTCGGCCTTTCGGTATCGCTCAGGCTACCCGATACCTCGACAGTTTTCCAAGCAGAGATTTATGTAATTACCGAGGCAGCATTAAGGATTGATGGGCTCAATTTGGAGGCAAGAACTATTGACATCTGTGTAGATAGTCTGGCAGCAATTAGAGCCCTGGGTTCGGAGATGGTAAAGTCGAGATGTGTACTGGCATGCATTCAATCTCTGGCCAGACTAAGGGGGCATGATGCCAATGTGGTCTGGGTTCCAGGGCATGAAGGCATTCAGGGGAATGAGATGGCGGACGAATGCGCGAGAGCGAGTTAGGCCTTGGATGAAGCAGTATCGCGTAGGGACATTGACATTCCCTCAGTTGAGCTGCTTGGCAGATTTCAGAGGTGGGCAAAGAGGGAGGTGACAAACAGGTGGTCAAGTATTATTACCTGTAGGGTCTCCAAAACTCTATGGCCCTCGCTTAGCAGAGCTAGGACTAGGCAACTTCTGTTTTTCGGGAAACAGCCGTTGGCACTCCCGGTAGGGGTCTTGAATGGGCTTTCCCCATGATGGCCGCTGCAGGAGCTGCTTCGATGAGGAGGAGGAGGAGTCAATACAGCATTTCCTTTGTGACTGTCCGGCCCTGCAGGAGCGTAGGCTTAGACATCTAGGCTCTCGTTTCCTGAGGGATCTTGACTGCCTCAGGGATGCACCGCTGGCTGCACTGGCGGGCTTTGTGAGAAGTTCTGGGTGGTTCTCAGGAACCACCACTTCGTCTTGAGAAGAGTGTGTAGGGTATAGTCCTCTGGGCATCACAATGGGCCTTTTGACGGCCTTCCGCTTTCTCGCTTGCTGCGGGCAGCCCTTTTAACCTAACCTAACCTAATACAATAGATTTTACGAAAAATTCAATTTCCCGGGAATAATTGGAGCGATTAAAATAAAAGGCCCTGATGCAGAAATCGAACATGTATATGTGTGCCGTAAAGGGGGACATTCAATTAACATTCAAGCGGTAAGCAATAATAAAAAACAAAAAAGAAACATGAATGATATTTGTTCTTCTTATAGCCTTTTTACACCGACAACATCTCGGCGAAACGCATGGAAGATGTAGAAAATGTGAAACAGTCGTTTACATTGCCAACATCTAACATCTACCATCACATCAGCTGTCGAAAACAAGAAAAAAAACAAAACGCGTAGAAAATTTTTTTCATAAAAATAAAATTAAATATGAATTTAAAAGAGACATTAATAATTGGATTAATTGTTGCTTTGCAAGAACAAATTCAATTATTAACACAATGTATTAAAGTAATGGTATCCATTCTGGATGAAGAAGATGAGGAAGTATTTTTAGCGGAAATAAGTAGGCCCTTTCCCCAAAGGATTTGGAAATTTGTAAGTCGTTTTTGAATGAATACTTACATATATAATAAATAAATATTTGTGCATATAATACTTTTAGAACCGCTTTGGAACGTTTTGGGAGAAAGATGTCCCAAATAATGGTGACGAATTTTTTAAGGAAAGTTTTCGGGTCGAACGAGAATACTTTTATTTATTAATTCAAAAGCTGAAAGTTTTGAGAAAGAAGGACACAAACTTCAGGAATGCTATTCCTTTACAAAAGCGTATCGCAATAGCCTTGTACACTCTTGGATCTTCAGCCGAATATCGTACTGTTGGAAGACTTTTTGGGGTTTCAACTAGTATTGTTTGCAAAATTTTGCATGAATTTTGTAGAGCTGTAATTGAAAATCTTTCTGAAAAGTATCTTCCTCCAAACTTCCTAACAGAATCAAAAGTGGAAGAATGTGTGCAGGGATTTAACGCAATAAGTTTTCCGCAATGCTTAGGAGCGATTGGTATGCAAATACATAAATATTCTTTGTTATATCACTAGTTTATTATTATTATTGAAAAATTTTAACAGATGGATGCCACATTGAAGTTAAACCGTCAGCCACCGAAGCTGTCGATCATTATAAATACAAGGGTTGGTATTCGGTGGTCTTATTTTTGCCTTAAGGCTCATTTAGCCGAACGTTGAAATCGCAAATGTTAGGTAAATGTGTCAGCTGATCCAAACATTAATATGGCAAGTTATGAAAACGCTTACTTGACTTTAGTAAAATGTGGCCGTAAAATGTTGGAACCTGCAGAAAATAGAATTTGGTTCTAATAGGTGCGTTTGTTTACTTTTACAGTAAAATGCAGTAAATGAGTAATTACTGAGCAAACTGAAAAAGTTACTCTCAAAAGAAGCTGTTCTTCAAAAAAGTACGCGAACGGAAAATTTGTAAAAATTCGTAAGATTAAGGAGACAGCTGACTGCTTATAAATGTAGTGTTGAAAAATATTTACATTTTTGGCTACGTAACTCTTTTTCTTGTTGGCACTCGATGAAATACTTTTTATAACACGAAGATTTTAAGAAAATGTAATAAATTGTTTTATGTGATATTTCCCCTGTTAATTATTTTTATTTTATTTGCTTCTGGTGATATGTGTCCGGTTAAATTTATTAAGAAATACATGATTATTTGATTTTGGTACTGATTACTTTAAAAACAAGTGCAGTGCTAAATAACCAACTACTTAAAACTTTCACAACTTCAAAGAATTAAAATAAAGCATTATAATAATTATAACTAAATGATTTCTATAACACTTGTTTCAACAAACAAATAATTTAGTTCAACTATAATAATTTAGTAATAATTATCCACTTTTTTATTTTGTTTCAGTATTCTTTAAATTTTTCTTTTTTTAAGTACTTTTTTCAAAAGTTTTATACATTTTGGTTGCTTAATTTTTTTTGTTTACCTTTTTGAATCATATGTTTTTTTGTTTTGCTAAATTTTACTGGCAAAAATTTCTGCAGTAAAAATTTGTAAATACTCAGTCATGAACTGTCACTTTACTCTCTCATTTTGTGTTCTCATTTACTGTATTTTGGGTAAACGAACGCAATTTAGTAAAATGCAGTAAAGTTCAGTAATAATTTGTAAAAACTTTTGCGTACTCGAACGCACTTAATGTTACGTGACAGTTGTAGACAGTGATGGGATGTATGTATGTTGAATGAGAATGGGGCACAAAAGACCTCTTTTGGTACGTATTTCTCTTTTGATATGTTTAGTTAATAAACATGTATAAGGACATGATATACGCATTTTATATGTTTAACTTTATAAATAAATGTTTTATTCTCAATGAAATATCGCATGGCTGTATGTGGTTGTTCGTTTCAGATGTATTAAACACTCGTTTGTACGTATATATAAACATTTTGCAATATTGCAAAACATATAATATATGGTAATATGGAACAAAATGTGCCCATTTTATTAAACTTATGCCAAGGAATGACTTATTATACTATTAGTTGTGTATATTGGTGTTTCTGATACCTCTTTGTACCTACCATTTAATTAATTTGCGTACTTTTTCAACACGAACGCCAATAACATTAACATATTAAAGTGCCATCAATGTTTTAAACAGTTGTATAGAGTTTTATTGTATTTATTTTTGAAAGTGATGCGCATCAGATTTTTTGTGATAAACATATCTTCCACATCCATTATAAAATATTATTTTCTTTATTAAATACACCCAATCGATATAGCTTACAAGAAACACAATATTTTAGGAATTTTTGATGATCTTGTTTTTATAAATAGTTATATGTTGTTTGTTTTTTTTTTCAAAAACATATGACACGATTTTAAGCATTCTATAATTGTAGCAACATTTACCTAACATATACATTTAGCTCACATATACGATTTTAACGTTCGGCTAAATGAGCCTTTATTTGATTTCCGGTAAGATTTTTTGAATGGTTAAATCTAAAATATGTATACACACGTGTAGTATTTATTTTCTCATTAGTTACAGGTTTCTTTATTTGAATGTAGGTTGTCCAGGACGATGCAATGTTTCACTGATATGTATATCGAAAATCAAAATTAAGTCAAATGTTAGATTTATGTAATATTCTAAAGGAAAAGAAGAAAGACATATGCAGCACACAAGTTTCAGTATTTATTGTTGGGGACTCAGCTTTCAAATTTTCCCCTACGCTTATGAAACCATATCCATTTTCAATTCCAGCTTCTTTAGAACAACAAACTTTCAATTATAATCTATCAAAAGCCAGATGTGTAGTTGAAAATCCTTTCGGCCATCTAAAGGAAATATTTAGACGTATTGGAAAGGGCCTAGATAACCACTAAAAGTTCAATAGCAGATTTATTATGTGCTGCTGCATTTTGCATAATTTTTTAAATGAACATAACTCGGCAATAAAAAAAACTAAAACAAAACACTTATCATTTTAAAGAAGATTAAATAAAAAGTAACATTTCAAATTCAACAACAACAAAAAGAAACAAAAATTAAAATTATTAATTAATTAAAAAAAGTTTTAAAAATTATATTATGAAGGCACATACATGTTTTCTTTATAACATAAAAAATGAATGCTATTTCTCTCTCAAAATTTCAAGCAGCTGCGTTTGAAATGCTGCATTTTGCGACGATATAGCATCCAGCCGCTTCATCATATCACTCAACTGTGCCTTTTTTTCCTCATGGTGCTGCCTTTGCATTTCCATCCGTTGTTCAGATAACCTCACAAGTTCTGCACTTGTATCGAGTTTTCTTTTTTTTTTGGATATTGGGAATTTTCCGGAAATTTGCTACAGCAGGAGGAATTTGTCTCAAATTCTATCACATCGTCCATTAAAGATGATATGTCTAAAAAAATAAGATTTACTTTGTAAGAAAATATATTAAAAACGACTATGTTTTATAAGTTTGCTTACCAGTGCTTTCATGCATTGAAGCTTCAATATTATGCACTTTGAAGGCACCTTATATCGCATGAACTTTCTCATAATGAGTCCATCGGGATGGATCTCCGCCCGTTGATCCTATTTTGTTTTTTTCCTGTCTGCAAAAACAAAAAGGCATACTTGATTCCTCTTTTTCCGAAATAATGTTTAATTTACTTACTTATACTTTCGTGTTAGGTTGTCTACTTTTGTTCTTATATCAGTCCAAGAACCAGAAAATCCACACTGCTGCATACTTGCGCTGATATCCTGAAAAACATGAGAGTTTTTTCTGGTTCCCCTCAGGTCTTCAATTTTCTCCTCCCACAAATCCAGCAGCATGTTTTCCATTTCAGGGTTCCATATAATACGGAGGTTGGTGTTTTTTTTACTACAAACGATAAATTAATTTATTTAAATTTAAAAAAAATATACTTACAAGCGCCACTCATTTTGCCGGTAAAAAGATTTATTTACTTATAATATGTCATTTTATCAGTGATGACATATATTACCGATTATTTTATGTCGATTTTCTAGTGATGACACTAAAATTGGCAAAAGATGTAAGATGAAACGAAATGGGATAGGAACATCTTTTAAAGATGTAGAACACACACTCACACTCACCCCACACAATTCTTATAGGAAGATGTTAACATCATGGCAAATTGATGTTAGATGTTGATCAGTGTAAAAAGGCTATTAAGGTCTGTGAGTTTAGTATACGTATAATAGACTGTAATGCCAGATTTGGGGGAACAGCACATGATGCGTTTGTTTGGAGGATTATTAAGAGTTAAGAGATAATTAAGAGTTTATTTTATTTTTTATAATCTATATACTGTTTGCTGAAATACAAAAGCACGTAACTAACAAAAATGCGAAAACAGTTGTTTGATTGGTTATGATGCATATCAACAAGATCCATATCCTTACAAACATTTAATATCATATAATAATATTTAGGAAAAAGCAGAATTCAAAAGTTCTTTTGTACAAGTGCAAGTTAAAATATATATTTTACTTTTCATTTACTGAAAAATTTTAAAAATGTTAGTTACGTCGCTTCGCATTCTGATGACGATATATTGATTTCTTTAAAAATATAACTTATGGCCTGTAAGACAAGCAACCTAGTTGCCTGTTGAGTGACTTGTCTGCTTATATGTAAAACACAAACAACACTTGACTAAATTGTGATTTATATATAAATATACAAGACAAGTTCTATGTTTGCGTTACAGAAACAAGCCCTTAAACTTTATATGAAACATTAAGATATTTTAAATAGACATAGTGCTGTTTGTAACACATTATCCTATAAACGCACTATAACTAATTGAGAGAATTAGGCATAATAATGTTTTCTGAATCATTTATTTTTTTTCATTATTTAAAATATGTGTTTTACTTAATTTGTTAAACAATCAAATCAAAGTTATACCCCTATATATCGGCATGTAGCACATAACATAAATGAAATTATTACTCTTTCAATAAGTTATAGTGCGTTTACAAGAAAATGTGTTAAAAACCGATCGAGTCGGGTAAACTTAATATTAATTTATGTGAAAATATATAAATAATGTTTGTATGTATTTTAATAGGTGATAGTGGTTATCCCCAATTGCCATATTTGATGACACCTATTCAAAGTTCTAATTTGACCGGTGCTCAATAAAATTATAACATACAGCATCGTAAAGCTAGAAATTGTATTGAACGTTGCTTTGGAGTTTTAAAATCGCGGTTTCGGTATTTAAATGGAGAACGGGTATTGTGCTGCAATCCTGTGACAGCGGGAAAAATAATAAACTCATGCATTATATTGCACAATATATTAATTGATAATGGAGTACCAGATGTACTGATGATGATGAAAGTGAAAGCAATGGAAATGATGAGGAAGAAACAGTTGGTAATATGAATAGGAACGAAGAAAATGGTTTTCAAGCAAGAAATTTACTTGCTCAACAATATTTTTAACGATTTATTATGTATGTACTCTTTTGTAAATAAAACCATATTCTTAGAACAAAACAAGGTCAAGACTTTTATTTGTGAATCGGTAAACAAAATCGTTTTAGTTACTAGTTTTATTTAAAAGAGTTTACTGTATAAAGAATAAAAAATTCTTTAAACATTAATTAATTAACATTAAATGAAGTAAATCTATGTATATAAACACATTTGTATATATAACTACTTATATACATATATTGTATGTATTATATGTATGTGGAAATCAGTCTTAACTTTCTTTAAAATATGTAGTAAGGGTTTGCTGATTGAGTTCAGCACGTTGACTTGCGCTTGCGCTATTTCGTTCTTTTTGCGATTTTCTTTTAGTAATTCTTTTTCTATCTCCAACAAATCTTCGCTAATATCCTTTTTTCTTTGGGTAAATGTGAAATGTTTTCTCCCCTACAACTTCACAAAATTAAAAGTTATGATTGATTGGCATATATACAAAAGTATATATGCAATTATTTAAACTAGATTATAAATTGTAACCTAAAATGAGTAACAACATTTATTATTTTGTACAGAAGAAACAAAAAACCATGTAAAATTATAGATATTTTACACGTACGGCCTTTTGAATTTCATTCATAAAATCGTTATTTGTCGATGTATAACTACAAAGTTTTAAAGCGATATGTATTTTAGTCTAGAGCTTCATAATCAACCAAAAAACTCGATTTTGAATTTTGTGTTGTTACCTTCTTTTGCATTTTAGGTGACGAAATACTATTTTTTAAATACAATTTTTCAAAAATACTTTAAGTTCTACTTATTTATCTAATATCAAAAAAGTCAAAGACCGTTAAATACATACATATGTAAGAATGTATGTACATATATATATTTGTCTTCTTACAGTTCCATTAGAGCAGGTCGGCCAGGGATCATTATTTTCGGATACGAAAGAAACGACTGCTTTAAGTTCTGGTTCTCTCTACACAAAAATATATTTTCTTTATAACAAAAATTAAAAAATTCGGTACAACATACAAGAGGTTCGCCGACTTCATCTTGTCCCACCACAACCTCTCTTCTCATTATGACAATTATTCTTTCATCCATTTCCGAGAGTTTGAATTTTTGAGCACCATTTATGCCACTTTTTTCCAATGAGTTTTTATGTTCTTGGAACTTTTGTTTTTCCTTGCTTCTGTTAAGTAAGGTATGAAAAAGGAGTTATCTTTACTTTAAAATTTAAAGCCAACAAACATATTAATAAAAAACTTACCGCATATTTGTCCAAGCCCTCTTATAATGCTCATAATTTTTAAGCGCTCCTCCCAAAGCGTTGGGCTTCTCAGCTAGCAGATCCCATTGCTAACATTAATTAAAACAAAATTTATATTAAGCTTACCTTTTGGCACATAAAAATTTTCGTAGCTAAAAATTCTTTTATTTTTAGAACTTTTGAGCTATTTTTACGTTAGAGCTACAATATAAAGAATTTTAGCGATGACAAGCCAAAACGTTAAAATTGCGGCGAATTCAATTTCGAAGGTATGCTAAATTTAGCATTAAATGTTAAAAAATTGAACTCGTAGCCGAAAATTGCTAAATCAATTTTTTAGATTTTTTAGCGATGGAAATTTAGCTTTAGCGACTTACAGAATTAATCTGCAGACATGAGCTAAGTGTTACCATTCACGAAATAAGCACTAGTTGAAAAAAACCGTTAGATTGAGGACCGTATATTTAAAAGGTATAGAGAAAATTTTATTAAGAGGCATTATGATTCTTTTTTACTAAGTAAATGTATTTTCGGCTGTAACTTTTTGAAAACATTAAAACTTATTAAACATTTTCTACAAAATTATAAAATTTCCATATATGCAAGAAAATTTCATTCATTGTGGTTATTTTCCAACTAAAATTTTAAAGTTTTTATTTTTATAATGTTGATGATCTTCTCAAAGATGTGAAAGAAACCCGAAAGAATTGTAACAGATACGAAAAGTGAAACCATGTCACCCTATTTGGTTAAATGCAATGAGATATGTAAACTCTTCCACCGTGAGGAGGCAGAGGATGGCACCTTGATCGTGGTGGGTCTGGACAAAGCGTCTATGACTTACCTCGAAGAACGAAAAGAGAAGGCCTTCTTTTCCACCTCACAGTCGGGAAGACTCCCATTGCACTGTGGACAAAAAAGCGATATTTTTGGCATTAATTGTAGTTTTAAAGCTAGACAATTAAAATTTTGCACGAATTTAGCTAACACCAAAGTAGAATTTTGGTTTTTATTTATTTGGACCACGCCCACTTTCGCCTCCCAATTAAAACATTAGTTCAGGTTTTGACATAAATTCGTTATTTTATTTTCATTCTTTGAAATATATGTCACTAGAAAGCTGTTTCATCCAATATGTTCATCCAATTCAAAACATTGTTTATATGAACTCTGTCCTGTCGAACCATCGAACCCATAACTTACAATTAATTTGCAATGTGTTGGTGCAGCGACATCAGGAACGTCCTTTTGCATTTCAAGTATGCGATCAGCTGTATGGTCCAGTATATTTTGCATTGTTACTTCTGTTTTGGTATCACAATAGCTGATTTCCTTAGGTCTGAATTTTATTTTACAATCTCGGAGTAAGGAGGATAAATGCCACATCCGTGCTGCTTATTTAATGCTTTGATATTAATGTATTGCTGCTTTGTAAAGCCATTTTCAATTGAAAAAGCTAATGCCTCATCAGCACTTATTGGCGACGGATCACTCCTTTCCAGTTTCTTTATAATTCCTGTTAAGTTCTCGTTGCTAACAGCTTTTTTCAAAAGAAATGATGTTTGTTTTTTGAGCTGAAACGGAAGCAGCGTGCAATAAAAGAGGTGTTCAATGTTTTTGTTCTGCTGCAAGCTCAGATGGTAACTTTCTCTTCAATCGAGGCCCTGCATCAGTATAGTCTAAATGCCTCCGACCTCGTTTATTGCCGGGCAAGCCACAATTACTTATTTCAATAGTTATATTGGATGCAAGCCAACGCAAAAAGTGTTAATGACGTTTGATTATATACAGTTTGATTAATAACTTTTTTCAAAAATATTGCAAATACCTTTCTATACACAAAAGTTATATTATATTTAAACTATATCACAAATTGTTTTACATACCTTGTCTAACTTTTTCCATATTTAAACTTTTTCAAAGTTTTTAAAATTAATGTTTTACTCACGATCAAAGTTAGTAAATATTTCGCGCGCATTTTCTCTTTCTAATGTAACCATGAAACAGCTGCTGCTTCTGCAGATAACCCTCCATCGGAGTAAAACGGCGACTCAAACCATGATAGAGCAAGTAACTAAAGGTAAGATACACGTTGTGTTCATACAGGAACCATGGACAATTAAGAACAAGATTTCTGGCTTGTACGACTGTAATTATCAACTTTTTTATGCAAAGACCGGCGCTAGACCCAGGGCGTGCATACTATCTCTTGTGGTAGCACTTATTGCAACAATAGATTTGGCCACAGAAAAATATTTTCACTTGAAACAGTGGAAAAATTGAACAAAGAACGCTGATGAGATGGCGTAGCAGCCTCGAAATCAGTACTGATCCGTTCTACTGGTTTAATGACTATGAAAAATATTCTTAATATTCCACTCTCAAAAATAATAAATAGAATGTAATCACGTTCATTTATTAAAAAAATAAAAATAAAAAATAATTTGCAGTTTCGCAGATTTGAACTTATAGCCTGTTAAGAAAATTAACATCCTGTAATACAATTTACATAAACAAAAGGTTCACTATTAAAATAGAAATATCATACGTAATTTTCAATTTAGTTTCGGACCAAGATGGCCCCGATGATAATATTCCCTTAAGTGTTTTAAAGAGAGGATATCTCCTCCAGAAATAAGATAGCTAGAAAATAGTGCGGTTCTCCTTCAGTCGCTAAATTCACAGGTTTGTTTTATTATAGATTTCAGTGTTTTTTGAGAATTTAGCTAAAATTTTATTACAGATAGATGTTACTCTTTCCACAGTCAAAGATTGGAACAACAGTCCTGAAGAAAATTGCACAGAAGCAGGAAGTTTTGAGATTCAGGATGATACCGACGATGATGATGATTCGATTATATTTCAACCAGAAGTTACAGCTAAATCCCGGGAAGCTGTAGAAGCTTTCGATAAGGTTTTAAAATGGGCTGAAAACGAGATGGTAGACCAAAGTTGCATTAGGGTGCTGAGAAACCTTAAAGAAAAAGCTCTTTTAAAGGTTGCAAAAGAAAAAGCTTACCAAAAAAGAATGACTGAGTTTTTCTTTTAAAACTTTACTTAACTAATCCTTAATTGTCCAGCAAGAAGCAATTGATCCTACTAGTTTTAGTGTATATTTTGTTATTCTTGTTTATTAAAAATTAATTTCTTTTGTCCTTTATTTTAGATGTATTATATTGCAAAGTGAAATGAATATATTGCATTTTATTTTTTGTTATTAAAAATTAATAAAACAATTAATTTAAAATGGTGTTGAGCATTTTTACTTACAAATATATAAATTTTTTATGTCAAATACGGTATTTTTTTTTTTTTAATTTGGGTATTCGATAACGTGAATAAACTCGAATATGTGAACAGCCTTGGGAAAAATTAGTTCACGTTTTCTCGAGTTCACTGTATAAAAATTATATGGAAATGAAACATAAGTGGAATATGAAATCGATCGAAATCTATCACACACTAGTCGATTTAGAAAAGCGATTTACTTTTTAAATCGATCGATTTCTATCACATACCTGATTATGAAATTCTTATTTGACATATTGTCACGATTCTATTTAAAATGAAATTTATTTGTTGATGGTTAAGCAATGTCTATATACATTTCATTGGTGCTTTACCAAATCATCTGTAGAGAATTCACAATTACAAATTTTTTAAAAAGATAAAACATATATATATATGTATGTATATATATATACATATATATATGTGTGTATGTGTGTGTTCGTATGTATATATGTATGTATGTACGTATGCATATGAGTATGTACATTTGTATATATACATATTTATGTTCCTTTATGTACGTTTATGTTTTATATGTAAAAAAAAAAAAAAAAAAAAAAAAAATTAATTATATGCGCCTAAATTTATACTATAAGTTTTTCATGTTATACATTTATAAAAAATAATTTTCTTATAAAATTTTTATTATAATTTCCTAATGTTGAAAGGAAAAAATTGTATTTTACTATAAATTGTTAATGTTGAAAAATTGTATTTTGCTATAAATTGTTAATGTTGAAAAAATTATTTATGTTATTGTATTTGAAAAACAAATATTTTGAATAATTTTTCATGTCATGTTTCAAAACCATTTTTCTATAAAAATTTTAATAATTTTTATTTCCTGAAGATGTTAACAAGCTGTTAACGAAATATCGAATAAAAATTATAAGAAATAATATATTATAAAAAACGACCACAAGCTTGATAAATATTACAATAAACTGATAAGGTCAATAAAAATAAATCAACATTTATAAAGAAGAGCACGTCAACATGGTCAAATCACTTAGGAACAAAATTGTACGGGCAAGATCATCAATAACTTTTTTGATAAAATGCAGGAATGCTGGAATCATCCCAAACTTTATCAGGAACTCTACAAAGAATATATTGAATGTTTTTAATAAGGATAGTTTACCGAGGATTCAGCAATCAATTCATCTATACATTCAAGATTTACATAATAAAATGTTAAGGCTAGCGATAAAAGAAAAACACGATATATTGAAAGATTTTCAAAAAGAAAGAGAAACAATTATTAAAAAATTGGAGGTATATTTTTCATTGGAGGAAATGGTTGAATTTTTATACTTTGAGGAACATTTGGCTGTTTTACAAAAGAAAAAGGTAAATATTACACATAGAAATAAATTTGATAAATTGAAAAAGTTGCAAGAAAAAGAATTAGGTATAAAATTAAATGAAAAGTGGTTTATAAACAAGACTAACACTGACATACCTAAGGATATTCAATGGATACTTTCACTTGGACAAAAACACGCTCTACCTAGTAAAAAATATGAAATTCCTATTTTAAAAGTAATATCAGAGGGAGAGGACTTAGTACAGACTTTAAATAATAAAGAAGAACAAGAGATAGCAAGAAATAGATTAACTACGGTTATTGATAGCCATTTAAATAAAATACAGTTGACAAATAGAGATAAGTTTATATTAGATAAAGCAAAGAAAGCTAATAATTTCTTAAAGCAAAACAAAGATATACTTGTTCTAAATGCAGATAAGGGCAATGTAACTGTAGCCATTAGTAAACAGGATTATGATTTAAGAATCAATAACATTGTAGGAGATATTACAAATTATCATTTAATTAATAGAGATCCAACGACCAAATACCAAAAAATCAATAATGATATAGTTGAAGAATTATTTAAGAAAGAAATTATAACTTCTAATGATAAGAATAAGCTAAAAACAAATGTTGCAGTTGCTCCTCGTATATATGGGTTACCAAAAATTCATAAAGACAATTTTCCATTAAGACCTATATGTTCTTTTATAAATTCACCCTCATATGAATTATGCAGATATATTACAAATATTTTAAAAAATATTACTAAGGATTCTAAATATAATATTAAAAATTCAATAGAATTTGTGAATAAAATTAGGAATCAACATATATCTGATAATGAAAGCTTAATTTCTTTTGATGTAGTTTCCCTATTCCCAAGTGTACCTATTGATTTTGCAATTAATACAATTGAAAACAAATGGGAAATGATAAGAAGGTATACACGGATTGAAAAATGTTTATTTTTGCGTATTTTAAAGTTTTGTATAGAAGATAATAGGTATTTTCAATATAATAGCAAAATATATATGCAGCAAAGGGGTCTTCCTATGGGATCACCAGCATCTCCAATAATAGCAGATATAGTAATGGAGGAATTATTAGACATATCAATTCAAAAACTTAATATAAAACCTAAAATAGTGACAAAATATGTAGATGATTTATTTTGCATCCTTCATACATCTGAGATAGATAATATGTTATCAACATTAAATGAATTTAATTCCAACATTAAATTTACAGTTGAAAAGGAAAATGACTTAAAACTTTCTTATTTAGATACTCTAGTTATTAGGAAAGGTAATAAATTGATAATAGATTGGTTCCAGAAACCTACAGCTTCGGGAAGGATGATTAACTACTATTCAAAACATAGTAGACATATTATTATAAACACAGCTAGGAATTTTATAGAAAGGGTTCTAAATATAAGTGATAAACAATTTCACAATAGCAATAAGAAGAAGGTTATAAATATATTAGAAAATAACAATTTTCCAAATCACATAATTAATAAATTAATATCACAATATAGGAATAGAAGAACAGAAAATACTAATAATAATAATGCAGAACAAAAATTATTTAAATCTTTAACATACATACCAGGAATTTCAGAAAGGTTAACAAAATCTAGAATTTATGATACAGATAAATATAGAATAGCTCATAGAACGTGTAATACATTAAACAGACTATTTAGTAAAACTAAAGATAAAATTGAAAAATGGGATAGATCAAATTTAGTATATAAAATACCATGCAAGGGTAATGATATAGAGAATTGTGATAAAGTATATGTAGGTACGACCAAAAATAAATTAAAGACTAGGATAGCAGGTCATAAATCAGATAAAAAATATAGGAATATAAATTCACAAAAAACAGCTTTATCTTCCCATTGTTCTAAATCATATCATTTTCCAGATTTTGAAAATGTTTCAATATTAAACACAGAAAATAACTATAAACGTAGATTAATGTTAGAAATGTTAGAAATAATAAACACACCATCATCACACAGAATAAATTTTAAAACAGATACAGAAAAATTAGCACAGAGTTATAGACATTTAGTTAGTAAATATTGCAGATTTACATAATTTAATTGTGTATATTAACTATATATTATTTGCTAGGGATAATTTATTGTATTATATTATTTTTGTTATTATTATTATTATAATTTTAGGTATATATATGTGTATGTATGTATGTGTATGTATGTGTATCTATATATGTATATATATGTGTATGTATGTATATATACATATGTATGGATGTATATGTGTATATGTATGTACGTGTATGTGTTTATGTATGTATATATATATATATATATATATATATATGTGTTTTTTTTTTTTTTTTTTTTTTTTTGTATAGAACCGGAGGTGGGAATCTTCAAAAGATACTTATGTTCCCTCATAAGCATGCACGATTCACCATCACTGGTGCCTACGTACTAAACCCACCCCCTGTTTCCTTCGACCACTCTCCCTCCGCGGGACTGCCGTTAGGTATTACTTCGCGGAGGGCTGGTTAGCGATTTCGCTTCATCTTATGTACGCTCGTTCGATCTCTGTCTCTCAAGCCTTCGTAGTTCCTGCATAACTACAGATATATGGTGGTTACACTCGTTCCATTTAATCTCGGAACCCAAAATCTCGTCTAGAAGCTGGCGGGGATTAATATTCAACTCCCAAGGCCCCCTAAATCTCGGGCAGCAAAATAAAACGTGCTGAGCGTCCTCATCTTCTTCAACACAATTTGGACATGTTGGGGATCTATCGTGCCCAAATTTGTGCAGATATTTCCTGAAACAACCATGTCCACTCAAGAACTGCGTCATATAAAAGTTGGGCTCGCAGTGTTGTGCCTCCAGCCAGGGAATTATGATGGGCAGAAGATAATAAGTCCATCTGCCCTTCGAACTGCATTCCCATCTAGACTGCCAACTGCAGAGAGAAACACTCCTCTCCTCTCTCCTTATTGTAGCAATCTGCCCTGGATCCTCAAGACGACGAAAGTAGATTCGCCTCATTTCATCCGCCAGTATATCTATAGGTATTGCTCTTGCCAATACCATTGCAGCGTCATCGGATATTGTCCTGAAACCACTTATTTGTCTTATTGCACTTAGACGGTACACCGAGGATAGTTTTCTTCTTGTCGTCTCCTCGGAAAGTGCTACAGACCATACTGGGCAGGCATATATTATTATCGAGGTCACAACCGACGATATTACCCTTCTTTTAAATGACGTTGGTCCTCCAATATTTGGCATTATTCTTGCCAGAGCTGCTTGTGCGCCGGATGCCTTTTTGACAATGAACCTTACATGTTCCTTGAAATTTAGCCTGTCATCGATCATTACGCCTAGGTATTTTATGGCCCTTTTCGATTCTATTCTTGCATCGCCAACTGTTACAGTCATCTTTTCTACTGTTTTTCTGCTACTTATTAAGACAGCCTCTGTTTTATGGGCAGCTAGTGTCAACCCAGCCCCATTAAGCCACATTTCAATCCTTTCGACTGCCGCATTTGCCTTCACCTCCACCTCCTCTACGGTTTTTGCCACTGAGACTATGGCAATGTCGTCCGCAAAGCCAATAATGGAAGTCCTATCTGGTAAGGATAGTCGCAGTATTCCATCATACATTATGTTCCAGAGCAGAGGGCCAAGAATAGAACCTTGCGGTACACCTGCAGTGACTTCATATTCTACTTCGCCATCATCGGTCACATACAAAAGTTTCCGATCCCGAAAGTAGTCGTTCACCAAATTCATTAGGTACGGCGGCGTACCCATAATGAAAAGGGCCTTGGCAATATTCCCCCAATTCACGGAATTAAATGCGTTTTGAATATCCAGGGTGACCACCGAGCAGTATTCCTTGGAACCAAATCTCCATCTTCCACCTTCTATTGCGTCTTCTGCTATGTCTACTATTCTCCTAATCGCATCTACAGTGGAACGGCCTTTCCTAAATCCATACTGCAGGTCGGAGAGAGCTCCTCTGGCTTCAGCGCAGGCTAGAAGTCTATTGTATATAATTCGCTCGAGAACTTTACCCATCGTGTCAAGGAGACAGATTGGGCGGTACGAAGATGGTTCACCCGGAGGCTTGCCGTGTTTCGGGATAAGTACCAGTTTCTGCACCTTCCAACTCCGGGGGAAAATACCCTCGACTAGGCATTTCTGGAACATGGTGGCAAATATGTCCGGCCTATGTTGAATAGCCAACTTGAGCGCTTTGTTCGGGATTCCATCTGGCCCAGGCGTTTTTCTATCGCCAATTTTAGCGCATGCCGCAAGCAACTCCCCTTGTGTGATCTCTGGGATTGTGTTAGTCGCCGCCGTCTCCGTCCTTATAATCGTATACGGTTGACCTCGTGGAAACAGGGTGCCAATAATCTTCCGAAGCAAATTTGGGCATCCCAATCTGGGATGTTTCTGCGCTCCTATGTTTTTGAAAACTACCTTGTATGCTGTTCCAAAAGGGTTGATGTTAGCCTCTTGGCATATTTGTTGGAAGGATAGCTTTTTACTTCTCTTTATGGCTTTCCTTAATTGGGTGCGTAGATCTTGATATCTAACTTGATAATCTTCCCATGATGATCTTCCTCTGGAACGTTGGGCCCTTCTTCTTGCTCTAAGGCATGCTGATCGTAACTCTCTTATTTCATCATTCCACCAATAACAGGGAGATCGTCCTCGAAGCGTATATCTTCGAGGCATAGCAGCATCGCAGGCAGTGTAGAGCATTTCGTATACGCTTTGCACCCTATCATCTACTAAGTCCCCGGTTGCGGTAAAGCTAGACAGTAGCAGCTTAAACGTGTCACCATCAAAGCATGAGTCTTTCCATTTAGGCCCAGTGAACTCAAGCATTCTTGCTGTGTCAGTGTTCTGCCTAGCAATCGTGATTACAATTGCCTGATGATCGCTATTTGTGAAGTCTTCAGTGAGTCTCCACACCGTTCGCGAAACAAGGCTGTCGCTGGCAAACGATATATCTATCGTAGAACTGGTATCTGATCTCCTAAAGGTACTCCTCATTCCATCATTTAATAAGGTGACCCGCAGGGATGCGAAAGCTTCTAAAATACTGCGACCTCTTGCATTAGTCCACCTACTGCCCCATTCCATCGCCCAGGCATTAAAATCGCCGCATATGATGATCGGTGAATTTAAGTGTGCATTCGCAACTAAGCTCTCTAGCATATTCTCAAATTCGCCAAGGGACCACCTTGGGGGAGCATAGCAACTGTATAAAAAAGTTCCCTTTATCTTCGCCATTACGAAACCTTTATCCAATGTATGGGTCTGTTGGAAAGGTAATGAGCCACAAGTCCAAATAGCTGCCGTTTTTGACTCATCGGCGATCCAGGTGCTATTTTTCGGTACTATATATATATGTGTGTGTGTGCATATATGTGTGTATGTGTGTACGTGTATATGTATATATATGTATATATATATATATATATATATATATATATATTTATATATATATACATATATATATATATATATATATATATGTATGTATATATATATGTGTGTATGTGTGTGTTCGTATGTATATATGTATGTATGTACGTATGCATATGAGTATGTACATTTGTATATATACATATTTATGTTCCTTTATGTACGTTTATGTTTTATATGTAAAAAAAAAAAAAAAAAAAAAAAAAAAAATTAATTATATGCGCCTAAATTTATACTATAAGTTTTTCATGTTATACATTTATAAAAAATAATTTTCTTATAAGATTTTTATTATAATTTCCTAATGTTGAAAGGAAAAAATTGTATTTTACTATAAATTGTTAATGTTGAAAAATTGTATTTTGCTATAAATTGTTAATGTTGAAAAAATTATTTATGTTATTGTATTTGAAAAACAAATATTTTGAATAATTTTTCATGTCATGTTTCAAAACCATTTTTCTATAAAAATTTTAATAATTTTTATTTCCTGAAGATGTTAACAAGCTGTTAACGAAATATCGAATAAAAATTATAAGAAATAATATATTATAAAAAACGACCACAAGCTTGATAAATATTACAATAAAAAGATAAAACTTTTGCTTCGCGTTGCGTTATATACCTATATGAAACATGTCACATAAAGTACTTTTAACGTAACACGAAGCGAAAACTCTCATCTTTTTGCGTGCTTTGACAATCAGCAAAATGATATAGCAAGTAACTAAAGGTAAGATACACGTTGTATTCATACAGGAACCATGAACAATTAAGAACAAGGTTTCTGGCTTGTACGACTGTAATTATCAACTTTTTTATGCAAAGACCGGCGCTAGACCCAGGGCGTGCATACTATCTCTTGTGGTAGCACTAATTGCAACAATAGAGGTGATGAATTATTTGAATATTTAATGGCTTTAGACCATCCTGATCCTAACCCCATAACATTTAGAAATTGAAGAAAACGGACTTTGTACAAGATTAAAACATACACGAAGTTTTCTTTAATCTATTATGTTTTCTGATCTTCCCCTGACCTTAACCCTACATAAACTCTTAAAGGAACCCTGACAAAGCAGGTCAAACACTTTTAACTTATATCAGTCCTTTTTTTGGACGTTGATATAACATACATATATTAATACATAGGTTTTTAAGCTGACGGAAAGGTGTCTCAGTCATGCACATCCCAATATATTGGAAACGACCGTTTTCTTATTTATTTAAGCCAAATACCATAAAAATGTAAATTTTAATAGAATAAAAATACAGTTTTTATTTACTAAGTTTTTGGAGGGGATTTAAGATTCGGTCCGGTCGAATATAACGTTTTTATTTGTTTTTTTTGTGTGCTTTTGGTACTAATCAAACTCTAAAGTTCAATGATACCCCAACAGCTAATATTGAACAATAAAGGTATCTCCCCAGTTTTAGTGATTTCAGATGCTACTCCGGGGCAAATTTCGAATATAAGAAAAGAAAAAGTTACCTAAATATTATGCATTAGTCCAGAATTGTGATAAATTGTGAAAGTAATATTATAGTTCCACATTCATCTGTATATGTGGAAATATGCATTTTCGCAAATTTTTTTATTTAACATTTTGTTCTTAGAATTAATTTTTTTTATAATCTAAACTGGCCCTATTTCTATGTGGGTTCTCCACCTGAAATTATGGGAATTGGCCCAGTTTCTGCAACACAAAATGTTTTGAAAATTAGTGGCCTTAAGAAGGAAGTTATTGATTTATTTGAGGTAAGTTTCACATATCTTAATTGTCAATAATGCATTAATGTTCATTTGTACGAAAATAA
Source organism: Linnaemya tessellans (assembly GCA_951800035.1). Classification (NCBI taxonomy): domain Eukaryota; kingdom Metazoa; phylum Arthropoda; class Insecta; order Diptera; family Tachinidae; genus Linnaemya; species Linnaemya tessellans. The sequence goes on from OX637538.1 coordinate 3,099,436, forward strand.
AATCAGATAACGAAGCCCTTGCTGCCCGAACCCTTGCCTGTTCAGATGAACTTGGCTTAGATATGAATAAACTAAATGTGAATGGTGGAGCTATTGCTATGGGTCATCCATTGGGCGCTAGTGGTAACCGTATTGTTGGAGGTGGTCAAGGTATTGCTTTGCTCATTGAATCCTGCTAAATATTAATTTCTAGTGAAGTTTTAATTTTTGTTTAAAGCATTTATCATTTAAGTCATATTAAAAGTGAATCCATTATTATAAGTTTTTATTAAAAAGTATCTCTGTTTATTTTTTCGCATCAAAATGTTAAGAACCAGTAACATATAATACATACATTTGTACCGTTATTTTTAGCAATGGCATGCATAATTTGTATATACAAATATGCCCTCCTTGTTAGTCTTATTTATCCGGAATATCAACATGTAGAGCATTTTCGACTGTGATAGGATCCTCTGGGATCATCTTATTTTGTTCAATATTGTGTGAACATTTTCCAAAATATAAATTTCTTTCAATTATATTGTTTATTGATTGAAGAAGTTTCATTTTTATAATATTAGTTTCGCTCTTATCTCTCAGACTAAATTCTTCCACCAGAATGTTGTGTCTAATGTTCAGCAAATAGTTTCTCCATTCTGTGCACAAAATATTCAACAGCTGCTATTCCAATGATAAGAACTCGGCATCCTGTTGAAATTTAAATTCTCTCGTGTGAAATATCATATTGAAACCGTATTGTTTTCAAAAGTAATGATATGGTATTTTTGCAATTTCCAAACCACAATATTGGCAATATACAAATTAATATAGCATAGAGCCAATTAATTATTGGCTGTGTTTGAAACAGGAAAACTACAAATGCGCTCATTATAATGACGAAAGTCTAACAAAAATAAATATTTAAACGTTTTTTTATTTAATATAATGTAACATATTGTGATAAGTTGTTTGTTTATATAATTTTATTTGCTGGGACAGAATTTTACTTGTAGGAATATAACAGTAAGACTTGATTTTATAGTTTGAAAATATGTTTCAATTGAAAATAAAATTGAACTTAAACGGTTATAATAGAACGATATTTCCGTGTGCGTGCTTTTTTGAATTTTTGTTTCTTCAATTTTTGTTGTTATATCCGGTGTATTTTTCATGTCAATTATTTTATGATTAATCTGTTGGTTACCAGCATTTGGTTTAAAGAATATTGTAGGGGATATAAATAAATCAGACTGGCTTTCAACTAATTTATATTCGGATGCCCGTCTTTCCTTGTACGGACATCCTTCAAAATGTTTCCCTGCTTTTTAGAACATGTAGTGCAATAAGGCTTATAAGTGTTCTTAGCACCACAACCGTAACAAAAAATAGTCCTCGGTTCTAAACAATCAATAAAACTGTGGCCGTATTTGTCACAATTCCAACATTTCCCTGTTTTTACCATCAAACAAATCTCTGTTTCATTTTCCAATTTTTTAGCCCCGTCAAAAGTTGCATCGTCCTCTACTAACTCTGACACATCAGATTTTTGATACTATCGCTTGGGCAAATTATGTGATGCTGTATCCTTAACAAATTTCTCATATCGGTGAACTTCACGCCTTAACTGAGACACTCTTGTGAATTCCAGGTGAAGAATCTCGTGCCTTACTTCTGGTTTTAAATTTCGCTGTATGGTTTCAC